>CM060295.1:1032915-1040415 GCA_030684275.1 Acipenser oxyrinchus oxyrinchus
GGTTTTGTTTTATTTATTTATTTATTTATTTATTTATTTAGTCGCTGACCAAAGCTCCCGTTGCAATGGTCTCTCCGCCCTGCAGGTGTCACTGTTGTAGCAGATTTCATCTGGTGTTATTTTATTACGATGCGATACACGCGAACATAGTTATAGAAAAATATAAATAATAGATACATTTACGGCACAGAAATATTATACAAATATTAATATATATATATTTCAAAATTAACTATATATATATATATATATATATATATATATATATATATATATATATATATATATATATATATAGGGCAGCTGGCTCTTTGAGCTAATATATATATATATATATATATATATATATATATATATATATATATATATATATATATATATATATATATAACGTGGTTTAAATATGAAAATAAGAATTTCGACTTAAATTATATTATAATGGTACTTTATTGAAATAATTATTATATAAACAGACTTTTGCTACTGGGATAAATTGTCACATTCAAAAATGCCAACAGCACCACCTAGTGGCTGTAGGTCAAAATACATGCTGGATGCAGAAAGGGCTTTATTTAAGAAAAGTACTTGTTTTTACTTTTAACATACACTGTGGACTACATAAAGTCCGAACCACAAGCCAATTTTTTTTGTTGAAACAGCGCAAAACCAAAAATCACCTGAACAAATTGTGCTTTAGCGAAAATCCACTGTGTTGAGGTTACAGCGTCAAACCACCAGATGGCAGTCTTGTCCATACGAGACTCTGCTGCAGTTTTAACTGCATTCAGTTGGGACAAGTTAGTAGGTAATAATTGCAATTTGACCAGCAATGCCTAACTACTAAATTGTGATCGTTTGCGATTTATTTTCAAAAGATTTCTTTTGAATAACGCTCGTTAGAAAAACGTGCTGTGCGGTTTTAAATTCAGACTCAGAAGCACGCAGCACCTCCCCCCGTTCTTCTGTATGATACAGTAGTCCAATTGGGGGAAAAACATTCAGCTTTTTCTTGGATCGGTCCATTTACAATGGAGGAGAGGGGAGGAAGTTCATAATCTCTTAAGACAGACCTCTGTGTTTTTCTTTTTTCTGTACAGTATTATATTAGCTGTTCCTGTCAGTATCAGCCATCAGATGAGAGGATGAGCAGAAAGAAAAAAAGATTATTAATAATAATAATAATAATAATAATAATAATGATGATAATAATAATAATAATGACAATGCTAGCAACTTGATGAAACCGAAATGTCATTTTGTGTCTGTAATTATTGTAAATACCAAAAAAAAAAAAAAAAAAAAAAATGAAAGACTTGCATGTCTGTGTAAAATTTATCAAAAACTGGACAAAGTCTCTGGTCTCTGGTCTAATGGTGAACAAAGATTTGTGTAAGTTGTATGCTGGACTTTAACCAATACTGCAGACAGTACTCTCTCAGCTCTAACCACTGGAGCCTCCCTCCCTCCCTACCAGTCCCTCCTCAGCTCTAACCACTAGAGCCAGCCTCCCTCCCTCCCTCACAGTCCCTCCTCAGCTCTAACCACTAGAGCCAGCCTCCCTCCCTCCCTCACAGTCCCTCCTCAGCTCTGACCAAGAGCCAGCCTCCCTCCCTCCCTCGCAGTCCCTCCTCAGCTCTGACCAAGAGCCAGCCTCCCTCCCTCCCTCCCTCCCAGTCCCTCCTCAGCTCTAACCACTAGAGCCAGCCCCTCTGTCTCTGTCTCTCTCCAAAGTCCCAGCAAACGTTCACAAGGACAGAAGCCACCGACTTTGTTTGAACCTGCAACTTGCGTCTATTTTGTGTGTGCGTGTGGGTGTGCGTACTGTATTGTAAATTCCCTCTCCCTCCCCTTTCCCGTTCCCCTCCCCCTCTCCCTCGTTCTCCTGTTACGTTTTAGTTCGTGTGATGTGACTGTACTTAGCCTTTCCCCCTGATATAGAAGATGGTGACTCCACTGTGCAGATGCTGTCTTTTTTAAGTGTGAAAATAAAAAATAAATCAATCAATAAATAATGAACCCTTGTTCAGTGTACCTAGCCCCACCTTCTGTCCAGTTTCTTATTTCTAGCACGTTTTTTATTCATCCTGAAGCAGGTGTGTTTCCTTTCTTTTAAGGCTCCGCACAAGCACGATACATTGGATTCTTATGAACGAGTCATTCAGCAGACACTTTTATCCAAAGCGACTCGCAGAGACTAGGGGGGGTGAACTCTGCATCATCAACAACTGCTGCTGCTGCTGCTGCTGCAGAGTCACTTCCAATAGGAGCTTGTTTGTTTAACGTCTCATCCGAAGGACGAAGCGCAAGGAGGCGAAGCGACTTGCTCAGGGTCACACATGCACACACACACGCACACACACACACGCGCACACACACACACACACACACACACACACACACACACACACACACACACACACACACACACACACACACACACACACACACACGCGGGGAGTCAGTGGCTGAGCCGGGATTTGAACCTCCTGGTAGGAGTTTAATAATCAGACACACCTGAGCTTGTTACCTAGACACACTGGAGGCTGATCAAGCTGGTAGTAAAACCTGGACTGGGTGACGCTGCTGTGCAACAGGAGTCTGATTTCATAAGAACATAAGAAAGTTTACAAACGAGAGGAGGTCCCATTCAGCTGTTAGTAGCTTATTGATCCCAGAATCTCATCAAGCAGCTTCTTGAAGGATCCCAGGGTGTCGGCTTCAACAACATTACTGGGGAGTTGGTTCCAGACCCTCACAATTCTCTGTGTAAAAAAGTGCCTCCTATTTTCTGTTCTGAATGCCCCTTTATCTAATTTGTGACCCCTGGTCCTTGTTTCTTTTTCAGCCTCCTGGGTCGACATTGTCTATACCTTTTAGGATTTTGAATGTTTGAATCAGATCACCGCGTAGTCTTCTTTGTTCAAGACTGAACAGATTCAATTCTTTTAGCCTGTCTGCATACGACATGCCTTTTAAACCCGGGATAATTCCGGTCGCTCTTCTTTGCACTCTTTCTAGAGCAGCAATATCCTTTTTGTAACGAGGTGACCAGAACTGAACACAAGTTTTAACATCTACTCTCATGTAATGGAAATAATGATGAGGTCTTACTAATGCATTGTAAAGTTTTAACATTACTTCCCTTGACTTTTCACAATATATCTTGTTGGCCTTTTTTATAGCTTCCCCACATTGTCTAGAGGAAGACATTTCTGAGTCAACATAAACTCCTAGGGCTTTTTCATAGATTCCTTCTTCAGTTTCAGTATCTCCCATATGGTATTTATAATGCACATTTTTATTGCCTGCATGCGATACTTTACACTTTTCCCTATTAAATGTAATTTGCCACTCCCTAATCCATGTGCATGCATTTCCTTGCATCCCTACTGCGTTCAGTTTGAGAAATTTAGGACTGGAGACATAATTACAAAAAAAACAAAAAAAAATTATAATGGACATAATTTTAGATCTCATGATGTAATCACAAGAAAAATAAAAAATGATATTGCAAAAAAAAAAGTCTACCGGAAGCCATAATCGTAGTACAGTAAGGATTTCATGTTAGATTTCAAAATGTCACATTTTTCCAGTCAGTTTTGTCGTTAAGTATCTGGAAAAACTCCAAAGCACTGGGTGTGTAATTCAATATGTTAACAAGGGAACATTATTCAGCAGCTTTCATTGGACTCTATGAAGCTGAGGGAGTTCATTCTATATAGAGGGGGTGGAATTCAATATGTTAACAAGGGAACATTATTCAGCAGCTTTCATTGGACTCTATGAAGCTGAGTGAGTTCATTCTATATAGAGGGTGTGGAATTCAATATGTTAACAAGGGAACATTATTCAGCAGCTTTCATTGGACTCTATGAAGCTGAGGGAGTTCATTCTATATAGAGGGGTGGAATTCAATATGTTAACAAGGGAACATTATTCAGCAGCTTTCATTGGACTCTATGAAGCTGAGGGAGTTCATTCTATATAGAGGGGTGGAATTCAATATGTTAACAAGGGAACATTATTCAGCAGCTTTCATTGGACTCTATGAAGCTGAGGGAGTTCATTCTATATAGAGGGGTGGAATTCAATATGTTAACAAGGGAACATTATTCAGCAGCTTTCATTGGACTCTATGAAGCTGAGGGAGTTCATTCTATATAGAGGGGTGGAATTCAATATGTTAACAAGGAACATTATTCAGCAGCTTTCATTGGACTCTATGAAGCTGAGGGAGTTCATTCTATATAGAGGGGTGGAATTCAATATGTTAACAAGGGAACATTATTCAGCAGCTTTCATTGGACTCTATGAAGCTGAGGGAGTTCATTCTATATAGAGGGGTGGAATTCAATATGTTAACAAGGGAACATTATTCAGCAGCTTTCATTGGACTCTATGAAGCTGAGGGAGTTCATTCTATATAGAGGGGTGGAATTCAATATGTTAACAAGGGAACATTATTCAGCAGCTTTCATTGGACTCTATGAAGCTGAGGGAGTTCATTCTATATAGAGGTGTGGAATTCAATATGTTAACAAGGGAACATTATTCAGCAGCTTTCATTGGACTCTATGAAGCTGAGGGAGTTCATTCTATATAGAGGGGTGGAATTCAATATGTTAACAAGGGAACATTATTCAGCAGCTTTCATTGGACTCTATGAAGCTGAGGGAGTTCATTCTATATAGAGGGGTGGAATTCAATATGTTAACAAGGGAACATTATTCAGCAGCTTTCATTGGACTCTATGAAGCTGAGGGAGTTCATTCTATATAGAGGGGTGGAATTCAATATGTTAACAAGGGAACATTATTCAGCAGCTTTCATTGGACTCTATGAAGCTGAGGGAGTTCATTCTATATAGAGGGTGTGGAATTCAATATGTTAACAAGGGAACATTATTCAGCAGCTTTCATTGGACTCTATGAAGCTGAGGGAGTTCATTCTATATAGAGGGGTGGAATTCAATATGTTAACAAGGGAACATTATTCAGCAGCTTTCATTGGACTCTATGAAGCTGAGGGAGTTCATTCTATATAGAGGGGTGGAATTCAATATGTTAACAAGGGAACATTATTCAGCAGCTTTCATTGGACTCTATGAAGCTGAGGGAGTTCATTCTATATAGAGGGGTGGAATTCAATATGTTAACAAGGGAACATTATTCAGCAGCTTTCATTGGACTCTATGAAGCTGAGGGAGTTCATTCTATATAGAGGGGTGGAATTCAATATGTTAACAAGGGAACATTATTCAGCAGCTTTCATTGGACTCTATGAAGCTGAGGGAGTTCATTCTATATAGAGGGGTGGAATTCAATATGTTAACAAGGGAACATTATTCAGCAGCTTTCATTGGACTCTATGAAGCTGAGGGAGTTCATTCTATATAGAGGGTGTGTAATTCAATATGTTAACAAGGGAACATTATTCAGCAGCTTTCATTGGACTCTATGAAGCTGAGGGAGTTCATTCTATATAGAGGGTGTGGAATTCAATATGTTAACAAGGAAACATTATTCAGCAGCTTTCATTGGACTCTATGAAGCTGAGGGAGTTCATTCTATATAGAGGGTGTGGAATTCAATATGTTAACAAGGGAACATTATTCAGCAGCTTTCATTGGACTCTATGAAGCTGAGGGAGTTCATTCTATATAGAGGGGGTGGAATTCAATATGTTAACAAGGGAACATTATTCAGCAGCTTTCATTGGACTCTATGAAGCTGAGGGAGTTCATTCTATATAGAGGGGTGGAATTCAATATGTTAACAAGGGAACATTATTCAGCAGCTTTCATTGGACTCTATGAAGCTGAGGGAGTTCATTCTATATAGAGGGTGTGGAATTCAATATGTTAACAAGGGAACATTATTCAGCAGCTTTCATTGGACTCTATGAAGCTGAGGGAGTTCATTCTATATAGAGGGTGTGGAATTCAATATGTTAACAAGGGAACATTATTCAGCAGCTTTCATTGGACTCTATGAAGCTGAGGGAGTTCATTCTATATAGAGGGTGGAATTCAATATGTTAACAAGGGAACATTATTCAGCAGCTTTCATTGGACTCTATGAAGCTGAGGGAGTTCATTCTATATAGAGGGGTGGAATTCAATATGTTAACAAGGGAACATTATTCAGCAGCTTTCATTGGACTCTATGAAGCTGAGGGAGTTCATTCTATATAGAGGGGTGGAATTCAATATGTTAACAAGGGAACATTATTCAGCAGCTTTCATTGGACTCTATGAAGCTGAGGGAGTTCATTCTATATAGAGGGGGTGGAATTCAATATGTTAACAAGGGAACATTATTCAGCAGCTTTCATTGGACTCTATGAAGCTGAGGGAGTTCATTCTATATAGAGGGTGTGGAATTCAATATGCTAACAAGGGAACATTATTCAGCAGCTTTCATTGGACTCTATGAAGCTGAGGGAGTTCATTCTATATAGAGGGTGTGTAATTCAATATGCTAACAAGGGAACATTATTCAGCAGCTTTCATTGGACTCTATGAAGCTGAGGGAGTTCATTCTATATAGAGGGGGATGCGAAACTTTTGTCCCGAGCTGCACACTGAAGAAGGTGATGTTTGATACGGGTTATATCTCAGCTCCATGTATGAACAGGTTATTTCTTTTAGGTTGAACTTATTCCAAAGCATACGGACAGACAAACACACACACACACACACAAACAGACACACACAAACAGACACGCACAGACAGACAGACACGCACATAACTCTGTTTATTTATTTATTTTGTTTTCAACACGAACCAAGGTGGGTTATTATTGATCTGACGGAGTGTGGCGTTTATTAACTCGTAAATTGTACAGAAGTAATGCATGTGGATTATTAATATCGCCAAGGTAAAATGAACATGCAATTGGTAATATATTATTTATTAATTATTTCTTAACAGACGCCCTTATCCAGGGTCGACTTACAACTGTCACAAAATATCACAGTACAAATTATCACATTACAGATAAGAGAGAGCAGTTATAAATGACAGTAAAACCAGTAGCAAACGAACAAGTTAAAACTGAAATTGAAACGAGAGGCGGGTATTTTTTTATTATTATTATTATTTTTATTTTATTTTATTATTTTATTTATTTTTTAGGAGCGCGGGTTCCAGCTATACATGATGGAGAGGCGGGTATTGACTTGCTTAACACAGCGATAGGATTGGCACGCCAGAAGATTGGCGTGGCCTTTTGACCAATCATCATGGAAAATACAAAAAAATGAGCGGGAGGGGCGTTCCGCCCCCCTCCACCCCACTCCGTTTGAAAGAACTACTTGTTGACCAATAGGAAGGCGGTAAGAAAGCTGAAGGCGCGGTTTCGAACTCCGGCTCTGCGAATCAGGATCGGGCCGCAGTGAGGCGAAGACCCGCCCCCTCGGTTCCATTTCGGTTTGAGGAGACGCGGCGCTCGAGCCGAAGAAAAAAAATATATATATATATTTATATAAATTTAAAACAA
>CM060295.1:1046234-1138734 GCA_030684275.1 Acipenser oxyrinchus oxyrinchus
CTTCTCTCACCGTTTCGAGTCTCATTCTCCCTCTCCCCTCATTATCCATTGACCACCCTCCATTCTACACTGTTTCATCCCTCTCTCTCTCTGTCTCTCAGCTCATCGATTCCACAGTACTTCTCTAGCAAAACTCTTCCAATCCAGTCCATCAGTCTCTTTCTGAGTTTGAGGACCTCATTACTTCCCCATCCTCTCTGTTCTCCCCTATCTCCCCTCTCACATTCTTCCATTCTACTGGATTCCTTCCTCTCTCTCTCTCTCCCCTCTGATCTGGTCCTCCCCCTCTCTCTCTCAGCCTTCTGAAAACTCACTCTCTTCCTCAGGTCTCTCTCTCTCTCTCAGAATTCTCATCCCCCTCTCGTCTCTCGCCTCAATCCAGCCTCTATTTAAGAAATCCTCTCTCTCTCTCTTCACCTGCCGTTCTGTCCCAATCTCTCTCTCTCTCTCCGTTTCATCCCCTCTCTCTCTCTCTCTATCATTCAATGTTTCCAAGTTCTGAATCTCTCATCCTGTCAATGGATTGTCAGCCTCTTTCCTGTCTCTAATCCTCTTCTCTCGCTATCAATGAGATTCCCTTCTCTGGTCTCTAGCAATCTCAGCCTCTCACTCTCTCTACGGTTCCTTATCCTCTCTCTCTCTCTCTGAGTTCCTCATCCCTCTCGTCGCTCTTGGCTCATCCTTCTCTCTCTCCTCTCTGGATCCCTATGATTCTCATCCCTCTCATTCTGGGTTCTCCTCCTCTCTATCTACGCCTCAGTTTCATCCCCTCTCTCCCTTCTCTAGTTCTCACCCCTCTCTCACTCATCTGACTCTCACCCATCTGGTTCTCATCCCCTCTCTCTCAACTCTCTCTCTGGTTCTGAATCCCCCTCTCTCTCTTGGTTTCTCATCCTCTCCTCTCTCTCTAGACCTCATCCGCTGTCTTCTCTGGTCTGGTTCTCCATCTGAGTCTTCTCTCTCCACTCTCTAGTTCTCATCCCCTCTCACCTCTTCTCACCCAGAATCTCTCTGGTTTCATCCAATCCTCAAAATCACTCTGCTCTTATTCTCTCTTTAGTTCTCAACCCATCTCTCTCAATCATCTACTCATCTCTCTAGTGACTCAAACAATCAGATCTCTCTCTCTTTCTCTGTCTGAAAGAGATTCTTCAACTTTATGCTTCTTATAAAAATAATCAAATCTCTCTACTGAGTACTAGTTTATCTTTGTCCTCTCTCTCTCTATAGAATTCTTCATCTATGTTCTCTCTCTCTACTCAGGTGGATTCAATGAGTCCACCAGTCCAATGAAAGCTGCTGAATAATGTTCCCTTGTTAACATATTGAATTCCACCCCTCTATATAGAATGAACTCCCTCAGCTTCATAGAGTCCAATGAAAGCTGCTGAATAATGTTCCCTTGTTAACATATTGAATTCCACCCCTCTATATAGAATGAACTCCCTCAGCTTCATAGAGTCCAATGAAAGCTGCTGAATAATGTTCCCTTGTTAACATATTGAATTCCACCCCTCTATATAGAATGAACTCCCTCAGCTTCATAGAGTCCAATGAAAGCTGCTGAATAATGTTCCCTTGTTAACATATTGAATTCCACCCCTCTATATAGAATGAACTCCCTCAGCTTCATAGAGTCCAATGAAAGCTGCTGAATAATGTTCCCTTGTTAACATATTGAATTCCACCCCTCTATATAGAATGAACTCCCTCAGCTTCATAGAGTCCAATGAAAGCTGCTGAATAATGTTCCCTTGTTAACATATTGAATTCCACCCCTCTATATAGAATGAACTCCCTCAGCTTCATAGAGTCCAATGAAAGCTGCTGAATAATGTTCCCTTGTTAACATATTGAATTCCACCCCTCTATATAGAATGAACTCCCTCAGCTTCATAGAGTCCAATGAAAGCTGCTGAATAATGTTCCCTTGTTAACATATTGAATTCCACCCCTCTATATAGAATGAACTCCCTCAGCTTCATAGAGTCCAATGAAAGCTGCTGAATAATGTTCCCTTGTTAACATATTGAATTCCACCCCTCTATATAGAATGAACTCCCTCAGCTTCATAGAGTCCAATGAAAGCTGCTGAATAATGTTCCCTTGTTAACATATTGAATTCCACCCCTCTATATAGAATGAACTCCCTCAGCTTCATAGAGTCCAATGAAAGCTGCTGAATAATGTTCCCTTGTTAACATATTGAATTCCACCCCTCTATATAGAATGAACTCCCTCAGCTTCATAGAGTCCAATGAAAGCTGCTGAATAATGTTCCCTTGTTAACATATTGAATTCCACCCCTCTATATAGAATGAACTCCCTCAGCTTCATAGAGTCCAATGAAAGCTGCTGAATAATGTTCCCTTGTTAACATATTGAATTCCACCCCTCTATATAGAATGAACTCCCTCAGCTTCATAGAGTCCAATGAAAGCTGCTGAATAATGTTCCCTTGTTAACATATTGAATTCCACCCCTCTATATAGAATGAACTCCCTCAGCTTCATAGAGTCCAATGAAAGCTGCTGAATAATGTTCCCTTGTTAACATATTGAATTCCACCCCTCTATATAGAATGAACTCCCTCAGCTTCATAGAGTCCAATGAAAGCTGCTGAATAATGTTCCCTTGTTAACATATTGAATTCCACCCCTCTATATAGAATGAACTCCCTCAGCTTCATAGAGTCCAATGAAAGCTGCTGAATAATGTTCCCTTGTTAACATATTGAATTCCACCCCTCTATATAGAATGAACTCCCTCAGCTTCATAGAGTCCAATGAAAGCTGCTGAATAATGTTCCCTTGTTAACATATTGAATTCCACCCCTCTATATAGAATGAACTCCCTCAGCTTCATAGAGTCCAATGAAAGCTGCTGAATAATGTTCCCTTGTTAACATATTGAATTCCACCCCTCTATATAGAATGAACTCCCTCAGCTTCATAGAGTCCAATGAAAGCTGCTGAATAATGTTCCCTTGTTAACATATTGAATTCCACCCCTCTATATAGAATGAACTCCCTCAGCTTCATAGAGTCCAATGAAAGCTGCTGAATAATGTTCCCTTGTTAACATATTGAATTCCACCCCTCTATATAGAATGAACTCCCTCAGCTTCATAGAGTCCAATGAAAGCTGCTGAATAATGTTCCCTTGTTAACATATTGAATTCCACCCCTCTATATAGAATGAACTCCCTCAGCTTCATAGAGTCCAATGAAAGCTGCTGAATAATGTTCTCTTGTTAACATATTGAATTCCACACCCTCTATATAGAATGAACTCCCTCAGCTTCATAGAGTCCAATGAAAGCTGCTGAATAATGTTCTCTTGTTAACATATTGAATTACACCCAGCTTTGGAGTTTTCCCAGATACTTAACTGACTGGAAAAATGTGACATTTCGAAATCTAACATGAAATCCTTTCTGTACTGCGATTATGGCTTCCGGTAGAATTTTCTTTTGCAATATCATTTTGTAGTTTCTTTATGATATCTCGTAACAATTGTAAGTCGCCCTGGATAAGGGAGTCTGCTAAGAAATAATTCATAATAATAATAATAATAATAATAATAATAACAACAATGCAGTTACTGATTTGCAGTGAAATAAATGAACGATTTAACGCATTTTACATATTGTAAAGTTTTGCTGTAATATAATATATAGATATATATCTATATCTTTCATACATACATACATACATTCATAACAGCCCTGCTAAGTTGTCTTGTGTGGTCGTGTGTTGGGTGTGATACTGACTGGCTGTGGTCTGGATTGACAGATTTGCCTACATCGAATTTGCAGACAAAGAGTCTGTTCGGACGTCCATGGCACTTGATGATTCTCTGTTCAGAGGACGACAGATCAAGGTGAGAGGGGAGAGAGAGAGAGAGACAAAGCTCAGGTGTGTGATTACTGGGATGGGAATCAGACTCCCGTTGCACAGCAGTGTGATCCAGTCCTGGTTTCACTAGGAGTTTAATAATCAGACACACCTGAGCTTGTTAGCTAGACACACTGGGGGCTGATCAAGCTGGTAGTAAAACCTGGACTGGATCACACTGCTGTGCAATAGGAGAATGCTGCTCCACAGTTTGTGTGAATGTTTGTGCCCCAGCACTGGTAGTCTATATTACGTGAGTGTGTTTGAATATTTTGTCCTGTATTATTAAGTGAGTTTGTTTGAGTATTGAGTCCTGTAGTGAGTGTGTTTGAATATTTTGTCCTGTATTATTAAGTGAGTTTGTTTGAGTATTGAGTCCTGTAGTGAGTGTGTTTGAATATTTTGTCCTGTATTATTAAGTGAGTTTGTTTGAGTATTGAGTCCTGTAGTGAGTGTGTTTGAATATTTTGTCCTGTATTAAGTGAGTTTGTTTGAGTATTGAGTCCTGTAGTGAGTGTGTTTGAATATTTTGTCCTGTATTATTAAGTGAGTTTGTTTGAGTATTGAGTCCTGTATTGAGTGTGTTTGAATATTTTGTCCTGTATTATTAAGTGAGTTTGTTTGAGTATTGAGTCCTGTATTGAGTGTGTTTGAATATTTTGTCCTGTATTATTAAGTGAGTTTGTTTGAGTATTGAGTCCTGTATTGAGTGTGTTTGAATATTTTGTCCTGTATTATTAAGTGAGTTTGTTTGAGTATTGAGTCCTGTAGTGAGTGTGTTTGAATATTTTGTCCTGTATTATTAAGTGAGTTTGTTTGAGTATTGAGTCCTGTAGTGAGTGTGTTTGAATATTTTGTCCTGTATTAAGTGAGTTTGTTTGAGTATTGAGTCCTGTAGTGAGTGTGTTTGAATATTTTGTCCTGTATTATTAAGTGAGTTTGTTTGAGTATTGAGTCCTGTAGTGAGTGTGTTTGAATATTTTGTCCTGTATTATTAAGTGAGTTTGTTTGAGTATTGAGTCCTGTAGTGAGTGTGTTTGAATATTTTGTCCTGTATTATTAAGTGAGTTTGTTTGAGTATTGAGTCCTGTAGTGAGTGTGTTTGAATATTTTGTCCTGTATTATTAAGTGAGTTTGTTTGAGTATTGAGTCCTGTAGTGAGTGTGTTTGAATATTTTGTCCTGTATTATTAAGTGAGTTTGTTTGAGTATTGAGTCCTGTATTGAGTGTGTTTGAATATTTTGTCCTGTATTATTAAGTGAGTTTGTTTGAGTATTGAGTCCTGTAGTGAGTGTGTTTGAATATTTTGTCCTGTATTAAGTGAGTTTGTTTGAGTATTGAGTCCTGTATTGAGTGTGTTTGAATATTTTGTCCTGTATTATTAAGTGAGTTTGTTTGAGTATTGAGTCCTGTATTGAGTGTGTTTGAATATTTTGTCCTGTATTATTAAGTGAGTTTGTTTGAGTATTGAGTCCTGTAGTGAGTGTGTTTGAATATTTTGTCCTGTATTAAGTGAGTTTGTTTGAGTATTGAGTCCTGTAGTGAGTGTGTTTGAATATTTTGTCCTGTATTAAGTGAGTTTGTTTGAGTATTGAGTCCTGTAGTGAGTGTGTTTGAATATTTTGTCCTGTATTAAGTGAGTTTGTTTGAGTATTGAGTCCTGTAGTGAGTGTGTTTGAATATTTTGTCCTGTATTAAGTGAGTTTGTTTGAGTATTGAGTCCTGTAGTGAGTGTGTTTGAATATTTTGTCCTGTATTATTAAGTGAGTTTGTTTGAGTATTGAGTCCTGTAGTGAGTGTGTTTGAATATTTTGTCCTGTATTATTAAGTGAGTTTGTTTGAGTATTGAGTCCTGTAGTGAGTGTGTTTGAATATTTTGTCCTGTATTATTAAGTGAGTTTGTTCCCGCTGTGCAGGTGGGAGCTGGCCACAAACCGCCCGAATCAGCACCACGGACCGGGGCTTTCCTAGAGCTCGCTTCCGATCGCGAGGGACCTTCTCCGCATCCCGCTCTCGCTACTACAGCGGATTCACCCCCCCCAGAGGCAGGGGCAGGGCCTTCAGGTCAGGAGAGCAAGCCGTTACATAACGACACACACACACACACACACACACTCGCTCTGGGATGCAGGAAACCCAGCCAGCAGTTTAGTTTAGTCCAAGTCCTCAGGAAGTCATGCAGTTAGCTGCCATGTGCCAAGACCATTTAGATAAAGGGGCGTTCAGAACAGAAAATAGGAGGCACTTTTTTTACACAGAGAATTGTGAGGGTCTGGAACCAACTCTCCAGTAATGTTGTTGAGGCTGACACCCTGGGATCCTTCAAGAAGCTGCTTGATGAGATTCTGGGATCAATAAGCTACTAACAACCAAACAAGCAAGATGGGCTGAATGGGACCTCCTCTCGTTTGAAAACTTTGTTCACTGTGGCCTTGAGCTCCCTGATCAAAACGTGAAAGCACAGCGTTTTTGAGTGCTTTTTAAAACCGTCTTTTGTATAACGCTAAATAAACAAACAATTCTTGTGAACGAGTCATTCAGCAGACGCTTTTATCCAAAGCGACTCGCAGAGACTAGGAGGGTGAACTCTGCATCATCAACAACTGCTGCTGCTGCTGCTGCTGCAGAGTCGCTTCCAATAGGAGCTCGTTTGTTTAACGTCTCATCCGAAGGACGGAGCACAAGGAGGTGAAGTGACTTGCTCAGGGTCACACACACACACACACACACACACAGGGAGTCCTGGTATCAAGACCCCTTTTCTTTCACTGCTGGACCAGCACCAAGACTATTAATGAATAAAAAAAAAACTGCTTCAGTTTGCAGATGGATTTCCTGCACACCTAGTCACACAGAACCACCAGGGACGGGGTGGGGGTGGGACAGGGAGGGGGTCGTTGTTGTGTTTTGCGAGGTTTTCCTTTCTGTGGTTTGTAGAGCTCCATACCTCCTATCCACCAGCGCCGAAATCCCAAACTGACACCTTTTTTTTTAAAATTACTTTTTCAATGTGGGTTAAAATGTTTTGACAGACAGACAGACAGACAGATTTTTTTGTTTTCCAAACACTTTTTCCTTTTAAGAAAAGACATTGTCTTGCGCCACTGTGTTGGTCCCACGCTCACAAGCGCCCCCTGGTGTTTACCACAAGCTACTGTCTGATTTTGATCAGGCTTGTTTCAATATTAAATTGTTTCTTTTTCTGGAATTCAGTACCTTGTAGAATTGAGCAGGAAAACTGAAAGGGGACGGAGATATATAAAAAAATAAATCAAATTAATCCACATTAATAATGCTTGAGAACAAACTAGATATAGATAGGTATATAGATATATAGATACATAGATATAATTAACAATTAAAGCATTATAATTTTAAAATAATGATTGTAAAGGCAAGCAACACAAATTGCCAGGCAGTAATCTTGAAAGCTCCTGAAGAGGTCTGTGTATGTGTGGTTTTTTTTGTTTGTTTTTTTGTAGAGGTGTAACATTATGCTGCTATTGTAATGTAGATTGATTTTTTAAATTTTTTTATCGGTGGTCTGGTGGTTAAAGAAAAGGGGTCTTGTTTGTTCAAATCCCGGCTCAGCCACTGACTCCCTGTGTGTGTGTGTGTGTGTGTGTGTGTGTGTGTGTGTGTGTGACCCTGAGCAAGTCGCTTCACCTCCTTGTGCTCCGTCCTTCGGATGAGACGTCAAACAAACAAGCTCCTATTGGAAGTGACTCTGCAGCAGCAGCAGCAGCAGCAGTTGTTGATGATGCAGAGTTCACCCTCCTAGTCTCTGAAAGTCGCTTTGGATAAAAGCCTCTGCTAAACAACTCATTCATAATAATAATAATAATAATAATAATAAACCACTTGTATTTATACCAACGCGAACACCAATGTAAAGGACAAACAATCTGATTTGTAATATCTCATTTAATTTGACAAATTGGTTGCATGCGGATTTGAGAACGAACTGCATTATTTTCACGATGGCTGCATCTGTTTTCATCTCGGGCAAAACCTGCCATTCAGTTTTCATCTGCGGCTTTACATGTTGTGTTTACATGTTGTGTTTGGGACAACAGTTAGTGTCTCCTGGCCAAAGGTTTAGCATATCTCTCTATCTATCTATCTATCTATCTATCTATCTATCTATCTATCTATCTATCTATCTATAAATTGACTAATTTAGCTTCATAGAGTCCAGTGAAAGCTGCTGAATAATGTTCCCTTGTTAACATATTGAATTCCACAACCTCTATATAGAATGAACTCCCTCAGCTTCATAGAGTCCAATGAAAGCTGCTGAATAATGTTCCCTTGTTAACATATTGAATTCCACACCCTCTATATAGAATGAACTCCCTCAGCTTCATAGAGTCCAATGAAAGCTGCTGAATAATGTTCCCTTGTTAACATATTGAATTACACACCCTCTATATAGAATGAACTCCCTCAGCTTCATAGAGTCCAATGAAAGCTGCTGAATAATGTTCCCTTGTTAACATATTGAATTACACACCCTCTATATAGAATGAACTCCCTCAGCTTCATAGAGTCCAATGAAAGCTGCTGAATAATGTTCCCTTGTTAACATATTGAATTACACACCCAGCGCTTTGGAGTTTTCCCAGATACTTAATGAGAAAACTGACTGTAAAAATGTGACATTTCGAAATCTAACATGAAATACTTACTGTACTGCGATTATGGCTTCCAGTGAACTTTTTTTTTTTTGTCGATATCATTTTGTAGTTTTCGTTGATTTACATGATGTTAAATAAAATACATAAATTATGTTCATATAGTTTAAAAAAAAAAAAAAAAAAAATTCTCTATCATAAAAATTTTAGGTGATGCAAAACCTTTGGTCATAGCTGCACACACGCATGCTGAAACACACGCACACAGCAGCGACTCATTGTGCTGTCTAAAAAAAAATGTATTTGTTAATTTAAATCTCTCACCTCCGACACGCAGAATTTACAAATTGAAACACTTTCTTATCGCCAGACCCCCTGTGGCATTTGAGTGAGTTTAGGTTGTAACATGTTTTTTTTTTTTGTTTGTTTATTATTATTTGTTTATTTAGCAGACGCCTTTATCCAAGGCGACTTACAGAGACTAGGGTGTGTGAACTATGCATCAGCTGCAGAGTCACTTACAACTACGTCTCACCCGAAAGACGGAGCACAAGGAGGTGAAGTGACTTGCTCAGGGTCACACAATGAGTCAGTGGCTGAGGTGGGATTTGAACCGGGGACCTCCTGGTTACAAACCCTTTTCTTTAACCACTGGACCACACAGCCCCCTATGTTTGTTTTAAGTTCAGTAACACACATGCCCAACAGACTTTTCTTTCTCCCATGTTACAGTTTGAACTCGATACTCACAACAGTTTACGTACATTTTAAATTTTAAACGCACGTTGTCTTGCGTTTGGATTACGATAAAACCCAGCACATTATGTTAATAGATCGGATCACCAACCCTAGTTAAATTTGATCCTCACAACAAACACAAACTTTTTAATGAGACAACCTAAACTCACTCTGTTTCTTTTTCTCTCTCTCTTTTCTAGGGGCCGTGGGCGAACAACATCCTGGTATTCCCCTTACTAATAATTACCTCCCCTCCCACCACACACCCCATAATCCCCACCCCACCCCCAAAAAAGAGAGAAAGAAAACACAAACAGTATAAAAAAATTAAAAATAAAACACCACATGGAAAAGAGGAAGAAAACTGGAAGAGAGAAAAAAAAAAATCTTCCTACTTTGTCACCTGGACAGGACAAGCAAGTGTGGGAGAATCTCGGTTCAAATGATATCCTATAATTAACTTGTGTGGCTTGCAGGCACGTGCACATGTGTGCGATGCCTGTGTGCGTGCGTGTGTGTGTGTGTGCATGTACACACGTGTTTGTGTGGCGCTGGACAGCCCCTGCAGTGGGTAAGATGTTTTTTTGGTGGTGGTGGGGGGGCGCGCGGTGTAAAGGTTTTGGGATAATGCAGTATTTTGCTTCAGCCTGCTCTCTTTAATTGTGACAAGAGCATGGATGCACAAAGGGATCTCTTTATTTTCAATGTTTCTGTGGAACTGAAACAGAAGATGTGTCTTTTGAAGTTGAAGTTTTTTTTTTGTTTGTTTTTTTACATTCTACATTTCCCTGAATGGCAGATTTTTTCCACCCTCTTTCTGACTTTTTTTTCTCCCATGTAGTTTTTTTTTTTTTTTTTTTTTTAAACTCATTTCACTTTTGGACTAACCTCTCCCTTTTCAGTCTCTCTTAAGAGCTCTCCTTTTTCTTACCTCTATCCTTCTCTCTCTCTCTCTCTCTCTCTCTCTCTCTCTCTCTCTCTCCCCCCCAACTCTGACTCCCTTTTTAAAGACTGCATGATAAACTATTTGAAGATTTTTAAGCTCTCAAACTTCATCAAATGCTGCGAATTGTTTAGTTTACTAAGAGTTTGTCAGCAGTCTTTTTAAAGTGTGACATGAACCCTCACAGCTCTACTTCCCTTCCCCTGACCTTAAGCCCCTCTCCTATCTCACTAGGCAACATTGCTGGCTTTCTTGTAACGGCTTGCATGCAAAAACATGCTCGCTGTGTGTGTGTGTGTGTGTCTGTGTGTGTGTGTGTGTGTGTGTGTGTGTGTGTCTGTGTCTGTGTCTGTGTGTGTGTGTGTGTGTGTGTGTGTGGTGAAAACAATCATACCAGGCAACCAGTTACATGTAACCAACTGCAGCCAGTTGCCTCGTGTATGGAGAAGGGTGGGCTTCACTCCCAGCAACCCCCTCCAGCTTTCCCCGTCACCCCTTGTATTACACACTACTTCTCGTTGCAGGTGTCCCGTCCCCCCTCCTTTCTCGACTCTGTCTCCCCCTTTCCCCCCCCTGTCCCTGTATATTAGACCACTACTTCTCGTTGCAGGTTTCAGGACCAGTGGAGACTGAGCACCCCTCCTCCTCCTGTGGCTGCAGCGCCCCCTACAGTGTCAGCGGCGTCTCTCTCTCTCTCTGGTCCCGTCATGCACCACCACACGCACCCCATCCTGTCTGTGTGGGGGGGCGGGGGAGGGGGGCTGGGTGACCACAGGCCCGTGCCAGGAGGGCTTTACTATAACAAGCGCTGAGCTGAGCTCCACAGACAGATATATACAAAAAGATAGAAGTGTTAGAGCAAGCCAGAAAGCCACTGCTGTTTTAAATGAGAGAGTGTGAAAGAGACAGAAAAAAGGGGGCTATTATTATTATTATTATTATAATACAGCACCTGCCCTGCTTGTCAGCCCCCATTTGAGACAGTGGGGCCTGAGGAGTGAGTTGGCAGGCTTAAAAAAAGAAAATATGAGAGGGGTTGAAGGGTGAACGGGGAAAAAAAGGGGAGGGGAGGTGTTTTTTGTGGGGTGAAAAGGAGGTATTGAAGGAGGAGGGTTTAAAAAATAAATGACAGGACCTGGTTTGGTTTTGTTTTTTGTTTTTTTAAATTTAAAAAAAAAAATTTAAAAAAAAAATGAAAAAAGATTCTGTAATTAGAAAAAAAATAAATAAAAAAAATTGTTAAATGAATTCTTGTTTTGTTTATTTTGGGGGGGAGGGGTTTGGAGATGCTGAAACAGCTGTTGGGATGGAGTTGGTGACACTGGTTTGAGGTTGCATCTCAAGTCATGGACGGTTGTTTCATAGCTGCCTACATGTGGTGTGCCCTGAGGCTGTAGTCAGGGTTCAGTTAAACTTTGTTTAATTGCTCGTTAGCTCAGCTCTAACCAAGTGGTGATTGTGTTGCAAGAAGGTTCAGACATGCCTTCCATGAAATGAAGAGACTGGACAGAGAAGTGCTGGTTTGCAGATGCGTTTTATTGACTACACTACAGAGACTAACACATACACAGCTTGGTCCCACACACTGATTATCAGCTCCGGGGGTGTTGCTGCAGGTTTTCTACTCTTCATCCATAGATTTCTTTAATAGAAAAAAAAAACAAAACAAAAGGAGGGTTAGAGAAACTAATACATTTAGCTGCCATTCATAAATTTCAGGGTGATCTACGGTTTTGCTTGCGGAACGAAGTGTTCTGTATTTTGGTTTCCTCCCCCATCTTTTATGCTGACTCACCTTGCTGCCAACGTCACGGGTCTTGGCGCGGAGCTTGTTGACCTGCGACTCAGCGATATCAGCCCTCTCCTCGGCCTCGTCCAGCTCATGCTGCAGCTTTCGGAACTTGCCCAGGTTAGTGTTGGCATTCTCCTCCTGACAGTCACACACAAGGGCAAAGTTAGTGGTTCATCTGTAATCTTGGGTTGAATGGAAACTGCTTAGACACGCGGATGAGAAGAGAATGTAGAGTTACTTACAGCCTCCTCGGCAGTTCTCTTGTACGCCTTCACCTTCAGCTGCAGCTTGTCCACCAGGTCCTGGAGGCGGGCCATATTCTTACGGTCCTCCTCCGTCTGCAGAGACGTTGAGAAGAAAAGTTTCAGTTTAACACAGTTCGATAATCTGCAGTTGGATTGACAATCGCAACTCTACTGAAGCTCAAACTGTAGGACGGTAACGTGACCTGACCTGGTAGGTGAGCTCCTTTATACGTCTCTCAAATTTCCTGACTCCCTTCACAGAGTCGCTGCCTCTCTTCTGCTCTGCCTCCAGCTCGTTCTCCAGCTCCCGCACCTGAATTGAAGATATGTCAGAATACAGACTCCTGACTTGGAGAGGCCTGTGTATCAGTCTGTTAATTTAAATCCTAGGGCAAGTTTGAGGATTTGCTCTTTTGAAGTAGAATTGCCCAAAGCATTCTCTGACAAAAGGTTTTACAACTTAGTGCCTTGAATGTTTTGTTTTTGTTTTTTTAACTACACAATCAAATTTCTATAGCACCATATCTTACGAAATTTCAATATAGGAAATAATGGAGCAAACTCAGTACTAAAATATGACAGAGAGAGACATGTAAAAACAAAATCGGGATATTGAGCAGTTAATACAACAATGGAAGTGTTTTGCCTTTGAGATACAGATAGACCTGTAACTGCCAGGCACTGATGCACCTGAAATCGCAATGACAGAAAGATTTCAGGTACTGATGGCTAGATCTGATTATATAAATCAAGGTCTGTAACTGCAAGTCACTTACGCGAGACTCAAGCTTTTGCAGCTGCTTCTTGCCGCCCTTCATGGCGATTTGCTCGGCCTCGTCCAGACGGTGTTGCAGGTCCTTGATGGTCTGCTCCATGTTCTTCTTCATGCGCTCCAGGTGAGCGCTGGTGTCCTGCTCCTTCTTCAGCTCCTCAGCCATCATGGCAGCATCAGTGATGGCCTTCTTGGCTTTCTCCTCAGCGTTCCTGCACTCCTGCACAGCCTCCTCCACCTCTGTCTGCAGCTGGGACGTGTCGCCCTCCAGCTTCTTCTTCTGGTTAATCAGGCTGGTGTTCTGCACAGAGAGTGAGAGAGACCCAGGTTACAGGAGACTGACTGGGGAAGCAGGCTAGTATTCCATAGTCACCTCTGCTCCAGTGCTGTCGTACCTGTGAGTGCAGTAGCTGCACTCTCTCACTGATGTCCAGCAGCTCCTGTTCAGCCAGCTTGCGGGCTCTCTCTGTCTGTTCCAACACCGCCCTCAGCTCCTCCAGCTCAGCTTGAAGGAGATTGTTGCGTCTCTCCACTATGGCGATGTTCTCCTTCAGGTCATCGTTGGCACGCAGGGAGTCGTCCAGCTGGAGCTGAGAGTCCTGGAGGTCAAAAGATAAAACAAGTTCAAGCTTTTTGAATGAAAATATTCACAAGGGGGCTTAAACTAGTCTAAGGTAAGTGCTAATCAGTGTCTACAACCAGGAAGACGGAAGTAACCTTCACAACAAGCCAAGGCTATCTGAGAGGAGCTTTTTGTTGTTACCTTCAGGTGGGCGTGGACACTCTTGAGCTGCTTCTGGGACTCTGCAGCTGTCCTGTTGGCCTGGCTGAGCTGGATCTCCATCTCATTGAGGTCTCCCTCCATCTTCTTCTTCACCCTGAGGGCCTCGTTCCTGCTGCGGGTCTCTGACTCCAGGGAGGTCTGCAGGGTCTCCACCACCCTCTGGTTGTTCCTCTTGGCCTGATCCATCTCCTCGTCCTTCTCAACCAGCTTGCGCTCAATCTCAGCCTTCACCTGGTTAAACTCCAGCTGAGCTCTCAGGATCTTCCCTTCCTCGTGCTCCAGGGAGGCCTGCCAGGAGACAACAAGCTCTTTTTAGCTGTGTAACCGGAGAGTTTACAGCTGGATTAAACAGACCAGCAATACATGTTTAAAACACCAGCAGCTTTTTCTTCATGAACTATACTCCAGGTTCCTATTGGAGATCACAACAGGGATGCATGCATCCTGACAAAGAGTCTGGGTCAGAGTTAGTTTGTAAATGATTAGTTTAAAAAGCAGTTTCTCTGCCCCATTGCATCTCATTCTGCTGCTTTCTACAAGGTCTCTCACCTCAGCCTCCTCCAGAGCAGACTGTATTTCAGACTTCTCCTGCTCCAGCTGCTTCCTAGCCTTTTCCAGCTCATGGATATTCTTGCCTCCCTCACCGAGTTGCTCAGTCAGGTCAGAGATCTCCTCTGAGGGGCAGAATAATCAGTAATTAATTTCTATTTTTTTTATTCATTCATTTTTTATTCATTCGTGTTAAGTTAAGTTTGTGTAAAGTTTTCTTTACAGAGAAGACTCCCTGTAAGAATCTAATGCTGGTGCTTTTCTGTGTGGATCCCCCACCTTGCAGGTTCTTGTTCTCCCTCTTCAGGGTCTCCAGGTTGTCCAGAGCCTCCTCATAAGCGTTCTTCAGCTTGAAGAGTTCGGTGCTCAGGGACCTGGCCTCCTTCTGGGAGCCCTCCAGCTCACTCTGCGACTCTTCAAACTTCTGCTTCCACTCGTTCAGGACCTGGCATGGGCACGGTGAGAACAAGTCATTGCAATCACATTGTAATAAAAGGTTTCAAAATACAGCAGCCACCCTTAACTAAACCTAATGCATTCTCTTCATCAAAACCCCCAAATCTCACCTTGTCAAAGTTCCTCTGCTTCTTGTCCAGAGCAGCGGCTGCTGCGTTGGACCTCTCCAGATCCACCATGAGATCTTCAATCTCGTTCTGCAGCCTGTGTTTGGTCTTCTCCAGGGAGGAGCATTTAGCATTCACAGCCTCGACGGCTTCCTCCGCGTCCTGCAGCCTCTGAGCCAGCTTCTTCCTGGGAGACGGGGAAGGAGGGAAAGGAAAGGAGAGGAGAGGAGAGGCTTTCAGTTAAATCAGGGAGGGTAGCAGAATGACGAGGTTCCCCTCAACTGTGTTTCTGGGAATTGGGTTTTATAGTAACTTAATTGATCCCACTTTTAAAACATTGTAAAGGGTTTAAAGGTGTACTCTGAGGATGTGTGTTAACTGAGCTGGTGTGCAGCAGCAGAGCAATGTGTAACTCAGCTTTATGAAACCCGAGGGGACACCTTTCTTACCAGTCTTGCCTCTCTTACCCGTTGACTTGACTTGCAACAAACAAACTTTTCGCTCGTCTTATATTTTAAATCGGGAACATAATTCAAGCAAAAAGCTTATGTGTTACAAGAACGTTCTTTTAAGACAAAGCAGCTGTTTGCATTATTATTATAAATACATTCAGTTGTTTTCCAGAACCCTCGAGCCTTCGTCACCTACCTTCTGAACAGAGTTTACTACTGATTAATGAAATGGGTACGCATCAGTTATAAACTACCAGATGTATAGTACAGCTGTGACCCTCATTTTAAAGGAGTAAATGTCTATTAACAGTAAAGGATGTTAATCACAGCTAGAGTGGTGGGTATTGTGTGTGTTTGAGTCTAGTTGCCCTTACTTGGCCTCCTCAAGCTCCTCAGTTCTCTGGATGGCGTCGGTCTCATATTTGGTTCTCCACTGAGCCACCTCCGAGTTAGCCTTGGAGAGACTGCGCTGGAGCTCAGCCTTGGCCTCCTGCTCCTCCTCATACTGCTCCCTCAGGAGGTCTGAGTCATGGCGGGCAGACTGCACTGCATGGGCAAGCGCGTTCTTCGCCTGGGGAGACACCAGACAAACAGTTTACTATATAGAAACCCAGCTTTCAGACATCCTGTTTCATCAGAAGACAGTATTTGATGCTGCTTTACCTTCACTTCCTCTTCCAGTTGTCTCTTGAGGTCGTCAATCTGCTGAGTGTAGGACTGCTTGCCTCTGGTCAGCTGAGAGACAAGAGATTCCTTCTCTTCAAGCTGCCGAGACAACTCACCTAAACAGCAGCATGCAGACAAGGTGAGACAACTGAACTGCAGAGCTCTGCGGCTGCACTGTTACCACAGTGTGAATACAGAGAGACTGCGAGAAAGACTTCTAGATCAGACCTGTGTCAAAATACTTGAGGGGTGACCCGGAAAAGCTTGATAGCTGACAATTTAATTTTCCCTTAGATAACCTGGTAAAAATGTCAGCGCCCTGGATGAGGAAAATTCACTTCCAATTGACTTTTAAAACACTCGGTGCGGAAGTGAATTGCCATTGAGTGATACTCTGTTGTAAAGGTGAGGTATGTTTTGAAATCAACACGTTAATGAGTGGATTTGTTTAAAGTACTTGTTAGTGGCAGTTACGAGTACCTGCACACCCCTAATGATTACACAGAGAGGGCAGGGTGCTCACCGTTCTCGGTCATCAGCTTGGCTCTTTGCGTGGAGAAGTCATTGAGGGATCGTTGGGCCTCCTCATACTTTGTCCGATACTCATTCATCTGGTCCTCTGTCGTGCGACACATCTTCTCCAGGTTCGACTTCACAGCAAAATAACAATGGGAGATGTGTTGAGACCTAGTCTTCTATGACCAACTTTTCCTCCTTAATATTTATCATGAAAAAACGTTGCTCATAATAAATTTGCCCTGGAACAGATTTGCATGGGAGCAACTGAATCTAGTGCCTGCCCACAGGCATTGGAATGCAGATTTTCTTTTCGTACAGGTGAACATAGTGTCGTTTCTTTGGCTTTCATGATGTGCCCATGTAAAACTGGAAAGCTGCGTTCCTTACCTTGGCTTTAGCGACATGCTCCATATTGGAGACCACATCGTCCAGCTCCAGTTTGAACTCGCTCTTTTCCTTCTCTAGTTTCTGCTTGACTCTCTGCAGATTGTCAATCTGCTCCCCGAGCTCAGCCACGCTATCGGCTTGCTTCTTGCGGAGAGTGGCGGACGTGGCTTCGTGCTGCAGCGTGGCCTCTTCAAGGTCTCGCCGCAGCTTCTGGAACTCAGCCTCCCTCTTCTTGTTCATCTCGATCTGGGCTGAGGTGGCCCCGCCCGCCTCCTCCAGCCTCTCACTGAGCTCCTCCAGCTCTCGGGACAAGTCTGCCCGCTGCTTCTCCACCTTGGCACGGGCAGCTCTCTCTGCCTCCAGCTCCTCCTCTAACTCCTCAATGCGGGCCTGGGGGAGCGGCACATGAGCACACAGGTTATAACTGATACAGTATAAAGCGACTAATAGGCTTCTTGATAGGCACGCAGTGGAACAGCACACAGTTTATTATAGATACAGAAATACAAAGAGGTCCTATGATCCTGATGGGCAGATTAAAAAATGCAGGTAATATAAGGTCTTTATATAATAAGACAAGGGTAGTCAAAGGTGGGCTTTAAATTACCTGAAGCTCCTTCAGTTTCTTCTGGTACTGGGCTGACAGTGCCTGCTCATCCTCAATTTTACTGGTGAGCTGGCTAATCTCAAAGTCTTTCCTGGAAGAAAAGGTTAACAGTGTGGTTATATCACCTTTCTACAATGCAGTCCTTTATCTTTATACAACACATAATACCTAGATTTTTTACTTACTTCTTCAGCCTCTCCTCCAGTTGCTGCTTATCATTCTCCAGGTCCATTAGGCTCTCCTGGGTCAACTTCAAGTCTCCTTCCAGCTTCCTTTTGGCTCTTTCAAGGTCCATCCGCACCTTCTTTTCTTGCTCCAATGAGCCTTCAAGCTGGTAGGGGTAAAGACATTGTAGAAAAAATGTTGTTCAGTCCCCCATTCTTCTAAGATAGGTCCATAACCAATTATTAAGTAGACCACCTACTCAAAAGAGCTATCCCTGCAAGCCCTGTCCTACTATCTAAGTGGCTGTATGGGACAACTGAAACCCTGTGCTAAACTGGTTCATACTTAAATTGTGCCCCATGATAAAGGATGATGTCTGGTCTCTAGTCTTGCAACTGTGTGGCAATCCAAAAGGGGACTGGTTAGCAGAGTTTTTCTAGCACGACTGCTGCACGGCCATCTCCAGGTGATCGCATGACTAAAGTATGAACCACCCTTTATGATTAACTGCCTGATACAGGGCACCAGTTGGTCTGTGATGCTCTGAGTGACTCACATCGTCGACCTGCTGCTCCAGCTTTGCTTTGGCCTTGGTCAGGGTGTTCACTTTGTCCTCCTCACTCTGCAGGTCATCCAGGGTTTGCTGGTGAGCCTCCTGCAGAGCCTTCTTCTCCTTGGTCAGCTTGGCGATGATATCATCCAGAGCCGCCATTTCCTCAGTGAGGTTCTTCACCTGTTAATCAGAGAGCAGAGACTCAGCACCCAGAGCCATAACAAACAGGATCTTCACAGACAAACAGACACTAACCTTGTTCTCAGTGGCGTGCTTCTCCTTCTCCACTTTGGCCAGGGTGAGCTCCAGATCATCAATATCCTTCTTCAGCTCAGAGCATTCATCCTCCAGCTTCCTCTTCTTGGATGTCAGCTCAGCATTCATCTCCTCCTCATCGTCCAGCCTCTCAGTCAGCTCTTTGGTTTTTGCTTCCAGTTGTATCTTTTGCTTGATCAGCTGGTCGCACCTCTCCTCTGAATCGTTCAGTGTATCTTGTTCCTGAAAAGACAACAGAAAAGAATAAGCACCAACCCAGACTAAGACACCATCAAAGCATTTACTAAAAGCTTAAAGTCATACATTTAGCCCAAAACTGGTGCCAGTTCCATGTTTTCTCATTGCTGCATTTTGTAATGATGAAATTAAGTTAACATAAGGATCTTCATATGGGTTTATATGTGTACAGGGTTGACTCACCGACTGGACTTGCAGCTGCAGGTCGTTCTTCTCTTGGAGAAGAGAGACCATCTTCTCTTCCAGCTCCTTTCTGCGGGCCTCAGACTTTGCGAAAGCCTCCTTGAGTTTCAGGAACTCATCCTTCATGTTGGCCATCTCTTTCTCATTCTCAGCGCTCTTCAGCAGGGGCTTGATCTTGAAGAAGAGCTTCATCCAGGGCCAGTTCTTCACACCCATAAAGGCACGGATGTTCCACTGGATCACCAGCAGGGCATCTCTGCAGGATTTAATCGCCAGAGTATTAGGAAGGAAAGCGATTGGGTTTAATTAGAAGGCACAGGCATACTAATGCAACAGAAAATAATCAACAAAGAGATGAGGAAATAAGATAAAAGTTCAATACTACTCCTTCAAAGCGATCGGACTGTAAAATGTAAGATGCTTGCTTGAGGACTGTTAGGCAGCTGCCTTCACCAAACCTCAGTTACGGTTAGTTTAGTATTTTTTTAAGTTTGCTTTGTGAGGTGGAAAGATGGCAGTTGACTGTAGGCCAATCGTAAGTAGTAATAATACCAGACCTGCGCTCAACAATCTTATGGTACTCAATTCTTGAGAGAAGACCGCGAGACTGCGACTGGATGCCAGTGATGATGAGAGACAAGCGATCATCTCTCATCTCTTCCAGCTGACCCAGGAGACCAGCCTTGAAGAACACCTGGCAACAAAACAAAAGGGAGCTCCGTAATACTTTAAATGGGTATTAATCACACAAAGTATTCAGGGTAAAATGGTGTCAGTCCTACCTTGGTGTGTCCCAGCCTATACTGGGTGTGATCGATGTCCAGGGATCCCAGCAGTTTCTCTGTTCCCTTCTTGCTGTCTATGAACTGGCCCTCTGGGATGGCAGAAGGGTTCAGGATACGATATCTGTGAAGGTACACAGGGACTCAGCAGGGTATCTACAAAGCTCTTCATGGGGAATTATAACAAGGGCACTGCTTGAGAGATGTACCTCTGTTTGAAGTCTCCGTACAGGATCCTGTTGGGGAAGCCCTTCCTGCAGATTCTGATGCCTTCCAGCACACCGTTACAGCGGAGCTGGTGCATCACCAAAGGGTTTTCCATCAAACCCGGAGTCTTGCTTTCGTTGGGGATCAGGCAACGCACAAAGTGAGGGTGAGTTGTCTTTAGGTTGGTCATCAGCTTGTTCAGGTTTTCCTAAAACCGAATACACCGGTGTAAACATAACCTGTACACTACGGTCAGCCTTTGAAAAGCATAAGAAAATGCAATTTAGATGTAATCGTGCAGCATTTTGACAGAAGCTGTTTTTACAGGTTCTGTTTTATTTAAACTGTAGGCTCTGATTGTCTTACCCTGTGCAGAGCAGACACTGTCTGGAAGGACGACCCCTTCTTCTTGCCGCCTGACTTGCCTTTCCCACCAGAATCGACTAGAACCACAGACACATCACAATTCAATGCTGATATCACCTGAATCTACACTTAATGTAAAGCATAAGAAGCTCATTCTCAGTTTACTTTATGATATAAGAATACCAACCTGAAGATATTTAAAGAGCCACATCAAATTAAACCGATTAAATGCAAGACACGGTTGTGTATTTACCTGAATCTGCTCCAGCATAATTACAGAAAAGGTTAGACAAAAGCTTGAGGGTAGACTTCTGATAGAGCCCGACCACAGTCTCATTCAGAGGGTCCTTGTTCTTCACCAGCCAGCCCGAGATGTTGTAATCTACAGTGCCAGCATAGTGGACCAGAGCAAAGTGAGCCTCTGGTCTTCCTTTGACGATCCTGGGCTTCTGGAAGTTGTTGGATTTGCCCAGATGGTTGTCGTACAGCTTGGCTTTGAAGGTTGTGTCACTGGCCTTGGGGAACATGCACTCCTCTTCAAGGATGGACATGATACCCAAGGGCTAGGGTGAGGGAGAAAGAGTCTGTTAGCTCAGTAAACACTGAACAACTAAATCATACCATATTCCATTGCCTAATTACTGATCCAGAGCCCTACCTTCTCAATGAGTTCGATGCAGGCTTGCAGGTCCATGCCAAAGTCAATGAACTCCCAGTCGATGCCCTCCTTCTTATATTCCTCTTGCTCCAGCACAAACATGTGGTGGTTGAAGAACTGCTGCAGCTTCTCGTTGGTGAAGTTGATGCACAGCTGCTCAAAGCTGTTGAACTGCAACAAGAGACAAGAAAAACTAAAACATTTTATCTGACGTGCTGGGACGCCAACAAAAACCTTCAGTTGCCCTTCTTATTTTTGACCTTAGCACTTTGTTCTTATTTTCAGAATAACCCTCAGGATGTATGAAAAGTTCAAAGACACAAAGACACTCACATCAAAGATCTCAAAGCCAGCAATGTCCAGCACACCAATGAAGTACTGGCGGGCCTGCTTGGTGTCCAGGGATTGGTTGATTCTCACCACCATCCAGTTGAACATTTTCTCGTACACTGACTTGGCCAGTGCACCGATGGCGTATGAAACCTGTGGGAAGTGACCACAATTATATATTGCCACGCAGATTTATATTTATACACACAATAAGATGCAATGCCTCAAGTGGGCAAACTAGGCAGATGTTTTGTGCTTTTTTTTCTAGGACTCACCTGTTGCACATTTTGTCCCTTGGTGACATACTCGTTCCCTACTTTGACTCTGGGGTGACACAGTGCCTTGATGAGATCAGCAGAGTTCAGCCCCATCAGGTAGGCGGCCTTGTCAGCATCTAGGAATTAAAGAAATACCCAACTATCATAACCATTGCTGTTGCTGTGGGTAAATGTGATAGTCTTCATACAGATACTAATCGACTGGAGTTTAACTGACATTTACTAGAAGACAATGACTGCAGCCCTGTTCTCTCTCCACTGGGGGCTGAGCTACACTCCCCTTCTCCCTTTCACACAGTCAGACCCACCTTCAGTGCCGTCAGCCTCTGCCTGCTCCTCCCTCTGCTTCTGCTTGAACTTCATGTTGCCATAGTGCATGATGGCACCTGTCAGCTTGTAAACTCCATTTTTCTCCTCCTGAGTGAAGCCAAGCACATCAAAGGCACTCTGCAGGATAGAGAAAAACAGAATAAGAGAACCTGCTTCACTGCCTGAGGTCTGCTTACTCCATTTAGTAAAAAGGCTGAGAGCTATACAGCTCTCCAGGTATGAGAGGATTCCAGCTTCTCACTCTGGGTCTATGAGTGGGACCCCTTGCACCCTGTTGGCTCAGAGGGTGTGTAAAGACAGACCCCTGTAATATTAGAGAGAGTCCACACTCACATCTGTGGCCACCAGCTCATCAGCATCATCGATGGAGGCGACAGTGACTTCACCCTGAGAGATGAAGGCGTAGTCGTAGGGATTGTTGGTGATCAGGAGCATTTCTGAGAAAGAGGGACAATACAATGTCAGCATGCCTCCTGTCTGCTTATATAATCCTACACTCACACTCTTGAGAGAGGACAGGAATACTGACCTAGCAGCTCTGGCTTCTTGTTGGACAGGATCTGGTAGAAGATGTGATAGTCTCTCTCAGCCTTGAGCTGAAAGGTCACACGAGACTTCTCCAGGAGGTCTGGAACAAACATATGTCAGATTAAACTTCAATATCAAAGGGAATGCTACAAATTAAAAACACTCTTATATAAATACTTACAGGTCTCAATGTCAGCAGAAGCTAGCTTGCCACTGGCTGCAAAGTGAATTCGGATGAATTTACCCTGAGGAGCAGAAAGAGAACAATGGGTGCCAGTCGAGAGAAATGAAAACAACATCTATAAAAGGATCAGTCTTGCACTCTTCCCTGATTTAATCTCACTTGTCTTAAATATTACTGACCAATTACAGAAAAGAGGAAAATAATAGCAAACTGGACCAGTGGTGTATACTGATAATGATGGGTATACTCACAAAACGTGAGGAGTTGTCATTCCTCAAGGTCTTGGCATTACCAAAAGCCTCCAAGGCTGGGTTTGCCTGGATGATTTGATCCTCCAAACTCCCCTGTCATTGAACACAAACAGACTGTCAGTAGGGAATTGCTAACAGAGCAGGTCAATACAATACAGTATAATAGAAATGTATTTTTATATAGCGCCCTTCACGCCATGGCATTCCAGAGTAAAAAACAAAACAATATATATATATATATATGTGTTTGCACAACAGCAAAAAGTTCCGACTCACCTTGCTAGAGGCAGCTGCATCCTTCTTGCCACCAACTGCAGCAATGCTGGCAAAATACTGGATGACTCTCTTGGTGTTCACAGTCTTCCCAGCACCAGATTCTCCGCTGTGGGCACAGTAACAAGCAGGGTGAGTATTTCACTAAAAGGAAGCACTTGGAACAGGCAGCACTGCACTGCAATCACGTCTTTCCAGCAGTGTGGCAAGCACTGAAACACTACATTCAAAGCGTTTCCTACACGATCACAACCACTGCAGGATTTCAGCATTGAAACACTGCATTGAAAGCACTGCAGCATGATAACAATCCATAAAACACTGCATTGCCAGCTCCCCAGCACAAGCCCTACAGCTCCCCAGCACAAGTCCTACAGCTATGGCCAAAAGTTTTGCATCACCCTCTATATAGAATTAACTTAATTTTGCGTCATAAAGTCGATAGAATCCGGCTGAATAATGTTACGTTAACATATTGAATTACATACCGCCTTGTGGTTTTCCATATATTTAACGAAAAACTGACCATCTGTGAAAAATGTGATATTGAAAGCTAACACGAAATACCACTGTTCTAACTAGTAGGGCTTCAGGTAGACTTTTTTTGCAATATCTTTTTGTAGTTTCTTTGATTACATGATGTTAAATAACAGATCTAAATTATGTTCAGAATTATGTCTCAATCCTAAAATTCTAGGTGATGGAAAACTTTTGGCCGTAGCTGTAAGTAAAGCTCTTAATCACTCCTTCCTTAGGTTTCCAGCAGTGCACTACATTGATCAAGTGACTTACGTGATCAAGACGGACTGGTTTTCTCTGTCTGAGTGAGAGAAATAAAAAATAAAAATAAAGTATTATTACATGTAATGCTCTGATTAAGTTAAAATTTGATTTCAAGTGTCAAACTGTCAAAAATAATTATAACTTTTACATTTTCTATTGAATTCCAAATCATTATTTTTTTTTTTATAAATGTCACCCTTTTTCAAATTAACAACCAATTATTGAAAAACGACCCATTTCTGTTCTGTTTCCACCTGTGCAAAGTTTACAAGGAGAAAGCCAGTTGTAAATGTTAAAATTATACTAATAAAGGGTAGTTGCAGGATCTAAAGATGTGGGCTGTTTGTGTGTGTTTTACCTGTCAGCATGTACTGATAGGCGTTGTCAGAGATGGAGAAGATGTGAGGGGGAGCCTCAGTCCTCTTCTTGCCTCGATATGCATTGACCACCTCTGCATTGTACACAGGCAGCCACTTGTAGGGGTTCACTGTCACACAGAACAGCCCAGAGTAGGTCTGAAAGGGAGAAGCAACACTCAGTATGTGTCAGTCTATCAGTGGGTTTAGGGTTTGAGGACACTCTGTACTCACGTAGATCATCCAGGCTGCGTAACGCTCTTTGAGGTTATACAGCACGGCGGGCTCGTGCAGGAAGGTGAACATGGCCATGTCTTCAATTTTATCGTACTTGGGCGGGTTCTGAGGGTGGACATCGCACTCCTTCACTGTGACAGTCTGGAAAACAACACAGACAAGCCCTCAGGTTAGCTCTCATCTATAAAAATAAAAAAAACCTTGGAAATTGCAACACTAGACCCTGTCCAAGACTATATTTAAGAAAGGGTCTTAAAATGGTTTTACCTGCATAGCCCAGTAATTCAATATTTGTTCACAGTTTTCAGTGGCTTAAACTGTCACTTTTTAAAATATTTGCTGCACAAATATGTTTTCCAATGTTTGAATGTTTTTTTTTTAAACTGTGGTGGATTTTGAGCTATATTTGCACAGTATGTTAATATAACAAAAACTCTTTAATGGTGAAGCCTAAAAATAAGGAGGATACTAGAGCTACCGTTAAGCCATTTAGCTTTTTAGCCTACCCACCTGTCCAGGTTTTATCACTTGGGTTCTTACCTTGCCTTCGTAAGTGTCGACAGTGACTTTGTCACCGTCGCGGCTGATGATCCTGGCCTTCACGTACTCCGTCAAGGGATCGGTGACGAAGCACTCCTTCTTCATGTCGAAGGGCTTGGTCTGCGCCTCCAGACGCTCCTTATCGGACTTCCGCAGGTAGGAGGCGGCGGCCCCAAACTCAGCCATCTGCGCGTCACCCATTTTCAGATCTACACAACAGACAATGTGATTTTTAATGAATGCCCATTCATATTCCCTGCTTTGTCCAACTCTTGTCCAAAATATTTAGACCTAATTTACACCACTTCCTGGTGAAAAATGTGCAATAAGTGTCAGGGACCACTTGATGGGAAACTACGGAAAAACTTTACAAAGGCTACAATAAGAGCACCAGAATTTTTACTGGTATTGAAAACAATAACAACATTTGGCAGACAAAATACGGGACTAATTGACTCAGTGTAACTGAGTGCTTTATGTAGACAGTAGCATTTAGGCTACAAATTTGATAATCCTACTGAAATAGTATGAACAAAAAAAAACAAAAAAAAACACTGCAGTTCAAAATGTTTATATACAGCAAAAAGAGATTGTCCTACCTTATGTAGTGAAAACCAAGCAAGAAACCCTATAATGAGACAGAAGAAGAGACAGACAAACAGTGAGACCTGGGAGAGAGCTTCAACTAAACTTCAGGAACTAACACCGTTTGGTTTTCCACCACCAGATGGCAGCCTAGGGCGAGGTTTGAAGACGTCCACTCACTGTTCATTCTTTTAAAACAGAATTGACAAAGCCCTCCCCTGTTCACCCCCTCAAAATCAAGAACTGTGGCATATTTTCCTATGTATCACAATGATTTATTTAAGTTTAATTATAACCCATGTTAAAACACATGTTCATATGCACATTAACTACAAATAATAAATGATACAGGCATAATTTGGAGTGATTTCTATTATCTTAAAAGTTGTGTTTGTTTTCTTTTTTTTAAAAAATGATGCAAATTGCACACTGGAGTACACAAGAGTTATAAACCTGTGACTCATTTGCAGCAAATATTGTATTTTTTCTCTTCAGTATCAATGAACACAAAAGATATTCAGCAGAAACAGTGCATGCTTAATAATACAACAACAGCTCCCTTCTACCCCTCAGACCCAATCAGTGCTTACCTTGAGATGGTTTGGTAGCTTCTCTTCTTCCAGACCCTGCTGCTCCCCTTTATAAAGAAAACAACTCTCCCAAATTTGGAGGTGGCTTCCCAGGAGGCAGGAATCTAATTGTGTCTCAGTGTCTGGTGAGGGGAGGGTGTGTGTCTTTGTCTCTATGGGTGCTGTTGTCTCTATTGTCCTTATTAGGTATTTCCAGAGATGGTCGCATAGCCGTCTGACGCTGTCAGCAGGGCGGATAGTCAAACAGACAGACAGACACAGACATGCATATTCTTAGAAACAGCTGTGGCCAAAGGTTTTGCATCACCTTATAGAATGAACACATTTTTTTGCATAAAATCGAATGAAACCTGCTAAATGATGTTACGTTAACAAATTGAATTACATACCGCTTTGGAGTTTTCCATATACATATCAAAAAATTGAATAATGTGACATTTTGAAAGCTAACATGAAATACTACTGTACTACTATTATGGCTTCTGGTAGACTTTTGCGATATCTTTTTGTAGTTTCTTTGGTGAAAACCTTTGGCCATAGATGTGTGTTTATTGATAGCAGCCATGCCGCAGGGCTGTTGAAAGACTGTAGGCAGAATAGAGGGGATCGTTATCAGCCATTTCAGAGATCCGCACTGCAGGCTGATGAAAAAAGGAGAGGGTCAACGAAACAAAACTACATTTTACTGAACAGAAAAACAAAAATACAGCTATCGCCAAAGTTTAGCATCACCTTGAATATTAGGATTGAGGTATATTACAAAAAAAAAAGAAAACTGTATGAACATAATTTAGATCTTGTAATAAACATAATGTAATCAAAGAAAATATAAAAAGTCTACAGGAAGCCATAACAGTAGTACAGTGTTTCATGTTAGATTTCGAAATGTCACATTTTTCAATTGTCAGTTTTTCATTAAGTATATGGGAAACTACAAAGAGGTATTTAATTCAATATGTTAACGTAACATTATTCAGCAGGTTTCATTCGACTTTCTGAAGCAAAATTCATTCTATAGGGTGATGCAAAACTTTTTGCCATAGCTGTAGTTTTGAGTATGAGTGTGTGTTCTTGACTACCACCCATGCTTAAGATCCTAAAATCTTAATTTTTTAATATTTTATCTACATTTAGATATTGACACTGGAAAGATCCACTGAGATTTAACATCTCATTTGCAGGGAAGGGGAGCTGGAAACTTGGAGAATTAGCCAGGGTGGGGATGAATTTGTTTTATTGACTTGGTGGCTGTCGTTGAGCCTGTGTGAAATGACCGCTATTAAGAAGTGACACAGGCTACCTTTGTAGACTTTCTCTTAGAAAGGGAATAGTTAGAAATGGAGACTGAACTGCTACGCAAAATAGGTGCCCCCCAACCGCCCCCACAACTTCGGTACAAGTTTGAGACAGAGACTGAACTTCCATTTCACTGCCACTCCAGAGCCAAGCAGGGCAATGTGGCATTGCCATTGCTTGTGAGCTCTGGGGGTAAACGGGCACGACTATTTTTTCGTTAAACAACAGGCCTGACTGTCCAGAACGTGATACCCAAAATGTATCACAATTGTCATCTGCCTCCCGCTTTAAACCAAACCCAAGACCAAGGTTAGCGTTAATCTTAGCCTACTTGTCCCCAGGGTGCATCTCTCTGACATTGCATTGTTTCCTTCCCTTTATCCTTGAGTACAAAGATAACCCTGTGAAATTCCTGCCCAGCGCCACTCTCTGATTGAGGAGGACAGCTTGTGCTCCATTTTCAGGGCAAGACTTTATCCTAATGTTTCTATAGGATCAGTTGCAGCAGGTGCTAGAAAAGTTCTCCTTATACATAGATGGAGACGGAGAGACAAAGGCATGACGCTGATAGAATCACATGATGTTAATGGTGATACTGCACACACTAATTAGGAGTGACATTGAGTGTTTCACAGAGGGATATAGAGAATCTCTGATTGATCTGAGGTGAGATAGGGGGGGAATCGTAAAAAACTCCTCAACCTAAACCCTGGAACACAATGCATAGTGTTTTTCATAAATCAGGCTTTTTTATTACTTGGAGAAGAGGTGGGGACTTCAGCTTTGAGTTGTATCAATATAAAGGATAAGCTGTATAAAGATGTTGTTTCTACAAAAAAGGGCCAAGTTGCAAAGTTGGCTACTTTAGATCCATCTATTGCAAGACAGGAACAGACAAGATTTCTTATACCCTTACCTGTCAAACATATGGAAAGGACATGGTGATTCATGGTGAACATCGGGTACACTGTATATTACTTTATAGGAATGCAGTCCGGTCTAAAATAACAGGGGCCCGCTCTATAATGGGATGGTCAGAACATCTTTCATCTTTCTGAACATCTTTCAGAACACTGGCAGATCTCTACACTAATGCAGTGCACAAAACAGTAACTTATTACTACAGCTCTGGACAAAAGTTTAGCATCACCCTATGGAATGAACTCATTTTGCTTCATGAAGTCAAATGAAACCTGCTGAATAATGTTACGTTAACATATTCAATTACACACCGCTTTGTAGTAGTTTTCCAGATACTTCACGGAAAACTGACTTGAAAAAAGTGACTTTTTAAAAAAATATTATTTTGTAGTTTATTTTGATTACATGATGTTAAATAAAAGATAAAAATTTAGTTCATATAGCTTTTTATTTTTTTTCTTTATTTAATTACGTCTCAACCCTAAAATTCTAGGTAATGCAAAACGTTTGGCCGTAGCTGTGCATCTTACTGCATTCTGTTCACTTTATATAGCTTTAACACTCTATATTCTTCAACTACTGCTGTGCAGGACAGAGGAGTTTGATTTCTGCTCCACTTCACGCATGCTGTAGCAGCCTACTCTGCTGGAGTTTCCACTGAAAGGGGCACATACCAGTATCTCTAGGTAGGAAACTTGTTTGAAATTTGAAAAGCCAGCAATGGTAAAGGGAGGGTAGTGAAACGTTTTCCTGAATTTCCATGCCACTTAATTTATTTAGTTAGCAGACGCCTTTATCCAAGGAGACTTACAGAGACTAGGGTGTGTGAACTATGCACCAGCTGCAGAGTCACTTACAACTACGTCTCACCCGAAAGACAGAGCACAAGGAGGTGAAGTGACTTGCTCAGGGTCACACAGTGAGTCAGTGGCTGAGCTGGGATTTGAACCGGGGACCTCCTGGTTACAAGCCCTTTTGTTTAACCACTGGACCACACAGCCTCCTTTTATTGGGCTTCTTAATGACCAATCATCAAGGGAATACACGCTACAACTGGGGGCCCTACCTAAAGGCTTCATCAGTCAATTCAATATAAAAAGGTCAGATCAGGGAGTAGTCAGCAAGTTCCTGTCTTCAAAGCTGTGAATGCTGGAGGTTAATTATCTCTCACATTTTCCTTCTGTTTCAGTGAAAATGAAAGGTAAGCAGCCTGGAGTAACAGTTCACAGAAACAAAGGAGTTAGCAGTGAGTCTATCAGGGGAGTCATGTAACATTCAGAGGCTCTGAACCCAATTCCACACCCCATCTCCCCCTTCCCCCTCAAGGTCACTGTGACATTGGCTCTGACGTGGCCAAACATTTTTCACATCCCATCGGAGTGTCAGCTGATTAGAACACACCTTTGTGAGGTCAAACCCTCTCTATTGTCTGCTCTTCTACTTTTTATTATAAATCTTAGAAAATCTGAAATATTTTCTTTTGTAGGCTATCGAGTAGATAAGCACTCAAAATGTCACTTGATTAGCTAATATTATTGTAGTTTATGCTACTATATGTCCTTGCCCACTGTTATAAGTACAGCTGTGGCCAAAAGTTTTACAACACTCTATATGATTTAAAAAATTGTGCTTCATAAAGTCGAATGAAACCTGCTGAATAATGTTATGTTAACATATTGAATTATACACCACTTTTTACTTTTCCATATCCTTAACGAAAAACTGACAAAAATTGAACATACTATTATGGCTTGCGGTAGACTTGCAATATCATTTTGTAGTTTCTTTGATTACATTATGTTAAATAAAAGATCTAAATTATGTTCATATATATATATATATATATATATATATATATATATATATTTAAAGATGTCTCAATCCTAAAGCAGCTTTAGTTTCAGCAAAGGGCTTTTTATTGGGCTCCTTTGTAGTTCAGATTGACGAACCTTACGTTGCCTTTAAACATTCTTCATTAACAGAGAATCGCTTTCGATTTGTATTTGACTGTAAACTGATTATTTGTGTTTGCTCTGTAAAGTTTCATTGAGTTTATTACTTCAGTTTAGATGCTGATCTATTAAAGAGCTTGTCTTGAAATAGCTCAGTATCTACGCGATTGTGCGTGTGTGCTGCTGTCAGTGTTATCAGTATGCCTCTGTGAGGGAGAGGGCACAAGTACTATAATTAAGTAGGACACCTAATATGCTGTGTCCCTTATCTACAATGCAAGGCAAGTGGGCAGATTGACGCAGCTCCCTCTCCATGTTTAACATAGCAGGGTCTGCGCTCCCTCCTCCAGCTGCTCTGATACAGTTTCATCAGAGCGAAGGTGTGAAGGATGGGGTGGCACTCTGGGGCGTTGATGATGCAGACCAGTCCCACTGTAAATGTCATGACACCTCTGCATCTCACACCAGAAAGAAAACAAACTAGAAGATCAACACACAGGCTGTGGGCTAAGATATTCTGCTATTCAAAGCTCATCCACTTGTTATTTTGAAGAGAGGCCAAACTATCTTTATCCACTGAAGGACGCAGAAGAGGTACATAGCTAAAGCCAAACGTTTTGCATCACCCTGTAGAATTAACTCATTTCGCTTTTTTTATCCTAAAACTTTTGGCCACAGCTGTGTGTAAAGACTCTATAGGAGATTTTTATCAACAGCTGAGTCAGCTAGTGTATGTTATAGTATCAAGTCACTTCAACTGATACCAGAAAATGGGCCATATTTTCAAAGCATTTACTAGTCTTTAATGAACTGTTTTGTAAAGGGGAAAATTCCTTGTAAATTATATAAAACTAAAAAACAAACAGCTTTAGTATGTATAAAAGGCCATGGATAGCAGAACTTAAGTTGTTAGGTCCTAAAAAAAAATAGAAGTTGATTGAAGACTGGAGTAAATGCTTTGAAAATATAGCCCAATGTTGCCTGAAAGTTGCCTGGACTGGAGGGCACACCCTTTCTCTTAGGAGGTGAGGGAGGGAGCAGTTCGGTCTCCATGCCTCAAACCTGCCCTGGGCTGAAGGGGCAGCCCTTCCTGTTAGGGATAACATACAGTCCCCTTGTTTTTTTTATCTGATCTGCCCAGTGAAACGGGGGTATTTAATATTGTTGCACATCCCAAACAGACTGATGACAGACCCTTGCTGAGTGTGAACATAAGGCAGTGGACTGAACGGCCTTGAGGGTGCACTGTGTTTGTACAGACCTTGGATTCCTTGTCACAGCTGTAAAAGCTTTTCCAGATTTATTACCTGATCTATTCCTGAATGTATAGCAGTAATTCCTTCCACAATGTCCATATGCCACTTACAATAGGGCAAATGTGGGCTTTTAGCTAAGTTGAGGCTTGGGTTATCCAAGCATAGCTCTTCATAGGAGGTATATGATTGTTAAAACTGATCGGGGGAGGGTATGTTACTTTTGTTCTAAACAGTGGGCAGACAGGCAGAATGGGTAAGATTAGGAGGGTTATAGCCCCTTGCTCCAGAAAGGACACAGGCCTTTCTTACCTCGCTCCTCAGTGTGGCAATGTCCCGAAGCCGAGATCACTGGCTCACCAGTCCCCGAGCTCAACGTCACATGCAGGTGACACAATTGACTTGGATTTTAGAAAAAAGTAAAATATTATTATTAATGCGTATTTCAGTATCTAGCTTTATCCTTTTTTATTTTCCGTAAATCAATGGGCACGATCAACCAGGCGGCTTTTAAATCTGATCAGGCTTATTACAATAGTTATCCAACCATTAACATGTCTGTTGGTCTTTGTGAAGCAGTTACCTGCTGGTCTGGAAGGGATGCAGGGAAAACAGGTAACCTTATCAGTTGAAAGGAGATTTATCAGGAACCAGGTGCCTGTCTCACAAAGCGCTTCTAAGCATTTAGCAGGCTTCTAACTACAGCTATGGCCAAAAGTTTTGCATCACCTAGAATTTTAGGATTGAGACATAATTAAAAAACGATATAAACATAATTTAGATCTTTTATTTAACATCACGCAATCAAAGAAACTACAAAATGATATCGCAAAAGCCTGCCGGAAGCCATAATAGCAGTACAATATTTCACGTTAGATTTCGAACTGTCACATTTTACAATTGTTGTCAGTTTTTCGTTAAGTATATGGGAAAATTACAAAGCGGTGGTATGTAATTCAATATGTTAACATAACATTATTCAGAAGGTTTCATTCGACTTTATGAAGCAAAATTAGTTCATTCTATATAGAGAGGGGGACTGAAAACTTTTGGCCAGAGCTGTACAACGTACCACAGAGGGTTAAGTTTGTAAGTATAAGTACTGGCAAGAGGAAATGACAGCGCCACCTGCTCACATGCGGGCATTTGAAGACCTTGTGCAGGGGATTAGTCAGGCATTGGTTGAGTCTTTTCTTAGCGAAGACCCAGTGTCAGGGGTCTGGAGTCGCATGTTTGGAAGGGTAAGAACAGCACACTTGTCTCTTTATCACCCTCCTGTTACACCACAATCAGTTCCCTCATGCCTTGGCTTTGCATTTATTTGATTAAGAGGACATGTGTAGGGGATCAAGAGAAGACTGTAATATATTGCTTCACTTTCCAAAACAGGCACAAAGACACAGCCGTGCTAAATCTGTCCCTGTTTTCCTGTATGTACAGCTGTGGCCAAAAGTTTTGCATCCCCCACTATATAGAATGAACTAATTTTGCTTCATAAAGTCGAATGAAACCTGCTGAATAATGTTACGTTAACATACTGAATTACACACGGCCGCTTTGTAGTTTTCCATATCCTTACAAAAAACTGAAAACATTTTTAAAATGTGACATTTCAAAATCTTTCAATGAATACTGTACTACTATTGTGTAGTTTATTAGATTACATGAGGTCAAATAAAAGATCTAAAGTATGTTCTTTTATATAGTATAGTTTTTTTTTGTTTTAAACAATGTCTCGATTCTTTTGGCCATAGCTGTACATGGATGTCTGGTAAACAGCACAGCTCTGTGGTATCTGCTAGAGTACAGCTTATTAGCAATTGACTCTGTGTTGCATTGCATCTAGCCTAAGGGATATGAATTAGACGATCAAGATCAGGGTTTGATTTGAAGCTTGTCTAATTATTACATGTAGTGTAGAGATACAGTATATTTGAATTGAACCCCTTTAAGGACCAGCCAGAACAGAAACCTGGTCCAGCACTCCTGTCCTGGAGTCACATACAGCTCTGCTACATAAGTACTGCTTATTTAACCCTCTGTTAAAGTAGCTTAACTATAAGTGGGGTGCTCTTCCTAGATGGCACTGATTAGCCAATCATTCACAAATTGTTGCAGTTGTTCCCTGAAATGGAGACCATTGTACTTTATATTTAGCCTGCTCACTGTGGCAATGTAGCTCAGGCTGTCACCTGATAACCTATGAACTCCACTCTATAGATGGAGTAAAAAACAGGGTGGCGGTCCCTAATTAGAACTTAGGGCCCCTCAGCCCCCCTCCGCCCCCCCTCACTCTCTTCCTGACACACACACACAGGCTCAAACTGTAAGTGTCTTAGGTTTCAAGGTGACCTGTTTTGAGAGACAACACTGAAGCCTTTTTCATTGCTGGTGGAACACAGGGAGGTAAGGAGTGCTGAATGCCTGTGCTCTTATTCTTATTATTATTCTTATTCTTCTTATTATTATGAACAATATAATAATAATAATAATAATAATAATAATAATAATAATAATAATAATAGGAAAAAGTGCCTTACTGATAGCACCTCAATAAATTCTGACTACATATGCTTTTATTTAAAATTCTATTATTATTATTATTGTTGTTGTTAATAATAATAATAATAATAATAATAATAATAATAATAATAACAGGAAGCACTGCCTCAATGGTAGCTCTTCAGTAAGGGCTCACTGCCTGTGCTCTTATTAATATTTAGGATAGTAATAATTATGAATAACACTGGTAAGCAGTGAGGTTTGCGTCTCATGCTGCTCACACAGGGGTAAGGAGAGCTAATGGCACACCAGGGTCATTGCAGAATGATGCAGCTTTGGAATGGCAGTTATCTGGCACTGAAATGATAGTTTAATGGTAATGTGTATGCATATCATTATGGGCACCGCTGTGGTTTGCCTTTGGTTTACGCTTCGTCTACCCTGATGAGAAGATCTGGGAGGCTTATTTCTAATAATGAGAGGCGGTGGAGTCTCTAACAGAAGTTTTCAGTCTAGGACAGGTAAGGAGTGTTTTGTTTTTACTGTCATGTACTCACACTGCTTGGCATTCGGTTAACATAGATTAAAATGAATGATAATACTGTACTTACATACTGCCAAGTCTCTTCAATGTTCTTGCTCTGTATCAATCAGTTTGCAGATTAGAGACAAGTACTTCTAAAATAGAAAAAAAAACCATAAGATATTATTATTATTATTATTATTATTATTATTATTATTATTTCACCTTACTGAAATAGAGAAATATCCTTTAAATTGGATTTGAGCACCTCTGTCTGTCAGTAAATCAAAATCAAAGAGCAACGTTAAATAATTTAATTTATATATGTTTGATATTATTCAATATACTGTTGTTATTACTATGCTGTGTTTACATGTGTTTACTGTCAAATAAGAAAGAGAGATGGATCTAGGTCATGTAAATCATCTTTTAAAATAATCTTTCATTCAAATTTTTTATATTCATTTAAACAGACACACAATCCAATGCCACCAGGCCTTACTGCTATTGAACATTGTTATTATATTTTTTGTCTGAATTAACAATGCACAGAGACAATCAATATTTAGCATTTTACTGTTCATGGCATAGAGACCATTCAAATCTGACACAGAAAATGCAGCTGTTTAATAACCATGTAATGTCCACTGGGGTTAAATGACTTTTTGTCTGATTCAGTTTTATTGACTTGATGATTCCCTAAATCGGAAATAACATTTAAGCTTCATAAGTTACAAGCATTTTAATTCCTGACTTATGTTGTTCAGTATAATACTGTACATGATATTGCCATTGCTGTGATTTACTTAACATTAGTAGCTCTGCTATGTATTTCTAAGCCTGAGAGTGCCACCAAATGGAGGTGAGAGGTAAGGAGATGTTATTCATTGAACTGGTTTATGCTTGTGGCAGTCAATAGTTACTCTGCAGGGTTTTTCTGTATTACAGAACAGAGTTCCAAGCCCTCAATCAGGATTCTAAGGTAGAACTATAATAAAGTTTTACCTGTCTTAAACAAAGTTTGACCTACCCTATCTTCATATACCAACACCCAAAAGGAAAAATGTTTCGCATTGTACTGGATGTTTACTGAAGCTTAAAAAATCTGTTGTTTCCCATATATTTTAAAAAGTCACACTTTATAAAGGAAAGGAAATGAGCATGCATTTTAATTGCGTGTTAATAAGATGGTCTGAGCCTGGCAGCTGTGCTAACTTCATTTGACCAAAAACATAATATTTCTGGCTATTGGTAATTGTTTATGTTTACAATCTACACAGCGGTATACGCAAAACACTATTATGTTCCACTATTAGAGAAAGAGTCTAGAACAGAGCAGTTGATATATGAACATATTTGTAATATTGACATTTATATAGGACTTTTAATGCACTATAGCATCTTAGAGCTCAACATAATAGATCATATGGTTTCAGATAATGATGCAGTGACTACATGGGCAAAGTAGCTGCTCTTATCAATAGCCCTACACACAGCTCTGCATTTTTTTGTGCTAATTTGCAGTTCCAACAGAATTTACATTTCGTAAAAGCAGACACAAAACACAGGAGCATAATTCATTTTCAAATGCATTTTATTCTACAGAATGTACAGGAAGGGGAGAGAAGAGAAAGATCAGAAGGGAAACTAAACCACTGCAGACAAGAGTTTTTCAGAAAGGTCCGTCTGAGAGCTTCACTCTTCATCCAGCCCTTTCTGGAAGGGTAAAAGAGAGGGAGCGAGAGAGAGAAAGTAAGTTGTTTTTTTTGTATTGGTTTGTTATTATGAGAATGAAAGTTTAGTTAGTGCAAGCATGACAGCTTTTGTATACATGTGTGTTCTGACTAGGGATGGGCTGGTATAAAACCTGCATGGTACATATAACCTTAAAAAAAATGGTAACCATAATATCACAGTATATAGTACACCATGCAAGTTACACAAAGCAAGGTTACTAAAAATGGAGAAATACTACAGTAAATGACTGTACTAAAAAAAAAACACACGTCCTTTCATGGAATTATTTAAACTTTGGCATTTTATATTTTACTACAACAAAAAGCAAAAAAAAAAGCAGAGCAATTTTAACGTTTTTTTAAAGACATTCGCAATTTTAAAAGAACACTGTAAAGTTGTACAATATATGTTATAGTCCCACAGTATGTATTATTCTATTATCTGGATCTACCCTTTGCTCAAAACAACGTGGTGCTGCAATTTGTTTGTGAGAAAGATTCTCACATACAAAAAAGTTGATGGTAAACACAATTAGAAAATGATTAGTCATATTGCTTAAAACACAACCATTTACTAATTCAGGTTATTATTTAAGAGCAGAGAATAGTTTTTTTTTTTTTGGCAAGGGGTGAATAAAATACATATAGCAACACTATTAATACTAAGACGTACGTTATTGGATTTATAGCTACACGTCACATGACATTGCACAAGTAAGCTTCCAATGATGTTACTAATGATTATTATACAGGTGGAGTTTGTACAAAAACATATTTCTTCACTTACCTAAAAAAGTTTCAATGCTGAAAATAACTTCTTTAAACAAAATAAGTAAGCTATCCTGCTGCTTGTCTCTACTAATTCAGACATTGTCGTTGACAGTTTCCTTCAAAACTATTATCATTTCACACAAAGATCTTCCTCAGACACATCATCGCTTGGTTTAGAAACATGTTTGCAGTAGAAAAATGCAAAGGCAAAATGACGGTCATGATGGTGACTGACAGTAAGGTGGAAGTGAATGTAATGCTCCAGTGTGAGGCTGGGTGAGGAAGCTGCACTGACACTTGTCTTGAACAGCACCTTGAATAAAAAGGTGCTAAAATAAAAATAGTATTTTCCTTCACTTTGTGCATAGGAAAACAAACATACCATTAACCACTGTAACCATGTACGATGGTTCAGTGTGGTTGACTCACCTTGCTGCCAACGTCACGGGTCTTGGCGCGGAGCTTGTTGACCTGCGACTCGGCGATATCAGCCCTCTCCTCAGCCTCGTCCAGCTCATGCTGCAGCTTTCGGAACTTGCCCAGGTTAGTGTTGGCATTCTCCTCCTGACAGTCACACACAAGGGCAAAGTTAGTGGTTCATCTGTAATCTTGGGTTGAATGGAAACTGCTTAGACACGCGGATGAGAAGAGAATGTTGAGTTACTTACAGCCTCCTCGGCAGTTCTCTTGTACGCCTTCACCTTCAGCTGCAGCTTGTCCACCAGGTCCTGGAGGCGGGCCATATTCTTACGGTCCTCCTCCGTCTGAAACAAAAAATTCAATAATCAAACCTCAGTGATTCGCAAGGGGATTCACAGCATTGAAGAACTGAATGGAGATACCTGGTAGGTCAGTTCTTTGATGCGTCTCTCATATTTCTTGACTCCCTTCACAGCATCACTGCTCTTCCGCTGCTCCCCTTCCACCTCATTCTCCAGCTCCCGCACCTGAAATCGCAATGACAGAAAGATTTCAGGTACTGATGGCTAGATCTGATTATATAAATCAAGGTCTGTAACTGCAAGTCACTTACGCGGGACTCAAGCTTTTGCAGCTGCTTCTTGCCACCTTTCATGGCGATTTGCTCGGCCTCGTCCAGACGGTGCTGCAGGTCCTTGATGGTCTGCTCCATGTTCTTCTTCATGCGCTCCAGGTGAGCGCTGGTGTCCTGCTCCTTCTTCAGCTCCTCAGCCATCATGGCAGCATCAGTGATGGCCTTCTTGGCTTTCTCCTCAGCGTTCCTGCACTCCTGCACAGCCTCCTCCACCTCTGTCTGCAGCTGGGACGTGTCGCTCTCCAGCTTCTTCTTCTGGTTAATCAGGCTGGTGTTCTGCACAGAGAGTGAGAGAGACCCAGGTTACAGGAGACTGACTGGGGAAGCAGACTAGTATTCCATAGTCACCTCTGCTCCAGTGCTGTCGTACCTGTGAGTGCAGTAGCTGCACTCTCTCACTGATGTCCAGCAGCTCCTGTTCAGCCAGCTTGCGGGCTCTCTCTGTCTGTTCCAACACCGCCCTCAGCTCCTCCAGCTCAGCTTGAAGGAGATTGTTGCGTCTCTCTACTATGGCGATGTTCTCCTTCAGGTCATCGTTGGCACGCAGGGAGTCGTCCAGCTGGAGCTGAGCGTCCTGGAGGTCAAAGCAGATAAAAAAATGTTCAAATAAATGAGACTGAGAGCTCTTTGAGTTCAAAGTTTTATTAAAAGTACTTGTGTAGATAATAAACCAATGCTGACCAACAGGTTTAAGAATTATTATTCATTAAAAGGGCTTATGCATATGATCAGTATATAACTTAATTAATGATTGGAATACCGTTACCTTCAGGTGGGCGTGGACACTCTTGAGCTGCTTCTGGGACTCTGCAGCTATCCTGTTGGCCTGGCTCAGCTGGATCTCCATCTCATTGAGGTCTCCCTCCATCTTCTTCTTCAGCCGGAGGGCCTCGTTCCTGCTGCGGGTCTCTGACTCCAGGGAGGTCTGCAGGGTCTCCACCACCCTCTGGTTGTTCCTCTTGGCCTGATCCATCTCCTCGTCCTTCTCAACCAGCTTGCGCTCAATCTCAGCCTTCACCTGGTTAAACTCCAGCTGAGCTCTCAGGATCTTCCCTTCCTCGTGCTCCAGGGAGGCCTGCCAGGAGACAACAATTTATTTAGGATACACTCTGATACAAAACTTCCTACCCTAATATCTATTAATCTCCATCTTGTTTGTTTTGTTACATTTTTCCTCTTTAAATCCCAGCATCTGTATATCTCACTCACCTCAGCCTCCTCCAGAGCAGACTGTATTTCAGACTTCTCCTGCTCCAGCTGCTTCCTAGCCTTTTCCAGCTCATGGATGGTCTTGCCTCCCTCACCGAGTTGCTCAGTCAGGTCAGAGATTTCCTCTGGGTAATTAAGAACATTCCTTCAGTATGTCCTACACTACAACGGTCTCACAAAAAGGGTTCAGAATTAGAAACACAGCTGACGCAAGAACTGTGTGAGTTTGGATCCCTCACCTTGCAGGTTCTTGTTCTCCCTCTTCAGGGTCTCCAGGTTGTCCAGAGCCTCCTCATAAGCGTTCTTCAGCTTGAAGAGTTCGGTGCTCAGGGACCTGGCCTCCTTCTGGGAGCCCTCCAGCTCACTCTGTGACTCTTCAAACTTCTGCTTCCACTCGTTCAGGACCTGGCATGGGCACGGTGAGAACAAGTCATTACAATTACATTGTAAAATAGGTTTCAAAATACAGCAGCACCCTTAACTAAACCTAATGCATTCTCTTCACCGAAACCCCCAAATCTCACCTTGTCAAAGTTCCTCTGCTTCTTGTCCAGAGCAGCGGCTGCTGCGTTGGACCTCTCCAGATCCACCATGAGATCTTCAATCTCGTTCTGCAGCCTGTGTTTGGTCTTCTCCAGGGAGGAGCATTTAGCATTCACAGCCTCGACGGCTTCCTCCGCGTCCTGCAGCCTCTGAGCCAGCTTTTTCCTGGGAAACGGGTAAAGAGAGACAGGATTTCAAGACTGCAGTCCTAGCAGCGGTGCTAATTGACTGTGTAGCAGTGCTTAATAGTGACTCAATCTCAAGTTCACTTACCGTTCTCAGCGTTGCACAGACTGCAAACAGACAAACCTTTTGTTCGTCTTATATTGTAATTCAAACATAAAGCAAACAAAAAGCTTATCTGTCAGAAGAAGTTATTTTTACTGTCATGTGGCGGCCTATAATACTTGCAAAGTCTGGGTCATATTTTAACCCTTTGCGGTCCATTTATTAATTCTGCGTCAGGCTCGCCAGGTCTAATTAATTTTTACACGCGCAGTTAATTTTAGACACGCTGTTTAAAAGTATTTTTTTTCACAGTCAAACGGGTTTAAACGGCCCTGCATATCAACAAAGCACTCATTAGTGATCTCCAGCCCCGCCCCACCCTTTCGTTTGCTATCGCTTTCAGATATGCTACCAAATAAAAAATAATAATAATAATAGTCGTACATACCGATCAATCGTCTCCTGATGACTCGTTTTATCACCAAACTCCTCAATAATGCAATCCAAGTCATTATTTTATTGGTATAACATCTCAAAAAAGCTCTGCAAATGTCCGTGATAGTCTCTGTGCGCTGATACTGTACTCCCAGCTTGTTCCCATACGACCGCCCCATCTGATGAAGGGGGGCTAGTAGGGCCTTTTTTTTTATTTTTTTTTTTTTTATCGGCTTGTCTCGGCTCCTTTCGTTCCCACTCGGCCATTGAATGGTTTTTCGGCTTTTCCGTTGAAAAACCGACTTTTTACGTTTTTGCGTTTTTAAAATGATGTCGGACAGGGTCCGACAAAGGACCTGGTGGGAATAATTGCAATGTCGGACCCAGTCCGACAATGGACCGCAAAGGGTTAAACCTAACTTAGCTTTAGATAATATGTTTAGTTGCCCTTACTTGGCCTCCTCAAGCTCCTCAGTTCTCTGGATGGCGTCGGTCTCATATTTGGTTCTCCACTGAGCCACCTCCGAGTTAGCCTTGGAGAGACTGCGCTGGAGCTCAGCCTTGGCCTCCTGCTCCTCCTCATACTGCTCCCTCAGGAGGTCTGAGTCATGGCGGGCAGACTGCACTGCATGGGCAAGCGCGTTCTTCGCCTGGGGAGACACCAGACAAACAGTTTACTATATAGAAACCCGGCTTTCAGACATCCTGTTTCATCAGAAGACAGTATTTGATGATGCTTTACCTTCACTTCCTCTTCCAGTTGTCTCTTGAGGTCATCAACCTGCTGAGTGTAGGACTGCTTGCCTCTGGTCAGCTGAGAGACAAGAGATTCCTTCTCTTCAAGACGTCTGGCAAGCTCACCTTTAACGAAACAGCCCAACATCTAATGACTCTGATGATACCATTTTCTTAATAGTGTCTACAGGTCTTGGTATAATTGCCAAACTTACCATTCTCAGTCTGCAGCTTTGCCTTCTGCATAGAAAAGTCATTGATGGTGCGTTGACCTTCTTCAGCCTTGGTCCTATATTCATTCATCTGATCTTCCAGAGTCCTGCACATCTTTTCCAAGTTAGCCTGCATGTGTAGGTTTGGATACATATTAGATGAAACTGATATGATCTCCAACAATCCATATGTGATCCTGGTGACTCATCCTGCACACTGTATAGAACTGTATCTCTTACCTTGGCTTTAGCGACATGCTCCATATTGGAGACCACATCGTCCAGCTCCAGTTTGAACTCGCTCTTTTCCTTCTCTAGTTTCTGCTTGACTCTCTGCAGGTTGTCAATCTGCTCCCCGAGCTCAGCCACGCTATCGGCTTGCTTCTTGCGGAGAGTGGAGGACGTGGCTTCGTGCTGCAGCGTGGCCTCTTCAAGGTCTCGCCGCAGCTTCTGGAACTCAGCCTCCCTCTTCTTGTTCATCTCAATCTGGGCTGAGGTGGCCCCGCCCGCCTCCTCCAGCCTCTCACTGAGCTCCTCCAGCTCTCGGGACAAGTCTGCCCGCTGCTTCTCCACCTTGGCACGGGCAGCTCTCTCTGCCTCCAGCTCCTCCTCTAACTCCTCAATGCGGGCCTGGGGGAGCGGCACATGAGCACACAGGTTATAACTGATACAGTATAAAGTGACTAATAGGCTTCTTGATAGGCACGAGTGGAACCGCACACAGTTTATTATAGATACAGAAATACAAAGAGGTCCTATGATCCTGATGGGCAGATTAAAAAATGCAGGTAATATAAGGTCTTTATATAATAAGACAAGGGTAGTCAAAGGTGGGCTTTAAATTACCTGAAGCTCTTTCAGTTTCTTCTGGTACTGGGCTGACAGTGCCTGCTCATCCTCAATTTTACTGGTGAGCTGGCTAATCTCAAAGTCTTTCCTGGAGGAAAAGGTTAACAGTGTGGTTATATCACATTTCTACAATGTAGTCCTTTATCTTTATACAACACATAATACCTAGATTTTTTACTTACTTCTTCAGCCTCTCCTCCAGTTGCTGCTTATCATTCTCCAGGTCCATTAGGCTCTCCTGGGTCAACTTCAAGTCTCCTTCCAGCTTCCTTTTGGCTCTTTCAAGGTCCATCCGCACCTTCTTTTCTTGCTCCAATGAGCCTTCAAGCTGGTAGGGGTAATAACATTAGCTTGTTAAAAAAAGAGTTGTTCAAACTCTAAGTCTCTTTCTACTAGGACGGTTCCATAACTTTCAATTTTATTCATCTACACACTAGCCTAGCAAAGCACAATCCTGCTATTGGAGTGGCTGTGTGGGACGTATCTGATAGTGACTCACATCGTCGACCTGCTGCTCCAGCTTTGCTTTGGCCTTGGTCAGGCTGTTCACTTTGTCCTCCTCACTCTGCAGGTCATCCAGGGTTTGCTGATGAGCCTCCTGCAGAGCCTTCTTCTCCTTGGTCAGCTTGGCGATGATATCATCCAGAGCCGCCATTTCCTCAGTGAGGTTCTTCACCTGTTAATCAGAGAGCAGAGACTCAGCACCCAGAGCCATAACAAACAGGATCTTCACAGACAAACAGACACTAACCTTGTTCTCAGTGGCGTGCTTCTCCTTCTCCACTTTGGCCAGGGTGAGCTCCAGATCATCAATATCCTTCTTCAGCTCAGAGCATTCATCCTCCAGCTTCCTCTTTTTGGCCGTCAGCTCACCATTCATCTCCTCCTCATCCTCCAGCCTCTCTGTCAGCTCTTTGGTTTTCGCCTCCAGTTGGATCTTGTTCTTGATCAGCTGGTCGCACCTCTCCTCTGAATCACAAAGATTGTCTTGTTCCTGTAGAGCAGATAACATATTAGTTTGATTAACATTAAAAACGAAAGCAGCCTTACAAAACTATGTTCTGACTTGACAGCTGGTGAGAGACTGTTCTGTGATCCATCTGTGGGAGTTATCCAAAAGGAAGAAAGAGCTCAGAAATGGTTCACTCACCGACTGGACAGACAGCTGCAGGTCATTCTTCTCTTGGAGAAGAGAGACCATCTTCTCTTCCAGCTCCTTTCTGCGGGCCTCAGACTTTGCGAAAGCCTCCTTGAGTTTCAGGAACTCATCCTTCATGTTGGCCATCTCTTTCTCATTCTCTGCGCTCTTCAGCAGGGGCTTGATCTTGAAGAAGAGCTTCATCCAGGGCCAGTTCTTCACACCCATAAAGGCACGGATGTTCCACTGGATCACCAGCAGGGCGTCTCTGGGGAAACAAAAGTAGTTTTTAAGATTTCCTAACCTTTGATTACTCTGATAAAGTTTTTCATCACTCTGCTTATTACTCCTTGTGCAGGAGAACTCTACATTTCCGATGCATTTTATTCATTTTGTAAATCTATTCAGGGCAGACCCCTATTGAGCAAACTTCTCCATGTTTCCCCCATGCTTTCTTTTCTGGATAGAGAAAGTACTATACTAACCAGAGGGACGTTTACCCAGCACAGAGAGCACTGGAACACGGAAGGGAGCTTTAAAGACAGCCATCCTTACCTGCGCTCAACGATCTTATTGTACTCAATTCTTGAGAGAAGACCGCGAGACTGCGACTGGATCCCGGTGATAATGAGAGATAAGCGATCATCTCTCATCTCTTCCAGCTGACCCAGGAGACCAGCCTTGAAGAACACCTGGCAACAAAACAAAAGGGAGCTCCTGAATTATTTTCTCTTTTTTTCTGGGTATTATCCACACAAAGTATTCAGTATAAGGGTTATTTTCTAGTTTTAATTCTACCTTTGTATGTCCAAATCTGTACTGGGTGTGATCGATGTCCAGGGATCCCAGCAGTTTCTCAGATCCCTTCTTGCTGTCTATGAACTGGCCCTCTGGGATGGCAGAAGGGTTCAGGATACGGTATCTGTGAAGGTAGACAGGGATTCAGCTGGGTATCTACAAAGCTCTTCATGGGGAATTATAACAAGGGCACTGCTTGAGAGATGTACCTCTGTTTGAAGTCTCCGTACAGGATCCTGTTGGGGAAGCCCTTCCTGCAGATTCTGATGCCTTCCAGCACACCGTTACAGCGGAGCTGGTGCATCACCAAAGGGTTATCCATCGCACCCGGAGTCTTGCTTTCGTTGGGGATCAGGCAACGCACAAAGTGAGGGTGAGTTGACCTCAGGTTGGTCATCAGCTTGTTCAGGTTTTCCTGTGAAAGGAAAAGGACGGGTTATTTAAGAACAAAACAATGTGACAGCAGCGCTTCCCTTTTTCAAACACTCACCCTGTGGAGAGCAGACACAGTCTGGAAGGAAGAACCCTTTTTCTTCGCGCCCTTGCCTTTACTTTCCTGGGCTAAAAGAGAAAAGAAACACAGGTAAATCTCCCAATGGAAGTGAAAATGTCACAAATGCTATCAAAGTGCTACCCCTAGTGCCTGTAATAAAAATGCATATGGTATTACTTACATCCACTGGGGGCAAAATTATATACAAAGTGAATCTAAACAAGAATATGATATTTCCTATCCATACCATGTGCAACAGTATATATTTCTTACTGTTCAAAACACTGTAATGCTACATGATTTTCTTACCAGCATCAGCTCCAGCATAGTTGGCAAAGAGGGTGGCGAGAAGCTTGAGGGAAGACTTCTGATAGAGCCCGACCACAGTCTCATTCAGAGGGTCCTTGTTCTTCACCAGCCAGTTCGAGATGTTGTAATCTACAATGCCAGCATAGTGGCCCAAGGCAAAGTGAGCCTCTGGTCTTCCTTTGATGATCCTGGGCTTCTGGAAGTTGTTGGATTTACCCAGATGGTTGTCGTACAGCTTGGCTTTGAAGGTTGTGTCACTGGCCTTGGGGAACATGCACTCCTCTTCAAGGATGGACATGATACCCATAGGCTGATTTGGAAGAAAACACAGTGAGTAAGCAACTTATGCATACAAACATACATACATACATAGATACATGTATATTAGGGAAGTAATAATGTAAACGTTTACATACAATTGGTGGGCTTGTGTACAAAAAGAACTAAAACTTTTTAAACTTTGAGCGTTCGGAAAATGAGCTATAAGCACTATTTTCACTGTGCTGTAATAATAAGGAATTACTTATTTAGTTTTATTTAAGCCAGGGAGCTGTGTTTAACTTTTAAACTATAGCAGGACAACAGGTATAAACACATATTTTATAAAACCATATTCACATTTCTATATACATTTAGCACAAGCACATAAGCTTAAGCAAATGCAGCGCTCCCCACCTTCTCAATGAGGTCGATGCAGGCTTGCAGGTCCATGCCGAAGTCAATGAACTCCCACTCGATGCCCTCCTTCTTATATTCCTCTTGCTCCAGCACAAACATGTGGTGGTTGAAGAACTGCTGCAGCTTCTCGTTGGTGAAGTTGATGCACAGCTGCTCAAAGCTGTTGAACTGCAACAAGAGACAAGAAAAAGTAAAACATTTTAGATATCCGACGTGCTGGGACGCCAACAAAAACCTTCAGTTGCCCTACTTATTTTTGACCTTAGCACTTTGTTCTTATTTTCAGAATAACCCTCAGGATGTATGAAAAGTTCAGACACAAAGACACTCACATCAAAGATCTCAAAGCCAGCAATGTCCAGCACACCAATGAAGTACTGGCGGGCCTGCTTGGTGTCCAGGGATTGGTTGATTCTCACCACCATCCAGTTGAACATTTTCTCGTACACTGACTTGGCCAGTGCACCGATGGAGTAGTTCACCTGTGAGGAAAGAGACAAGGAGGTGAGTGACTATTTGCCTGTCCTAGTCCTAAACCGATTGCTCATGACTCTCTCTGAGACTCACCTGTTGCACACTTTGTCCCTTGGTGACCCACTCGTTCCCTACTTTGACTCTGGGGTGACACAGTGCCTTGATGATATCAGCAGAGTTCAGCCCCATCAGGTAGGCGGCCTTGTCAGCATCTAGGAATTAAAGAAATACCCAACTATCATAACCATTGCTGTTGCTGTGGGTAAATGTGATAGTCTTCATACAGATACTAATCGACTGGAGTTTAACTGACATTTACTAGAAGACAATGACTGCAACCCTGTTCTCTCTCCACTGGGGGCTGAGCTACACTCCCCCTTCTCCCTTTCACACAGTCAGACCCACCTTCAGTGCCGTCAGCCTCTGCCTGCTCCTCTCTCTGCTTTGTCTTGTACTTCATGTTGCCATAGTGCATGATGGCGCCTGTCAGCTTGTAAACTCCATTTTTCTCCTCCTGAGTGAATCCAAGCACATCAAAGGCACTCTGCAGGATAGAGAAAAATAGAATAGGAGAACCTGCTTCACTGCCTGAGGTCTGCTTACTCCATTTAGTAAAAAGGCTGAGAGCTATACAGCTCTCCAGGTATGAGAGGATTCCAGCTTCTCACTCTGAGTCTATGAGTGGGACTCCTTGCACCCTGTTGGCTCAGAGGGTGTGTAAAGACAGACCCCTGTAATATTAGAGAGAGTCCACACTCACATCTGTGGCCATCAGCTCATCAGCATCATCGATGGAGGCGACAGTGACTTCACCCTGAGAGATGAAGGCATAGTCGAAGGGATTGTTGGTGATCAGGAGCATTTCTGAGAAAGAGGGACAATACAATGTCAGCATGCCTCCTGTCTGCTTATATAATCCTACACTCACACTCTTGAGTGAGGACAGGAATACTGACCTAGCAGCTCTGGCTTCTTGTTGGACAGGATCTGGTAGAAGATGTGATAGTCTCTCTCAGCCTTGAGCTGAAAGGTCACACGAGACTTCTCCAGGAGGTCTGGAACAAACAGATGTCAGATAAAACTTCAATGTCAAAGGGAATGCTACAAATTAAAAACACTTTTATATAAATACTTACAGGTCTCAATGTCAGCAGAAGCTAGCTTGCCACTGGCTGCAAAGTGAATTCGGATGAATTTACCCTGAGGAGCAGAAAGAGAACAATGGGTGCCAGTCGAGAGAAATGAAAACAACATCTATAAAAGGATCAGTCTTGCACTCTTCCCTGATTTAATCTCACTTGTCTTAAATATTACTGACCAATTACAGCAAAGAGGAAAATAATAGCAAACTGGACCAGTGGTGTATACTGATAATGATGGGTATACTCACAAAACGTGAGGAGTTGTCATTCCTCAAGGTCTTGGCATTACCAAAAGCCTCCAAGGCTGGGTTTGCCTGGATGATTTGATCCTCCAGGGTCCCCTGTGATCGAATACAAACAGACTTCAGTAACGGCCACGAAGTTCAATCCCATAGACCCCTTTTCTTGTACTGACACCCCCTAATCACACACCCTGACTGACACACCTTGCTAGAGGCAGCTGCATCCTTCTTGCCACCAACTGCAGCAATGCTGGCAAAATACTGGATGACTCTCTTGGTGTTCACAGTCTTCCCAGCACCAGATTCTCCGCTGTGGGCACAGTAACAAGCAGGGTGAGTGTTTCACATTCCTTGCTCCTTTATCATCTCTTCAGCACCTTAATGAGCACCATAATGCCCTTTCTTTGATCTCCCCTCAACACACTTCAGTGCTAACTTATTATTTCGAGATTTCAAATCCACACACACAATAAAAGTTTAACATAATCTTAAAGACTGACTTACGTGATCAGGATGGACTGGTTTTCTCTGTCTGAAAGAGAGACATTTAAATAATAAATGCGATTATTATAGAAGGTAATATTTTAATTACCGGTATATAGTATTTATTTTGTATGTGCGTGTGTGCACGCATCTTACCTGTCAGCATGTTCTGATAGGCACTGTCAGAGATGGAGAAGATGTGAGGGGGAGCCTCAGTCCTCTTCTTGCCTCGATATGCATTGACCACCTCTGCATTGTACACAGGCAGCCACTTGTAGGGGTTCACTGTCACACAGAACAGCCCAGAGTAGGTCTGAAAGGGAGAAGCAACACTCAGTATGTGTCAGTCTATCAGAGGGTTTAGGGTTTGAGGACACTCTGTACTCACGTAGATCATCCAGGCTGCGTAACGCTCTTTGAGGTTATACAGCACGGCGGGCTCGTGCAGGAAGGTGAACATGGCCATGTCTTCAATTTTATCGTACTTGGGCGGGTTCTGAGGGTGGACATCGCACTCCTTCACTGTGACAGTCTGGAAAACAACACAGACAAGCCCTCAGGTTAGGTCTGCAGAACAACATTAAAAAACTTAAATATTAGCACAATGACCATGCACAGCCACAAAGGGGCACCACAAGCAAATTCAACTATTATTATAATTAGGGTTCCCAGTTTTGGGATTTTAACTGAATAAATATAGGATAGAATAATTGTATTCAAAATACTTTTTTCTCTACCAACCTTAACGTGTGAAGGGCAAGCCAAGGACAAGCAGAGTTTCCTAAAAATCTTCAGCTGATGGTGCAGTGGGGTTCTTACCTTGCCTTCGTAAGTGTCGACAGTGACTTTGCCACCGTCGCGGCTAGCGACCCTGGCCTTCACGTACTCCGTAGCGGCATCAGGTACGAAGCACTCCTTCTTCATGTCGAAGGGCTTGGTCTGCGCCTCCAGACGCTCCTTATCAGATTTCCGCAGGTAGGAGGCGGCGGGCCCAAACTCAGCCATCATTGCGTCACCCATTTTCAGATCTACACAACAGACAGGGGGTGGAGAAGTTAGTCACATCTCAGCTTAGACTTTTTTTGATGTCATCTCTGAGGTCTCTCTTACAAGATATCGACACAAAGAGCTGCACTGAGTTATTCTTTCAAATAGCACTAATAAAGGGCTGTCCAACCTTTTTGATTAGGAGAGTCATACTGTTGACCAGGGAGTTCTTAAAACATATCAAGTTTACTACACTGTGTTTGCTTATCTTTCTTTAAAGCTAAAGAAGGGCTTTTGTCCAGAACGTCCTGAAATAAATTAGGACATTGGGTACATCCCAAAAAAACAAAAACAAACAATATACAGCTATGGCCACAGGTTTTGCATCACCCTATATATAGAATTAACAAACTGTGCTTTATAAAGTAAAATGAAACCTGCTGAATAATGTTACGTTAACATATTGAATTACATGACGATTTGTAGTTTTCCCATATACTTAATGAAAAACTGACAAAAACTGAAAAATGTGACATTTCGAAATCTAACATGAAATACTGTACTACTATTATGGCTTCCGGTAGACTTTTGCGATATCATTTTGTAGTTTCTTTGATTACATAATGTTAAATAAAAGATCTAAATTATGTTCACGTAGTTTTTTTTTTGTTGTTTTTCTTCAATTATGTCTCAATCCTAAAATTCTAGGTAATACAAAACAATTTGGCCATAGCTGTATGTAAAGAGATACGCCTAAATCAAAAGAGCCCTATTGTGGACAGTGAGACATATATGGCTCAAGAGCCATGTGTTGGATAGTCCTGTGTTAATTAATGTTACATTGATGAGAAGCAATTAAAAGACCTTTTAATAGCATCTTTAAATCCAAATGCAGAAAGATCACTAATCTTAGCAAGACACAAAAGGTTAACAAGATATAGCAACACCGCTAAATGTGAAAAATACAAACAACACTGAAAACTAAAAAATAATTGTAACTTCTGATCATTTGAGAATATTTATACATTTATAAACAAACTTTTCCATTTTGATAAATGTATCGATACATAACTCACTGTACAACTGCATTGCATTTTTTTTACTGTGACTACATGGCTATGTCAGTAGAAGGCAGTTAAAAGGCTATATTTTCTCACATTTCCAACAGGTTAGCAAGTTTTTAAACAGCTCTTATAAGAATCTTACCTGATTTAGTTCAAAAGTAGCAAGAAGTAAGGCAGAGAGGCTCTTCGCTCTGTAGGTGGACAACAGACAGAATAACAGTGAGACAAGGACACTTGGTAGTCTCTTTCTCTCAGGAACTCACACAGTAGTTTTGCCTTTATGATTTTCCACCAGCAAGTGGCAGTGAAGGGAGAGGTTTGAGGATGGTTCCAGATCACCCGTTGCAATCACTGATACCTGATTACTAAGAGTTCCTTGTGTGTGAAAAGCTATTGGAAAAGTTTAAAGAGATGTCCTAAATACTTTTTTTCACTGAAAGTTTAGAAGAAAATTCTTCTTGAGCTTTGCAGCAAAGATGCTGAAAAAGTAGTCAGTCTAATTATGAATCAACAGGAAAGAAAAGACGGTTCACTTCGCTAACAATTCAGCAGAAACAGTGCATGCTTAATAATACAACAACAGCTCCCTTCTACCCCTCAGACCAAATCAGTGCTTACCTTGAGATGGTTTGGTAGCTTCTCTTCTTCCAGACCCTGCTGCTCCCCTTTATAAAGAAAACAACTCTCCCAAATTTGGAGGTGGCTTCCCAGGAGGCAGAAATCTAATTGTGTCTCTGTGTCTGGCAACGGTGGATGGAGGGGTGGTATATGTCTATGTATGTAATTTCTACGTGTGAGTGATAGAGATCAGTATTTCCTTTTTTTTTTTAAATCGCTAAACTTGTTTTTTTGTCCTTATTAGGAATTCCCTGCAGTGAGGTTGGCTTCAGATAGACACAAACAAGGGGCACTTAGGGGCACAGATAGACACACCAAGCCTAACAGGGCTGCACAGATAAAGAGACACATATACACACACTCACAATACCATAGCGACACAGATAAAGTTATATACACACAAGGACACAGATAGAGGCAAAACAATGATAAGATAATATGAAAATGATATGGATTATTTTAGGGCATAGTATGTTTCTAAAAAGGCAATACATTCAAAATACATCACACTAACTTTAAGGACTACAGCTACAGATTCTTTTCAAAGCCAATGCATCAAATTAGATGTACGAAGTCATATTCTCATCTGTGCAATGCATGCCACACACACACATACACAAGAGCGCAGACAAGCAGATGCAGACAGGTCCCTGTTAGGGGCTAGTAAAGTCTATTAAACTGCTTTTAGACATTAGATTAATGAGTATAGGAGTTTCAACTAAGGAATTTCACAGGTGACAGACCTTAGACCCACTCCAATAAAGAGCATTGATGCAATATATCACTGCAACCCATCGCACCCCTCACCCGTCCCCCATTGCAGCTGTCTCCTATTGTGAACCAAACGCATGGCCAAGGTCAATGTGAGCCCTCTTTCCATCTTCAGCTGGTGAAAGCCTTGTCCCCAGGGTGCATCTCTCTGACATTGCATTGTTTCCTTCCCTTTATCCTTGAGTACAAAGATAACCCTGTGAAATTCCTGCCCTGCGCCACTCTCTGATTGAGGAGGACAGCTTGTGCTCCACATTGAGGGCGAGACTTTAGTCATAATGTTTGTACAGGATCAATTGTAGCAGGTGACCTCCCTTGACAAGGTCTTGTTATACATAGATCAATCCTGAGATACACATACAAAGATAGGTACAGAGTCAGAATATTTATTTTGAAGTTCAACACGCTTTTAAATTGTAATTTAATTTTAATTTTAATTTGATTTGGGTGACTTATCTTGGGTGACTAATCTTATAACTCTTCTGTTACGTACATACTGAATACATGCAGTGTTATTTTGTTCCGATTGTGAAATTGTGAAACATGTTGAATTATATATAACATACTGTAATTGCAAAAAACATCTGTTAACATGGCCCAACAATTTAAAAATCAAAATAGTTTATTGCACCATAAAAAAGGGGAATCATTGAACAAAGATTGATTCACTGGAGTGTACTGTGATATCTTTGCATAAACTGGAGTTATTTAAATGGTCCATGTCCAATGTCGACACAGTAGTAATAATTTTGACAGCATTTTTTTTACAGATTTGTCACCAGATGAATTTGTTAAACAAATTAAAATAACCAGGCAAGTTATGTGGAAACTTAATTTGTAAAATGCAATCCTAGTCCACTACCTGCAATACAAGTGATAGCTTCCACTGCTCAAGACCGTATCAACTTAACAGTGGAAATAAAAATCTATCAGTGAAACCCCTTCACCCCTGTCTCCTCTGTTTCCCTATATCATGGGACAGTGTGATAACAATACGCTCTCCAGCATTGCTGTGCTGAAGCAATGCAAACTAATACACTCCCCCAGCTGTTCAGACATCTCCTGCAACCAAGAATTTCAAACCAATGAAAGTCAGGGTTGAAGGGTTGATTTAGGCCAGTTCATTTATCATATACTGTAACCCTACTCCCTGTTGTCTTTTACCGCTTGTCTATTAATAAAGTTTATTTGTGCTGCTTATGATTGAAAGGACACATGAGAGTCACCTCACCTCACACTTTAAAGCCTCAACTGTGATCTGTTCAGGAATGCTCTAACTCTCAAGTGAATCTATCATACCTGCAGAGGGATTCCAGATATGTGTGTGGCATAAAAAAATAAAAAAGAAACGCCCATTTTGGAGCAAGAATGCTTTCTAAAACTTGATTTCCAAATTAATTCATAATTAAATATTTATTTATTTATACTTAATTAAATATTGGTTATAATAATGTATTTATATTATAGAAATATTAGGAATACAAGCCCATTTTCAGTTGTGCTAGTCTGATGTGGTAATTGATACCAGCCGTGTGTGTCGTGTTATCATCAAATGTGTTAAGGCTCCCTCTGCAGTGAAACAAGTGCAGCGGTCCCTATTTAGAATATACCACCATTTAGCCTCTCCCTTATTTTGCAATCTCTCTTGATGGCACACACACGCAGCTCAATAGAGTAAGAGTCTGTGAGGCTTGAAGCTGACCTGTTCTGAGGGACAGCACAAGCCTGTGTCATTGCTGCTGGAAGATAGGGAGGTAAGGAGTGCTTATTGCATGTGCTCTGATTAATAATAATGACAACAACAATAATAATAATAATAATAATAATAATAATAATAATAATAATAATAATAATTCAAAGCGAAAGCTATACTGAAGAAACAGGGAGAAACTGGTAAGTAGTACTTTTTGCCTGTGCTCACTATCAACTTCTTAATATACAAAAATAAAACTAATAGTAATATTACAACTGCCACAAGTGCCCACCAGTAAACTCTAGTTTTCTTCTATCTGGCTGAAAGGTCCTTGGAAAGAAGCAAAGAGTTCTTTCTGCCTGTGGTTCACCTATCTTATCTCCTTGATATATAGGAGTCCCTGGCTAATACAGGTATGTTTATGCCATGCATTCGAATATGCCAGACACAACGTAGGTCCCCCAATAATATCCAATTAAGTGTGACTATCGGTCACTGTGAATTGCATGATCCAAAGAGACACACTGAAAAAAAAAATGATGTTATACTGACGCCAAAGATAGGACGAAAATAAACGGAAGAACTCATACAAGTAGCTTACTAAATCTCTAAAATTAAGTAAATGACATTTACACTGTAACATTTTTATGTAAATAAAAAAAAAGATGTATTTCTGATTGCATAGTATGAACATGTCAATGCGGTATCATGATCTACTTTGTGTTAACTGTGTACTAAGTAGGCTATGGTAAACAAAACAAAAAAAGTGCTGAAATCATCTAGTTTCAATTTAAAATAATCTTGTATTATTTTCACATTGTACAGTAGCTTAATGTGTACAATGCAGCAGCATTGATTTTGTGTTACCTAGTAGCCTATACACTAAAGTAAAAAGAAAGTTTGCTAGGTATTTATTTGATTTTACTGCTACACTGTATACTGTATAGACCTACTGTACAGATTTATATTTTAACATAATGCAATGTTTACAGAGAACACATTGATGTTATTTCAGCGCAATGATTTATACATTTGAAATAAACTGAGCACTATAAATGTATGTGTGTGTGATTTTTTTTTTTAAACTGGACACCTCATTATAAATTTTGTATGCTCATTTTACTGGTTTTTCAAAGTAAGATACGGAAACTATTCAATTAGTAATCTACAAAGTTAATTGCTGAAACAGATCTGACTGAAACGAAATATTTTCTTATCAGTTATAAGAGAAGAAAATCACTCTTGATCAAACACAGTTATTTATTTGACCAAACATGTGGTCTATGTTATACATATACTTGTGTAATCTCTTTACATAGACAGGCCAATGTATATTAACCTATTAACTGCCTGTCAAGTCACACACTAGGCTACTAATGTATTTAAAGTGTAAAGTGGTCCCAAATTAGAATCTGCCCTCCCCTAACTCCTCAACACCCCAGCAATACACTAAGATTAAGAGTCTCTGAAAGACTGCGCTGAAACTTCTGGAAGTCAGGGAAATAAGCGTGCCAACTGCCTGTGATCTTATTAACACTCAGAAGGTAATAATAATAATAATAATAATAATAATAATAATAATAATAATAATAATAATACAGTAGAAGATGCATAATTGCACAATTGATAAATTAACACTCTTCTAATTGACACAAGTAAGCAGGGAAATTTCTCATTGTACATTTAAAGAGACTTTGCTGTATTGCACATACAGCCCACTTAATTGCACTCATTATTAGATGTTAAGTCTGTTAAGTAGCAGATGTGTGTGCCCTAACTTCATACACAGCACATCCTGTTCTATTCTATTCATGTGTCAGGGGCAGCAACATTTGTATAGACTTGAGTGGAAATTTTACATATTTTACATTTCGATGCTTATTACAAGTGCAGTAAAGAGAAAGTTAAAATTACATTTTCAGTGTTGCTTTTTACCTTTTTATGATGTGGCTCTTATTGCAATTATTAAAATATTGTGGGTTCTGTTTCTGCTTAAAAAATAAGAAGCATTCAGAATGTTTGCAAACATCATAAAAAGTAAGGAGAATACAGTAAACAAAACAAAAAAACTGCTAAAACATTTTTTTTTAATTTTTTTTTTTATGATTTGTTAAATGTAGATCATTTTTGCAAAGGGAATGTGTCCACAGCCTTTAAGCAAGGGCATCTACAGTGACTGCTGAGGAAGATAACAATGCTCCTATAACCTTAACAGACATTTTGTTTCTAGGTTATATTTCGCACTGGGTTGCTTTAGGCTTGATCTCCCATATAGGAGAATGAGCACTTACTCAGAACCTGCATTTTAACTTCCATAATTGTTTTTTTATAACCCTTATCTGACAAGATGAATGAGTAGATCTTTGGCTTAACATTAGTTGAAATGAATTAAAGATAATACTGTACTTACATACAGCCATTACATACTGCCAAGCATCTTCAGTGTTCGAGTTCTGTGCAGATAGACGTGCAATACTAAAATAAAAATACATACGGTGTTATTATAACTGCTACTGTTAATATTATTATTATTTGTATTTAAAAATAGGAACCCATGTTGCTTTGCATCAAGTCTACTGTACAATGAATGACGTGGTCCTGATCATTTGTTTTTATTTTCCATCACCATGTATGTGTCTGTTTCAATGCATAATTCATTCATGTTTTTCTTCAGTGCAGTGTACTGGGCATGCCTAAAGTCTCGATGAGTTTTTATTTAATTTAAATAACATAATTTGTTTAAATGCTTATCTTAGAATAAAGTATTTTATTAATATTTGGAAAAAAAAGAATCATTGAAAAAAAATGTCAACTGTCTGTAGTTTACCGGTACTTTATTAATTTAAAATAATGTTAGAATACCCGTACTGAGATTTATCATTGTTATAGGAACACCTCCTAAGAGAACACTTCGCCGAAGGGAACACCCTGGTGGTGAAACAGATTTTTCCCATTGTAAATGCTCTGGCTAAAAGAACAGGAAGTTCGCTAAGAAAAACACCTTCTTGGCACCGATAGCGATTTGTTCACCACGGATACAGTACTGTTTTGTAACCTGATAACTCATCATCAGCAAACCTAAATTAAAATCCGCCGCTGTTTCTCTTGCTACAAAAAGCTGGAAATTGTTCAAGCTTTTGAAAGAAAACCTGAATCGGACACAAGTTGCCGAAAAATGTGGGGTTTCTCGTTCTGGTGAGTTGCTTCACCATTCTGTAAAATAATCTGCACGTCTTGTAGATTGCTGCTGCATTTTTTTAACATGTGCTGTGTCAGTTTACTTTGACAGTTTATTAATGTTAGTTTGTCTGTTACTTTATTATTATAGTTTTATTAACATACACTTTGGCTATTGCTTTTCTCATACTTATTCAGTTAATTTCATATTTTGATGCACGTGCATCATGACATGTAATATATATTTATTTATTTATTGATTGATTCATATTGGGTCTGGTGACTAACTCCGTCTTAGAGAACACTTTGGCTAAGAGAACACGTCGCTTGCTTCCCGAGGGGTGTTCTCTTAGCTGGAGACGACTGTATTACACATTACAGAGTGGACAACACAGTGACTATAATGGTATGGTGTCATTTAAAATATTGTGTCTTGATTTGAAATGCATTTTATTTAATACATTTAAACTTTAATAAAACTTTTTTTTGTATTATTTTATTTTAATGCAGGTATGAAGCATTTGGAAACCATGTGTGATGTTCTTTTGGTAAAGCTCAGTATATGATTCTGAGAGCGCCACCCAATGGAGCTGAGAGGTAAGGACACCAGATAGGGGTCTTTCTGTAAAATATGAATACAATTAATAAAAAGCAAGTAATTAGGATAGGTAATTTAGTCGTCAGCAGAAGAAGATGTAACACATCGCTTGGAGTTTCAAACTTTGGCCAAAATCTTGGCAGATGTTTCTTTCTTATTGTAATATTTTATTATAGAACGTGTTTTCCTTAGAGCTTGTCCAGACTTTTAATGAAAGATGTTTTACAAAAGCTCCTGCATCCAAAGACAGTTATTTTTGTGGATATAACTTTATATCCCTTTTCATAGGCCTATCTGATTCCAGCATCTGGCAATTACACTGAAACTTTTATTCTACTGTTTGCTGAGGACAGCAACTACTAGGTAATGCCATGACATGCCATCATAGCCCTAAGCTTTATTTCAGAGACTGGTTGCTTACAAAAAAGATGATTTTAAGACATCACATTAGAAGTTTTTGATGTTAGGAAAACTGTGGCCCCAGGACTTATGCACTAAGGTAAGAGAACTGACAAACCAATCTGCCTCTCTAATCTTATCTGGGCCAGGACAAGTTAGTCTATCCACATAGGGAACCCCATAGCGAGTAATCACACTCGTCAAAGCAACACACACAACACAGGAGCATCATAATTAATTTTCAAATGCATTTTATTCTACAGAATGTACAGGAAGGGGAGAAAAGGGAAGAGAAAGAACAGAAGGGGAACTAAACCACAGCAGACAAGAGTTTTTCAGAAAGGTCCATCTAAGAGCTTCACTCTTCATCCAGCCCTTTCTGGAAGGGGAAAAGAGAGAGAGACAGATAGAGAGAGACAGACAGGGGAAGAAAGAGAGAAAACTGGTGAGTTTTTTCCTGTTTTGTTGATGTATTTTCACAGGAAGTAAAAGCTGATAATGTATCATCCCAACTTCTAACGGCTTACACCTTGAGTGCGCTGGTTTATAAGAGTGAAGGTAGCAGCTGAGAACAGAGTATGGCTGCACCACCTCTGTAAGAGTCTGTCTCTGGGGGTAAGTGAAGCTCACTTCCGAACCTTAGAGGCTCAGTCGTGCTGGCCTCATCCTCTATCAGGAAGGTTCTCCGCGAGCCAGAGGGGATCCCCAACCAAATCTATCCTAACCGTCGCATTTTCCCGTTGTCTGCCAACTCTCTCTGTTTTCATCTGTGCCAGTCTTCTCCTCTGGAGAGCAAAGCGTGTTCCCAGCCTCAGAACCCAGCCATTTGGTCTCTACTCCTTGGACGTGGCTCTCTGAGAGTCAGGGGGAGACCCCTGGCCCTCTTTGCATGTTATTCATTTTTCTTTTTTCCAGCGTTCCAGTCTTCCAGCAAGGGAATCGACCTCCATCAGCATAGGCGACCCTTGCAAGCTGGTAGATCTTTGGATTTCTCTTCATCTTTTTCGTCCGTTGTTCTATTTTCGGTTCCCCTCGGGGAAGTAATGCTTGATTCTGTATACTGGCCGATCGGTTCAGTCTCACCTCCACGAGGGTGGCTCTCCACGAGCCAAGGGAAGACACTGTCCTCTTTTCTAAGGCCCTGTCCACACTACATAACCCATCTCGAGAACCATAGTCCAAAATGTTTCAATTAATCCAGCTCAAAGCCTCCACACTAAAGTACCGTTTCATGTTTAGTGGGACTTAATGTGTACAGACACTATAAAAATATTTTTAGTTACAGTTCCTAGCAGTGCAATGGACTGTGGGACTTAATACGATAGTATCCCACCATGCACTGTCTGTTTACAACCTCGCGAATATGGCGCCCATGCTTACGGAAGACACAGCGCTGCTTAGCATGAACATTATGGGTTTGTTTCTCAAAGACACAAGTTGTCAGCGATGGAGAAGGCAGCAACGGTCTCGCCACTGGCGAGCTTGGCATAGGCTCCGTCAACATGCCAGAAATATGACTTTTATTGTCGTTCTCCAGTGCGGTATTAAACGCTGCGTAGTGTAGACGCTATTTTGCACTTTTAAGCCGGTTTAAAGACACAGTGTGGACAGGGCCAAAGTCACAAAGCACTTCTCTGCTATTTCAATTCCTGAAGTTCTTCCTCCACGTAACCCTTACTCCTGTCCCATGAAGTGTAAGGGAACAGGGTTTGGAGAGATGAGAATGAGAGTGGAAGTGCTTATTAAACAGTGCTGGAGAGCTGAGAACGACGTGTGTTGATTGCTTGCAAACTGTTTGCGGACAGTTGTGTTCTGGACATGAGGTACTTTGGATTTCACATGGAAGTCAGTTATATTAATACATAGCATTTTAGAATCAGATTTATTTCATTTATTTGTGAATGAAGAAGAAAAAAACATAGAGATGTATAATTACTCTACTCAAGTCACTCTATATGCACATTTTTTATGTTGAATTTAACATTTTAAATTCAACATTTAACATTTCATTAAATCTAATAATGAATTATTATGAATAATCCTTTCCCACCTAAAATACATTCAACAGTGGTTTTAAGTTAATGACACTGAGAGGTGCCATATCAGTGTGTGACTTGTTGCTGTGACAGATTCTGATCCCTGCTGGTAGTACACTCTACAACTGCTTGTGCAAATAACCATGCTCAAAGACAACTGCAATTGCATTGTCGCTTCCATCAATTTTATTTAAACTGAAGTTAAATATTCTTCTTTGTAAATTAGTGTGTTTCAAGGGGGAGTGAAAACCAATCACAAACAGGACAGAATGTGGAAAGCATGTACGATGGTTCAGTGGGGTTGACTCACCTTGCTGCCAACGTCACGGGTCTTGGCGCGGAGCTTGTTGACCTGCGACTCGGCGATATCAGCCCTCTCCTCAGCCTCGTCCAGCTCATGCTGCAGCTTTCGGAACTTGCCCAGGTTAGTGTTGGCATTCTCCTCCTGACAGTCACACACAAGGGCAAAGTTAGTGGTTCATCTGTAATCTTGGGTTGAATGGAAACTGCTTAGACACGCGGATGAGAAGAGAATGTTGAGTTACTTACAGCCTCCTCGGCAGTTCTCTTGTACGCCTTCACCTTCAGCTGCAGCTTGTCCACCAGGTCCTGGAGGCGGGCCATATTCTTACGGTCCTCCTCCGTCTGAAACAAAAAATTCAATAATCAAACCTCAGTGATTCGCAAGGGGATTCACATTCCCAATGGCATTGAAGAACTGAATGGAGATACCTGGTAGGTCAGCTCTTTGATGCGTCTCTCATATTTCCTGACTCCCTTCACAGCATCACTGCTCTTCCGCTGCTCCCCTTCTAGCTCATTCTCCAGCTCCCGCACCTGAAATCGCAATGTCAGAAAGATTTCAGGTACTGATGGCTAGATATCAGTATATAAATCAAGGTCTATAACTGCAAGCCACTTACGCGGGACTCAAGCTTTTGCAGCTGCTTCTTGCCGCCCTTCATGGCGATTTGCTCGGCCTCGTCCAGACGGTGTTGCAGGTCCTTGATGGTCTGCTCCATGTTCTTCTTCATGCGCTCCAGGTGAGCGCTGGTGTCCTGCTCCTTCTTCAGCTCCTCAGCCATCATGGCAGCATCAGTGATGGCCTTCTTGGCTTTCTCCTCAGCGTTCCTGCACTCCTGCACAGCCTCCTCCACCTCTGTCTGCAGCTGGGACATGTCGCTCTCCAGCTTCTTCTTCTGGTTAATCAGGCTGGTGTTCTGCACAGAGAGTGAGAGAGACCCAGGTTACAGAAGACTGACTGGGGAATCAGGATAGTATTCCATAGTCACCTCTGCTCCAGTGCTGTCGTACCTGTGAGTGAAGTAGCTGCACTCTCTCACTGATGTCCAGCAGCTCCTGTTCAGCCAGCTTGCGGGCTCTCTCTGTCTGTTCCAACACCACCCTCAGCTCCTCCAGCTCAGCCTGAAGGAGATTGTTGCGTCTCTCTACCATGGCGATGTTCTCCTTTATGTCATCGTTGGCACGCAGGGAGTCATCCAGCTGGAGCTGAGCGTCCTGGAACCCAAAGCAGATAAAAAATGTTCAAACAAATGAGATCGAGAGCTCTTTGATTTCAAAGTTTTATTAAAAGTGCTTGTGTAGATAATAAACCAATGCTGACCAACAGGTTTAAGAATTATTATTCATTAAAAGGGCTTATGCATATGATCAGTATATAACTTAATTAATGATTGGAATAGCGTTACCTTCAGGTGGGCGTGGACACTCTTGAGCTGCTTCTGGGACTCTGCAGCTATCCTGTTGGCCTGGCTCAGCTGGATCTCCATCTCATTGAGGTCTCCCTCCATCTTCTTCTTCAGCCGGAGGGCCTCGTTCCTGCTGCGGGTCTCTGACTCCAGGGAGGTCTGCAGGGTCTCCACCACCCTCTGGTTGTTCCTCTTGGCCTGATCCATCTCCTCGTCCTTCTCAACCAGCTTGCGCTCAATCTCAGCCTTCACCTGGTTAAACTCCAGCTGAGCTCTCAGGATCTTCCCTTCCTCGTGCTCCAGGGAGGCCTGCCAGGAGACAACAATTTCTTTAGGATACACTCTGATACAAAACTTCCTACCCTAATATCTATTAATCTGCATCTTGTTTGTTTTGTTACATTTTTCCTCTTAGAATCCCAGCATCTGTATATCTCACTCACCTCAGCCTCCTCCAGAGCAGACTGTATTTCAGACTTCTCCTGCTCCAGCTGCTTCCTAACCTTCTCCAGCTCATGAATGGTCTTGCCTCCCTCACCGAGTTGCTCAGTCATGTCAGAGATTTCCTCTGGGTAAATAAAAACATTCCTTCAGTATGTCCTACACTACAACGGTCTCACAAAAAGGGTTCAGAATTAGAAACACAGCTGACACAAGAACTGTGTGAGTTGGATCCCCCACCTTGCAGGTTCTTGTTCTCCCTCTTCAGGGTCTCCAGGTTGTCCAGAGCCTCCTCATAAGCGTTCTTCAGCTTGAAGAGTTCGGTGCTCAGGGACCTGGCCTCCTTCTGGGAGCCCTCCAGCTCACTCTGCGACTCTTCAAACTTTTGCTTCCATTCGTTCAGGACCTGGCATGGGCACGGTGAGAACAAGTCATTACAATCACATTGTAAAATAGGTTTCAAAATACAGCAGCACCCTTAACTAAACCTAATGCATTCTCTTCAACGAAACCCCCAAATCTCACCTTGTCAAAGTTCCTCTGTTTCTTGTCCAGAGCAGCAGCTGCTGCGTTGGACCTCTCCAGATCCACCATGAGATCTTCAATCTCGTTCTGCAGCCTGTGTTTGGTCTTCTCCAGGGAGGAGCATTTAGCATTCACAGCCTCGACGGCTTCCTCCGCGTCCTGCAGCCTCTGAGCCAGCTTCTTCCTGGGAGACAGGGAAGGAGGAACAGGATTTCAGTGCTGAAGACTGGAGTGCTGACAGAGGTGCTATTTAACTGTACAGCAGCCATAAACCAAAGACAGTTTCAAAAGAACTCAAAATCTCAGCTTCACACATCGTTGATCACTCTGCAAACAGACAAACTTTTTGTTCGTCTTATATTGTCAATTCAAACATAACGCAAACAAAAAGCTTATCTGTCAGAAGAAACTTCCATTTACTTGAAGCTTGACATATTATAACGTTGCAAGCAAACTCCACAACACACAATAAACTGCTCAGTTGCCCTTACTTGGCCTCCTCAAGCTCCTCAGTTCTCTGGATGGCGTCGGTCTCATATTTGGTTCTCCACTGAGCCACCTCCGAGTTAGCCTTGGAGAGACTGCGCTGGAGCTCAGCCTTGGCCTCCTGCTCCTCCTCATACTGCTCCCTCAGGAGGTCTGAGTCATGGCGGGCAGACTGCACTGCATGGGCAAGCGCGTTCTTCGCCTGGGGAGACACCAGACAAACAGTTTACTATATAGAAACCCGGCTTTCAGACATCCTGTTTCATCAGAAGACAGTATTTGATGCTGCTTTACCTTCACTTCCTCTTCCAGTTGTCTCTTGAGGTCGTCAATCTGCTGAGTGTAGGACTGCTTGCCTCTGGTCAGCTGAGAGACAAGAGATTCCTTCTCTTCAAGACGTCTGGCAAGCTCACCTTTAACGAAACAGCCCAACATCTAATGACTCTGATGATACCATTTTCTTAATAGTGTCTACAGGTCTTGGTATAATTGCCAAACTTACCATTCTCAGTCTGCAGCTTTGCCTTCTGCATAGAAAAGTCATTGATGGTGCGTTGACCTTCTTCAGCCTTGGTCCTGTATTCATTCATCTGATCTTCCAGAGTCCTGCACATCTTTTCCAAGTTAGCCTGCATGTGAGGTTTGGATACATATTAGATGAAACTGATATGATCTCCAACAATCCATATGTGATCCTGGTGACTCATCCTGCACACTGTATAGAACTGTATCTCTTACCTTGGCTTTAGCGACATGCTCCATATTGGAGACCACATCGTCCAGCTCCAGTTTGAACTCGCTCTTTTCCTTCTCTAGTTTCTGCTTGACTCTCTGCAGGTTGTCAATCTGCTCCCCGAGCTCAGCCACGCTTATCGGCTTGCTTCTTGGGAGAGTGGCGGGCGTGGCTGCGTGCTGCAGCGTGGCCTCTTCAAGGTCTCGCCGCAGCTTCTGGAACTCAGCCTCCCTCTTCTTGTTCATCTCGATCTGGGCTGAGGTGGCCCCGCCCGCCTCCTCCAGCCTCTCACTGAGCTCCTCCAGCTCTCGGGACAAGTCTGCCCGCTGCTTCTCCACCTTGGCACGGGCAGCTCTCTCTGCCTCCAGCTCCTCCTCTAACTCCTCAATGCGGGCCTGGGGGAGCGGCACATGAGCACACAGGTTATAACTGATACAGTATAAAGCGACTAATAGGCTTCTTGATAGGCACGAGTGGAACCGCACACAGTTTACTATAGATACAGAAATAGAAAGAGGTCCTATGATCCTGATGGGCGGAATAAAAAATGCAGGTAATATAAGGTCTTTATATAATAAGACAAGAGTAGTCAAAGGTAGGCTCTAAATTACCTGAAGCTCTTTCAGTTTCTTCTGGTACTGGGCTGACAGTGCCTGCTCATCCTCAATTTTACTGGTGAGCTGGCTAATCTCAAAGTCTTTCCTGGAGGAAAAGGTTAACAGTGTGGTTATATCACCTTTCTACAATGCAGTCCTTTATCTTTATACACCACATAATACCTAGATTTTTACTTACTTCTTCAGCCGCTCCTCCAGTTGCTGCTTATCATTCTCCAGGTCCATTAGGCTCTCCTGGGTCAACTTCAAGTCTCCTTCCAGCTTCCTTTTGGCTCTTTCAAGGTCCATCCGCACTTTCTTTTCTTGCTCCAATGAGCCTTCAAGCTGGAAAGAATGAAATTGTTATGTAGGTTACATCAGAGGTTTCAATACTTTCTTGGCTCACATTAGGCATCCACCCAATGCATCCATAGAAATATGAACTTTTTGTTCCCTTTGGCATCATCCCCTTAAACATGGGCATTGGAAATAAGTCAGTTGAGAGAGAATATTTCTCTATGTGCTGCGCCAGCCCAGAAATCATCTCACGCCCCCCTTAGCTGTCCCTGGTCACAAGTTTAGGAATCAGTGGGTTACATTTGCCATCATTTAAAGTCAAAGTTGTATAACTTCATTGGTATTGCCCTGCCCTGCAAACTGAGTGACTCACATCGTCGACCTGCTGCTCCAGCTTTGCTTTGGCCTTGGTCAGGCTGTTCACTTTGTCCTCCTCACTCTGCAGGTCATCCAGGGTTTGCTGATGAGCCTCCTGCAGAGCCTTCTTCTCCTTGGTCAGCTTGGCGATGATATCATCCAGAGCCGCCATTTCCTCAGTGAGGTTCTTCACCTGTTAATCAGAGAGCAGAGACTCAGCACCCAGAGCCATAACAAACAGGATCTTCACAGACAAACAGACACTAACCTTGTTCTCAGTGGCGTGCTTCTCCTTCTCCACTTTGGCCAGGGTGAGCTCCAGATCATCAATATCCTTCTTCAGCTCAGAGCATTCATCCTCCAGCTTCCTCTTTTTGGCTGTCAGCTCACCATTCATCTCCTCCTCATCCTCCAGCCTCTCTGTCAGCTCTTTGGTTTTCGCCTCCAGTTGGATCTTGTTCTTGATCAGCTGGTCGCACCTCTCCTCTGAATCACAAAGATTGTCTTGTTCCTGTAGAGCAGATAACATATTAGTTTGATTAACATTAAAAACGAAAGCAGCCTTACAAAACTATGTTCTGACTTGACAGCTGGTGAGAGACTGTTCTGTGACCCATCTGTGGGAGTTATCCATAAGGAAGAAAGAGCTCAGAAATGCTTCACTCACCGACTGGACTTGCAGCTGCAGGTCGTTCTTCTCTTGGAGAAGAGAGACCATCTTCTCTTCCAGCTCCTTTCTGCGGGCCTCAGACTTTGCGAAAGCCTCCTTGAGTTTCAGGAACTCATCCTTCATGTTGGCCATCTCTTTCTCATTCTCAGCGCTCTTCAGCAGGGGCTTGATCTTGAAGAAGAGCTTCATCCAGGGCCAGTTCTTCACACCCATAAAGGCACGGATGTTCCACTGGATCACCAGCAGGGCATCTCTGGGGAGGCAACGGCAGGTTTAAAGATTTCACACACTTTGTTTGCCTGAATACCATTTTCATTCATAACATATTAGTTATTGCTTATTACTCCTTGTGGAGGGGAACCACAGCCATCCTTACCTGCGCTCAACAATCTTACGGTACTCAATTCTTGAGAGAAGACCGCGAGACTGCGCCTGGATGCCGGTGATAATGAGAGACAAGCGATCATCTCTCATCTCTTCCAGCTGACCCAGGAGACCAGCCTTGAAGAACACCTGGCAACAAAACAAAAGGGAGTTCCTGAATTCAGTCTCCTTTTTTCTGGTTATTATCTACACAAAGTATTCAGTATAAGGGTTGTTTTGTAGTTTTATCTACCTTTGTGTGTCCAAATCTGTACTGGGTGTGATCGATGTCCAGGGATCCCAGCAATTTCTCTGCTCCTTTCTTGCTGTCTATGAACTGGCCCTCTGGGATGGCAGAAGGGTTCAGGATACGGTATCTGTGAAGGTAGACAGGGACTCAGCTGGGTATCTACAAAGCTCTTCATGGGGAATTATAACAAGGGCACTGCTTGAGAGATGTACCTCTGTTTGAAGTCTCCGTACAGGATCCTGTTGGGGAAGCCCTTCCTGCAGATTCTGATGCCTTCCAGCACACCGTTACAGCGGAGCTGGTGCATCACCAAAGGGTTTTCCATCGCACCCGGAGTCTTGCTTTCGTTGGGGATGATGCAGCGCACAAAGTGAGGATGTGTTGACCTCAGGTTGGTCATCAGCTTGTTCAGGTTTTCCTGTGAAAGGAAAAGGACGGGTCATTTAAGAACAAAACAATGTGACAGCAGCACTTCCCTTTTTCAAACACTCACCCTGTGGAGAGCAGACACAGTCTGGAAGGAAGAACCCTTTTTCTTCGCGCCCTTGCCTTTACTTTCCTGGGCTAAAAGAGAAAAGAAACACAGGTAAATCTCCCAATGGAAGTGAAAATGTCACAAATGTCATCAAAGTGCAACCCCTAGTGACTGTAATAAAAATGAATAATGAAACTTTGAAATGATATACAAAGTGAATCTAAACAAGAATATGAATCCATGAGATAAAATAACAGTGATATTCCCTATCCATACCATGTTCAACAGTATATATTTCTTACTGTTCAAAACACTGTAATGCTACATCATTTTCTTACCAGACTCAGCTCCAGCATAGTTGGCAAAGAGGGTGGCGAGAAGCTTGAGGGAAGACTTCTGATAGAGCCCGACCACAGTCTCATTTAGAGGGTCCTTGTTCTTCACCAGCCAGTTTGTGATGTTGTAGTCTACAGTGCCAGCATAGTGGCCCAAGGCAAAGTGAGCCTCTGGTCTTCCTTTGACGATCCTGGGCTTCTGGAAGTTGTTGGATTTACCCAGATGGTTGTCGTACAGCTTGGCTTTGAAGGTTGTGTCACTGGCCTTGGGGAACATGCACTCCTCTTCAAGGATGGACATGATACCCATAGGCTGATTTGGAAGAAAACACGGTGAGTAAGCAACTTATGAATACAAACATACATACATAGATACATGTATATTAGGGAAGTAATAATGTAAACGTTTACATACAATTGGTGGTTTTTTGTACAAAAAGAACTAAAACTTTTTAAACTTTGAGCGTTCGGAAAATGAGCTATAAGCACTATTTTCACTGTGCTGTAATAATAAGGAATTACTTATTTAGTTTTATTTAAGCCAGGGAGCTGTGTTTAACTTTTAAACTACAGCAGGACAACAGGTATAAACACATATTTTATAAAACCATATTTACATGTCTAATACATTTAGCACAAGCACATAAGCTTAATCAAATGCAGCGCTCCCCACCTTCTCAATGAGGTCGATGCAGGCTTGCAGGTCCATGCCGAAGTCAATGAACTCCCACTCGATGCCCTCCTTCTTATATTCCTCTTGCTCCAGCACAAACATGTGGTGGTTGAAGAACTGCTGTAGCTTCTCGTTGGTGAAGTTGATGCACAGCTGCTCAAAGCTGTTGAACTGCAACAAGAGACAAGAAAAACTAAAACATTTTATCTGACGTGCTGGGACGCCAACAAAAACCTTCAGTTGCCCTTCTTATTTTTGACCTTAGCACTTTGTTCTTATTTTCAGAATAACCCTCAGGATGTATGAAAAGTTCAGACACAAAGACACTCACATCAAAGATCTCAAAGCCAGCAATGTCCAGCACACCAATGAAGTACTGGCGGGCCTGCTTGGTGTCCAGGGATTGGTTGATTCTCACCACCATCCAGTTGAACATTTTCTCGTACACTGACTTGGCCAGTGCACCGATGGAGTAGTTCACCTGTGAGGAAAGAGACAAGGAGGTGAGTGACTATTTGCCTGTCCTAATGCTAAACCCATTTCTCATGACTCTCTCTGAGATTCACCTGTTGCACATTTTGTCCCTTGGTGACCCACTCGTTCCCTACTTTGACTCTGGGGTGACACAGTGCCTTGATGATATCAGCAGAGTTCAGCCCCATCAGGTAGGCGGCCTTGTCAGCATCTAGGAATTAAAGAAATACCCAACTATCATAACCATTGCTGTTGCTGTGGGTAAATGTGATAGTCTTCATACAGATACTAATCGACTGGAGCTTAACTGACATTTACTATAAGACAATGACTGCAGCCCTGTTCTCTCTCCACTGGGGGCTGAGCTACACTCCTCCTTCTCCCTTTCACACAGTCAGACCCACCTTCAGTGCCGTCAGCCTCTGCCTGCTCCTCTCTCTGCTTCGTCTTAAACTTCATGTTGCCATAGTGCATGATGGCACCTGTCAGCTTGTAAACTCCATTTTTCTCCTCCTGAGTGAAGCCAAGCACATCAAAGGCACTCTGCAGGATAGAGAAAAACAGAATAAGAGAATCTGCTTCACTGCCTGAGGTCTGCTTACTCCATTTAGTAAAAAGCCTGACAGCTATACAGCTCTCCAGGTATGAGAGGATTCCAGCTTCTCACTCTGGGTCTATGAGTGGGACTCCTTGCATTCTGTTGGCTCAGAGGGTGTGTAAAGACAGACCCCTGTAATATTAGAGAGAGTCCACACTCACATCTGTGGCCACCAGCTCATCAGCATCATCGATGGAGGCGACAGTGACTTCACCCTGAGAGATGAAGGCATAGTCGAAGGGATTGTTGGTGATCAGGAGCATTTCTGAGAAAGAGGGACAATACAGTGTCAGCATGCCTCCTGTCTGCTTATATAATGCTACACTCACACTCTTGAGAGAGGACAGGAATACTGACCTAGCAGCTCTGGCTTCTTGTTGGACAGGATCTGGTAGAAGATGTGATAGTCTCTCTCAGCCTTGAGCTGAAAGGTCACACGAGACTTCTCCAGGAGGTCTGGAACAAACAGATGTCAGATTAAACTTCAATGTCAAAGGGAATGCTACAAATTAAAAACACTCTTATATAAATACTTACAGGTCTCAATGTCAGCAGAAGCTAGCTTGCCACTGGCTGCAAAGTGAATTCGGATGAATTTACCCTGAGGAGCAGAAAGAGAACAATGGGTGCCAGTCGAGAGAAATGAAAACAACATCTATAAAATGTTCAGTCTTGCACTCTTCCCTGATTTAATCTCACTTGTCTTAAATATTACTGACCAATTACAGCAAAGAGGAAAATGATAGCAAACTAGACCAGTGGGGTATACTGATAATGATGGGTATACTCACAAAACGTGAGGAGTTGTCATTCCTCAAGGTCTTGGCATTACCAAAAGCCTCCAAGGCTGGGTTTGCCTGGATGATTTGATCCTCCAGGGTCCCCTGTGATCGAATACAAACAGACTTCAGTAACGGCCACGAAGTTCAATCCCATAGACCCCTTTTCTTGTACTGACACCCACTAATCACACACCCTGACTGACACACCTTGCTAGAGGCAGTTGCATCCTTCTTGCCACCAGCTGCAGCAATGCTGGCAAAATACTGGATGACTCTCTTGGTGTTCACAGTCTTCCCAGCACCAGATTCTCCGCTGTGGGCACAGTAATAAGTAGGGTGAATATTTCACATTCCTAGCTTCTCCAACACATCTCTCTTGCACTTTAATGAGCATTTTTAAACTCGTTGATCTCCCTTCAAATACTTCACACATAAGAACTGATTGACTTACGTGATCAGGATAGACTGATTTTCTCTGTCTGAAATAGACAAAATAATGATTGATATTGTTATAGAAGGTAATCTTTTAATGATATAGTATTTATTTTGTGTGTGTGTGTGTGTGTGTGTGTGTGTGTGTGTGTGTGTGTGTGTGTGTGTGTGTGTGTGTGTGTTTTACCTGTCAGCATGTACTGATAGGCGTTGTCAGAGATGGAGAAGATGTGAGGGGGAGCCTCAGTCCTCTTCTTGCCTCGATATGCATTGACCACCTCTGCATTGTACACAGGCAGCCACTTGTAGGGGTTCACTGTCACACAGAACAGCCCAGAGTAGGTCTGAAAGGGAGAAGCAACACTCAGTATGTGTCAGTCTATCAGTGGGTTTAGGGTTTGAGGACACTCTGTACTCACGTAGATCATCCAGGCTGCGTAACGCTCTTTGAGGTTATACAGCACGGCGGGCTCGTGCAGGAAGGTGAACATGGCCATGTCTTCAATTTTATCGTACTTGGGCGGGTTCTGAGGGTGGACATCGCACTCCTTCACTGTGACAGTCTGGAAAACAACACAGACAAGCCCTCAGGTTAGGTCTGCAGAACAACATTAAAAAACGTAAATATTAGAACAATGACCATGCACAGCCAGAATGTGCAAAGTAAAAGGCTAGGTTATTATCATAACCCTGGTTCCCTGAAATAGAAATGTAACACCATTACCGAATGGACTATAAGAAATATATCCCATTGGGTAATGGTTACATTTCGTACTTGAACGGGAATTCCAAAAACAATTAGTCAGAGTTTTCAATAACACGGGTAGTCTTGGACGATAATGACATTTTCTGTTATCTAAATAAATATCTGCTAAATAAACAAATACTAATAATAACAGACACTTCATAGTTTTAATGGACCCTTGATTTCTACTCCCCCAGGTCCCAAGACACACAAAACCAGAATATAGACCAGGGGTGTCAAACTCAGTTCCTGGAGGGCTGCAGTGTCTGCTGGCTTTCGTTCCACCCGAGCTCTCAATTACTTAATTGGTCTATTTATTTGATTAACTGGACATATTTAACACTTCTCTTCAGGCCTCAAAATGTTTCATTGGTAGTGTACCTTGAATCAAGTGCATTTTTAAAACCATCAACTGTAAAATACTTGAAAAATATTAAATAAGTCAAATTCAACAAATAATTAGATCAATTATGTTAATTGAGATCTTAAGTTGGAATGAAAACCAGAAGACCCTGCGGCCCTCGAGGACTGGAGTTTGACACCCCTGATCAGTTTTCAGTTGCATTTTACATTCTCTGCTGTACTGAGAGAAAAATGTGCAGCATCTGACTCCGCCCCTTCTATATCCTGGCATTTGTTTTACGTATGCACTATCCTAGCACTATTGCACTACTAATACGTACTATCCATGCACTATTGCACTATTAATATGTCATTGTAGGTACAATTTGTTGTAATCCTTACTTGTTGCATCCTAATTCATATTGTATTCTAGTAGTATTATTATCGGCACTTAATGTAAACTACACTGTATTTAAATAAGAATCTTGCATTGTAACCCTGTACTGCCCTGTAACACCTGTAAGTCGCCTTGTATATTTATAATAATAAATGTATAATTCAGGTTCAATTCACTAGATTTACCCGGGAACATGCTAGGGTGTTACATTTTGGACGAAATAACAGTAGGATGTCAAGAACATTTTTTCCAAAACAAAAAGATATAGAAAGTGATATTGGTGTAAATGATGCAGTATCTACCGACGAAACAACGGCTACTTCATCTGCTGAAAAAAAAGCAGTCAATCCTCAGGGTGAAAAAAATGAAACGGTATAAATGGATAAGGACCTGGTTACTTGATTTTCCTTGGCAGGAGAAAAAAGAAGTTGGTGACCATTTGTACATGGCGGAGATGGTAAAAGAAATAACACAGTTGCTGTTGGTACAACAGAACTTCAATTATCTATGCTTACAAGACATGGACAAAAAAATTCAGATCCTGCACTAGTAGTATACGGACAAATGAATCCTGGAATTTAAAAAAATTATTTTGTTTTGTGTCTAATGGCTGAGATAACATTACATACTCAAGTTCTCATTTCCTAGGTAATACATAACTTGTATTTGAAATATTTGGTACCCCTTAATAGTGTGGAACAGTACATGTTGTTAAACTTGTTACACCAATAAAAATGGATAAACTTTTTACGTAGTGGTTGTTTGAGATGCTTCAGATTTTGTTGGACTCTTGATAATTATACGGGACTCCTTACCAAAAGCTCTGATTAGTGTGACAAGGTTTTGGTTTTACATGTAACTAAACAAACACTGGATGGTATGGACAGCATACTAATGCAAATAAAACAATTTTTTCAAAAAAATATTACCCATTGCTTATGGAAGAATGTTCCAGTTGAAAGTCTGAATGGTAAAAATACTGTGCTGTGTGATTCTTACCTTGCCTTCGTAAGTGTCGGCAGTGACTTTGTCACCGTCGCGGCTGATGATCCTGGCCTTCACGTACTCCGTCGCGGCATCAGGGACGAAGCACTCCTTCTTCATGTCGAAGGGCTTGGTCTGTGCCTCCAGACGCTCCTTATCGGACTTCCGCAGGTAGGAGGCGGCGGCCCCAAATTCAGCCATCTGCGCGTCACCCATTTTAAACTCTAAGCAGCAAACAATAGATAAAGATTGATTCACAACTCATTGTAATGTTACGTCTGTTTAGGTTGTTTTTTTTGTATTCTTCAACAGGAGAAGCTCACCAAGGGTTCTCTATTACAAGCCATCAACAAGAGCAGCACCGAGTTACTTTTTCAAAAGCAAGCTCATTAATATTACACTGACAAGAAAGCACCAAAAGACCATTTCATAGTTTCCACATATCTAGAAGCAGAAAGATTCAAAGTAACTCGTCTTAGGGTTTTCTTCGAGGGCTATATTTAAACATTACAGTATGAAAGAGGGTGTTCTTAACCTGAAATGTGTTAAAAGGCACAACATGCACTAAAAACAAACAAACAAAAAAACTTAAAACCATATGTTAATATTTAACAATTAGCTAACTTCATATTTCAATACATAACTTAGATAAAACTCTTACCTGTTCAGTGAAAACCGAGCAAGTAAAGCAGTGAGGCTCTTCACCCTGTAGGTAGACAGACAAATAGACAGTGTGAGAAGAAAATCTGGAGTCTTTTCCTCTCAGGAACTCCCACAGTAGTTTTATCCTTTATGATTTACCACCAGCAGGTGGCAGTGAAGCTTGAGATTTTAGGATGGCTTCTGACCACCCGTTACAATCACGCCTACCTGGAAATTACAGAGGTTTACGTGTGAAAAGCTGTTGGTGAAGTTTAAAAAACAAGCCCTGTACACTTTTTCCAGCTGAAAGTTCAGAAGAAAATAATTCATATTGTTGTCTGCAGCAAGCATGCTGAAAAAAACAGTCAACATGAAAGAAACATGAAAGAAAAGACAGTTCTTGTGGCTAAAGAACAACACAGAAATAGTGGCTACCTAATTATAATAATATAACTATAGGACCCCTCTTACCCTTCAGACACAATGAATGCTTACCAAAACAAGTGCTTACTTCGTTTACACCAGACCCTGCTGCTTCCCTTTATAAAGGAACAACTCTTCCAAATTTGGCGGTGGCATCCAGGGGCTGAACTCCAATTGTGTCTCTGTCTCTGGGGTGGGGTGGGGTGGGGTGGGGGGGGGTTGCCCTTATATGTCATTGTACATGTTTGATAAGGAGATCAGTAATGTGTTTTTTTTATATCCCTACTTAAGCTACATTTTCTGTCCTTAATAGGAATTCCCTATGTAAGTTGGCTTTAGATAGACATACGCACAGGAGAAGAGAAGCACATACACATACAGGGGGCTAATAAAAGTACCTTAGGGACACAGATTCATAACAAGGACACGTACATTTTAAAAGGCTGAATATGATCGAAATGTATATTCTTTGTTGGTATGGTAGCTGGAGTATTTTAAGGGCAGAAGAAAAAAAAAATCAAAAAATAGTAAGTTGCTAAAGATTTTAAAAAGTGTTGCTAAAAATTGTTTCAAAACCAGCACAAAAAGTTGTACCCATGCTATACATATACAGGAGCACAGACAGATGGGCAGATGGAGGCAGTTTCTGTTAGGAACCATGGATGTGTCAGGGCATTCGTGAGTATTTCAACTAAGAAATTTCACTGGTGACAGATTTTGTTTTAAATTTGTATTTATTTATTTGGTTATTTAACCACGAGATTTGCCCATTGAGACCGTGGCCTCATTTATAATGGGGTCCTGGAAAACAATAAAAAGACTATTACAAGTACAAAACAATAAAACATGTGCGGTTCAAACTTAACCAGCAGCATACAGAGATCAAAGAGGAACATGTAAACGATATCCTATGCTAGTCCTCTCTACCAGAGCACTCAAATAAGGTACCAAGCCTTTAAAAACTGTAAATACAAAACAATACCCATGAAAAAGCCTCTGATTTGTAAGCGAAAGCCAGCCTAGTTTTATATACATATAACAATGATGTGCCAGACCCCCGCATTAATGAAATATATCAACTCCCTTGCAGCTGTCTCCTTTTGTGAACCAAAGTCAACACCAATTTTAATGTTAGCCTGCTTTCCTTCTTCGGCTAGTGAAAGCATTGCCTCCTGGGCCACAGGGTGCATCTCTCTGACATTGCATTGTTTCTTTCCCTTTATCCTCGAGTACAAAGATAACCCTGTGAAATTCCTGCCCTGCGCCACTCTCTGATTGAGGAGGACAGCTTGTGCTTCATATTGAGTGCGAGACTTTAGTCATAATGTTTGTACAGGATCAGCTGTCTTTACCTGTGTATAACAAGGTCTTGTTATACACAGATAAAGACAGAGATACAAATATACAGCTATGGCCAAAAGTTTTGCATTACCTTATAGAATTAACACACAAAGCCGAAAAAACCCTGCTGAATAATGTTACGTTAACATATTGAATTACACACCGCTTTGTAGTTTTCCATATAACTGACAAAAACTGAAAAATGTATCATTTCGAAATCTAACATGATATACTGTACTACTATTAGGGCTTCCAGTAGACTTTTGTGATATAATTTTGTAGTTTCTTTGATTACATGATAAAAGATCTAAATTATGTTCATTAGTTTTTTTTTGTTTTTTTTTTAATGTCTCAAACCTAAATTTCTAGGTGATGCAAAACTTTTGGCCATAGCTGCAGAGACTGTATAGAGTCACATAAATTCTGATGTTCTGATGTTGGCATTTTACTGTCTTATCTCATGTCAATTTAAGTTAAATTACAATGGATTGGCTAGTGACATTCTGGAATGTGTAGACCTGTGGCTGCCATCTCATCACACAAACTTAACTTGGACAATATACAGAATTCTAACTGTACTGTTAAAAAGAAACCGGAACTCAGCTTAAAACTATGCTTCGACCGACTTATGTCCAATGTTGTTTGGAAGTTTTAACATTCTGGCCCTGCACACCATCGATTCCTGTTAAAATAAACCTTTGTGTTCTGAAAACAAGATGTGAAAGGGACTGGGACTTTGTTCAAAATGATAAATACCTCATGAGCAATTCTAGCAGGCTGAATTGCTTTGCAATACTAGTATTACGAATTGATCAGTCTATGGTTTACTGTACATCTGCAACAGCTCATGCAGTGCTGAACTGATGCCCAGTTTCCTATTGTGCACTAAAACACTGTTCCCAGCTGTCCAGACCTCTCCTGCAATCAGCACCGACTCACCAAGAATTTCAAACCAATGGAAGTCAGCAGTGCCACTGTGGCCTGAAGGATTGTGACATTTGCTCTGAAAGGAAGGGTTGATTTAGGCCAGTTCATTTATCATATACTGTAACCCTACTCCCTGTTGTCTTTTACCGCTTGTCTATTAATAAAGTGTATTTGTGCTGCTTATGATTGAAAGAGTCACATGAGAGCCACATATCTTCCAGCATTAGCATCATTACTGTAATTAACTCTCCAGCTCCCAAATTAATGTTTACAGAGGTAATGCAGATATGTGCATGCCACAAAAAATAACACATACTTTGAAGCAACCAAACTTATCCAGCTAACAAAAACTATTTTTAAACTACCTGGTTTCCCGGCCATTGATACAGCAGTTATTTTCTCCAACTGATTGTTAATATGAAAATCTTGGATTTATTATAATTTATTTAAAACAAAACAAAAAAAATACTTTTTGTGATAAATTAAACAAGAATATCCGAGGGCATACTGTAACATAGAATGGTTTACAAACTTAAATCGGCAGGCTTTGACACCATGGCAGCAGCAGCTGTGTAACATTATTGCCTAGAGGCAGTCCTAACCTGCAGATAACAGAATTCCTCGGAAATCGTGGACTTCGCAGGCTTCCACAGATTCATCATATTCTAGTTTTTTGTATATTTTCCCGTAGATTTGGACTGCCTCTACCAATGATTTTTTTTTATTTGTCTGTCATGCTGTCACCAGATGTCCTCTGATGACCTGTGTAATGTGCTGAAAAAGAGTACAGCGTCCCCTAATTAGCGCCCCTCGGTCCCCCCTTTCACTCTCTTGCCGGCACACACACATGCCTCAATGCAGTAAGGGTCTGTGAGGCTTGAAGGTGACCTGTTTTGAGAGACAGCACTAAAGCCTGTGCCATTGTTGCTGGAAACAGGATGGTAAGGAGTGCTGACTGAATGTTCTGTAATTAATATTAACAACGATAATGATAAGAATAAAAATAGAGTGCAACCCATGCTGAAGATCCTTCACTTCTGGTAAGGACTGCTTGCTGTCTGTGGTCTTAGTCACAATTAACACATTAACATAAATACACACTAATACTAATAATAAAACAGATTGTTTTTTACGTTTTGTCAGCTTATATGAACTCTCAACAATGTATCCAGGTCTACGTAAGATAACTCTGATCAGCAATCCAATTAACTAACTGTATGTATGCCCATATATATTTAACTTTTTTGTACTGTAAGACACTGCAACTATTTAAGTAGTCATATTTGGGTCTGTAAAGGTAAAAAAAATGTGGTATCGAATGCAAACCAAACATTTTCCTTCCAATTATTATTCTTTTTTTTATCATTTGTAATAAAGATTCGGTTCTGTTATTCAAATACAGTTTTCACAGCAAACTCAAGGTCTGGATCTTAATTATTATTTGATGTATTTAAATAGGCATGGCATTATATATTAGTCAATAAACTGTCTGTCTAGTCTACAAACTTGCCTACAGTTCACTGCTGTGTGTCAGGCTGTCAATCGATTAACTCCAAGTTCCTAGTCCTAGTTGTCCTATTTGCCTGCCATTGAGATTTTATAACCCAGGCTAGTTCTTGGAAAGAGTCTTTATAAAACTAAGAAACAGCTACATCTTGTGCCCAACTGTGCTTTCAATACAAAGTTCAACCTGTCTTCAGTACCTGTTCACTAGAGGGTTGTGAAACACTCTTCTGTGATTACCGTATTATTACACATGGTAGCCCAAGCTAACTGAAGATCAGCTCCTGAACTCAGGTACCTGAACAGACATTCCACTCAGAATGGTTCCAAACAGCATGGGAAGAGATAGTAAAAAAAAAAAAAGTAATTTGAATCTACTGTGTTCTGAGATGTGATGCGATGTAATGTGACTACAGCAGTATTGTCATATTCTTGTCTTTGGTGCAGGAAACGTACCAGCTACAGTATGGGACACTACAAAAGACAATCTCAATTATATTGCAGGTAAGGAGAAGATTATTTTGATCTTAAGATTATACTAGATCTCTTAAGAGTTAACATGAGTTGAAATTATTTATAGATAATATAATACGTATATACAGCCATTACATACTGTATCTTCAGTGTTCGTGTTCTCTACTAATCGGTTTGTAGATTATAGATTTGCACTGCTAAAAAAAATCTACAAGATATTATTATTATATCATTATTAAACCATATGATGCATTGCATCAAGTTTACTGTGTATTGAATTAGCTGGTCCAGGTAGTGCTTTTTATTATTTCATCATCTTGTTTCAAAAAATAAAAAATAAAAAATCATCTTAAACTACTATTACAAAACAGGGATGGAAATAAGATATTAATTGCATAGCAGTTTGATCCATTTCTGGTTTTCCTATGAGTTTAATAAGACATATCTGAGATTGTTACCAATACTCTGGGGCTAATCAAGCCTGTTGTAAAACCTGGAATGGGTGAAACTACTATGCAATAGGAGTCTTATTCCCATCCCTGTAAAAGCGCCTAACTCAACTAGAAGTCAGTTATTTTCATGGCTATAACTGACATGCTAGCTTTTGTCAATGAAACTTTTACTTTATAGTTTGTCACAGAAAGCAACTTCTAGGTAATACCATGACATAATAACAGCCCTATACTTTATTGCAGACATGAGATCTTGACAAACAAAATTATAACATTATTTAGGGTATCACTTTAAAATATCATATTGAAAACTGTTGATGTTAGTCACATAGGAAATGTTTTTGTAATGTTTATGTGACGCAAGATAAAATATGAAAATGTTGGGGCTCCCGAGTGGCACACCTAGTAAAGGCGCTCCACGTGGAGTGCAGGAATGCGCCCTATAGCCTGGACGTCAACCGTTCGAGCCCAGGCTATTCCATTGCCAACTGTGGACGGGAGTTCCCAGGTCGGCCCGGGTGTCCTCGGCTCAACATGCAACAGCGACCCCTGTAGTCTGGCTAGGCACCTGTGGGCTTGCCAGTAAGCTGCCCGGAGCTGCATTGTCCTCCGACGCTGTAGCTCTGAGGCGGCTGCACGGTGAGTCTGCAGCGTGTAAAGAAGCGGTCGGCTGACGGCACACGCTTCGGAGGACAGCATGTGTTCGTCTTCGCTGCTCCCGAGTCAGCGCAGGGGTGGTAGCAGTGTTCTGAGCTTAAATAATAATTGGATATTCTAAATTGGGAAAAAATAATACAAAATAATTGGCGACCACTAAATTAAAAATATATATATATGATAATGTTCTGTTATGTGGCCTCGGGGCTCACTAAGAGGGGTACGTCACATTTTTTATTTTATCTGGCTATAACATTTCTTCTCTGTATGGGTTCAGGAGATTTTCTCCTCTGAGGGACATCATAGCCAGTAATTATACACATTCGTCAAATCAGACACACAACACAGGAGCATAATTCATTTTCAAATGCATTTTACTTCTACAGAACATACAGGAAGGGGACAGAAAGAGCAGCAGGGGCACAAAATACAGCCCTTTCTGGAAAGGGAAGAGAGAGAAGGGGAGAAAGAGAAAATGTGAGCTTTTTAATTTTTAAAGTTTGATGAATTTTTTTGTGGACAGAAACATGTGAGAACTCCATATATCACAAAAAAAAAATCAGACATATTTCCTAAGCTATGTCCCACGTCCCTGGGAGTGTTGGTTCAGGGTAACCCCACTTCCCTGGGAGTGTGTTGATTCATGGTAGCTCCATGTCCCTAGGAGTGTGTTGGTTCAGGGTAACCACAAATAGCTGAAAATAGTGTAGTTTGGATTTTTGAGGTGCAGTAGAATGAGTATCTGTATCTCTCACCTCATCCTCCTCCAGAGCAGACTGTATTTCAAACTTCTCCTGCTCCAGCTGCTTCCTAACCTTCTCCAGCTCATGAATGGTCTTGCCTCCCTCACCGAGTTGCTCAGTCAGGTCAGACATTTCCTCTGGGTAAATAAGAACATTCCTTCAGTATGTCCTACACTACAACGGTTTCACAAAACGGGTACAAAATTAGAAACACAGCTGACACAAGAACTGTGTGAGTTTGGACCCCTCACCTCTAGGTTGTTCAGAGCCTCCTCATAAGAGTTCTTCAGCTTGAAGAGTTCGGTGCTCAGGGACCTGGCCTCCTTCTGGGAGCCCTCCAGCTCACTCTGCGACTCTTCAAACTTTTGCTTCCATTCGTTCAGGACCTGGCATGGGCACGGTGAGAACAAGTCATTACAATCACATTGTAAAATAGGTTTCAAAATACAGCAGCACCCTTAACTAAACCTAACGCATTCTCTTCATCGAAACCCCCAAATCTCACCTTGTCAAAGTTCCTCTGCTTCTTGTCCAGAGCAGCAGCTGCTGTGTGGACCTCTCCAGATCCACCATGAGATCTTCAATCTCGTTCTGCAGCCTGTGTTTGGTCTTCTCCAGGGAGAAGCATTTAGCATTCACAGCCTCGACGGCTTCCTCCACTTCCTGCAGCCTCTGAGCCAGCTTCTTCCTGGGAGACAGGGAAGGAGGAACATCCTATCAGAGGTGCTAATTAACTACATAGCAGTCTTACAACAGAGCTTCATAGTGACTCAACCTCAACTTCACTTACTGTTCTGTCAATAACACTTGAAAAGTCTGGGTCTTATTCTAAAATGTTTTTGAAAACTCAACAGCAGATAACAAACTGTTGCGTGAGATTGTTTTTTATCTGTGTCAGTGTCTATTAAAAGGGGTTTCAAACAACAGGATTAGAGCGTATAGAATCAAGCAGCACTTGCCAAAAGGGATTCCAGCTGAGGATGTTAACAGTTGACAGACCGTTTGAGGCAATATATCACTGCACCCTCATTGCAGCTGTCTCCTATTGTGAAACCTGAAACCAAAGTCAATGTGAGCCCTCTTTCCAACTTCAGCTGGTGAAAGCCTTGTCCCCAGGGTGCATCTCTTTGACATTGCATTGTTTCCTTCCCTTTATCCTTGAGTACAAAGATAACCCTGTGAAATTCCTGCCCTTCGCCACTCTCTGATTGAGGAGGACAGCTTGTGCTCCACATTGAGGGCGAGACTTTAGTCATAATGTTTGTACAGGATCAACTGCAGCTTGTGACCCCCACTGACATGGTCTCATTAGACATACATAATGATTGACATACAGTTACAGAGATAGAAATTGCGAGAGGCACATGTATTTCTTTTGAAGATCATCTACAGAATCAGAAACAGTGTTACACTGAAACAGAAAGTTTGGCCCAAATGATTCTAAAATGTGTTATATGAATAGGACAGAGTACCTACTAATTATATTTATGTGTTTTAAAACTTCAGTTTTGGTCAGTTTACTTGTGTAAGATTGTCAAACATGAGAGCCAGATTCACTTGGCTTTTGTACTTGTGTAAGATTGTCAAACATAAGAGCCAGATTCACTTGGCTTTTGTACTTGTGTAAGATTGTCAAACATAAGAGCCAGATTCACTAGGCTTTTGCTGCAGTGCAAAGTACACATCAGTTGTTTTCTAAGAGGAATACAATATTTCAAAAGTAAAATATACACCTAAATGATTTTAACTAGCTGTGTTTTTCCATTTAGAAAAAAAAAAGTTTTTGTTTCTTGAAAATCATTAAAAACCAAAGGGATTTGTACATATTGACAAAATCTAATTTTCAGGACAAAACCCTGCATTTTAAGTCAACAGGATCCACCTTCACTTACGTCCACTATACAACACCCTCTCCTGAAAATGTTTAAAAAATGTGTCGAGGTGTAAAGCCCTCTACTGACAGTGAGATACTCAATAGTTTGTTTCTTCTAGGAATAATTCTGTAGGACAGACTGTCCCTTATGGGGAAACCACAGCAGTGGGTTTTAGGTTTATTATGATGACAGATTGATTGAAATAAATGTATTGGGGGTGCAAATATTAAACAAATCTGTTTTCAGGAAGCTTTTACCGGGCTCCTTCAGTAAACAACTAATTCTGAATTCTGAATTATGGCTCTGCTAAGAAGTTTGTCTTGAAGTCATTGCTAGTGATTACTACAAATGAATAACTAATACATAAATCACACAGTAGGGATCTGGTCATTGGAAGCCCAGCTTTTCAATGCACATTAATGCACTCCATTGCCAGCTGTCCAGTTTCCCTGCAATCAACATCAATGTCAAGAAATACAAAGCAATGAAAGCCAATAGTGCCACAGCATTCTACCAGTGAGGGTATCTGACTTTTGTTCTGAAAGGAGGGGATGGTTTGGATCAATTCATTGTAACGTAACCCTGCTCCCTGTTGTCTTTTACTGCTTGTCTATTTATAGAGTGCAGCTTATGACTATAAAAAGGAAATACAAGAGTCACCTCACCCCACATTTTGTAGCAGCATTGCTGTTCAATAAATACCCCAGCTCCTAATTAATGCTTTTTTTTTTGCTTTTTTTTTCAGAAAGGTGAAATTAACTTTCTGAATTTTTTTTTTCTTGTAGAAAAAGGAAAAATAGGGGCAAACTTTTAACTGGGGCAAACAACATACCAGTATTTCAGTCTGCTATAGCAACATGAATTAGACTGGGCAGCTGTCTCAGGTAAGAGTTGTATGAGCATATACTGGGTTGACAGTTTAAAATGCCTTCACAGATGATGTACTGTCTCAGCTGTAAGCACCATGGTAATAGATACCTATGCTATGTGTCAGGCTGTCACTTCATAGCCTCTGATGACCTGTATAACTTTTTTAACTCAGCGGTGAAAGTGAAGCGGCATCTAATTTGAACCCCCCCTCCCACTCTCCTGCTTGCACATATCACAGGCTTACCACCCCTGCCACCCTCTCATCACCCGCCTTGCAAAAAGAGAGGCTTGAAGGTGACCTGATGTATATTGAAGCCTATACCATTCCCACTGGAAGCCAGGGAGGTAAGAAGTGTTGACTATATGCTCTTATTGATACTAGGGAGAATAATACGACTACTAATAAGACACACAGTGCTGGCTGCCTGTGCTACTAACACTACTACAGATAATATAATGAATACTGGAAAGGAGTGCAGTTCCTGGTGAAGGGGCCTCTCTGACAGCTCTTCAGAAACAGGTAATGATCGCTTGTCCTCTTAGTCGTTGATAATGAACTATTTTGTTTGCATTCATTTACTTTTCATATATTTTTATTCTTCTCATTTTGTGTTCTTATTTTTTCTTAATAAAATGTGGTCCAATCATCTAAACACTACACATTGTATGTGTGTGTATATAGACAATTACTCCTGTCTGATTATCTGATTTAGTAGTTTTTTTCAGAAAATTGCTACAATATTCCTGGGCTGATTATGTACTCCATTTATATGGGGAGAGGGGGAGGGTATGCAGCCAAAGTTTTTTTTTTTTTTCTGAAATGTAAACATGTAACATACAAATATAACATTAAATAAATCTTTGTTGGGTGTCATTATATATTGGTAATTATTTTTTGAGCTACAGTAAGCCCCTGGAGGGCACTCCTAGCATTACAGCAGGATAGAAAGATGATCCAATAGTTCAAACTTGCACCTTTTCCAATTATTTTTAAACATGTACTATTTATATATATATATATATATATATATATATATATATATATATATATATATATATATATATATATATTCTTAATTGCAATACAGTGTCAAGAAACATACCTTTTTGCATTCACAAATCTCTAAATCCTCACAAGGTATATAACCCACCTTAACTCAGTGACCTTTCCTTCTCTATCTCTTTGAGATCCTGTAAAAAATATAATTTAATTATTAATGCTGAGTACCATTAGTAATCCTAAAACTGTAGATAGATCCATCAGGAAAAAAAAAAAGTGAGTTGCTTACAAATACTTTTGTATAATATTTTTGTATTCTTCTACAAAATATATTGCAAACCTGAGAATGAAAGAAAAAAAATTCAAACAAAAAGGCCTTACCTGAGTTTTCTTTTAATAATGTGTAATTTTAGTTACATGAGGAAACATTTATTTTATATATATATATATATATATATATATATATATATATATATATATATATATATATATATATATATATATACAGTACTGTGCAAAAGTTTTAGGCAGGTGTGAAAAAATGTTGTAAAGTAAGAATGCTTTCAAAAATAGACATGTTAATAGATTATATTTATCAATTAACTAAATGCAAAGTGAGTGAACAGAAGAAAAATCTAAATCAAATCCATATTTGGTGTGACCACCCTTTGCCTTGAAAACAGCATCAATTCTTCTAGGTACAGTTGCACAAAGTCAGGGATTTTGTAGGCATATAGTCAGGTATATGATTAAACAATTTTACCAAACAGGTGCTAATGATCATCAATTCAATATGTAGGTTGAAACACAATCATTAACTGAAACAGAAACAGCTGTGTAGGAGGAATAAAACTGGGTGAGGAACAGCCAAACTCAGCTAACAAGGTGAGGTTGCTGAAGACAGTTTACTGTCAAAAGTCATACACCATGGCAAGACTGAGCACAGCAACAAGACACAAGGTAGTTATGCTGCATCAGCAAGGTCTCTCCCAGGCAGAAATTTCAAGGCAGACAGGGGTTTCCAGATGTGCTGTCCAAGCTCTTTGAAGAAGCACAAAGAAACGGGCAACGTTGAGGACCGTAGACGAGTGGTTGGCCAAGGAAACTTAATGCAGCAGATGAAAGACACATCATGCTTACTTCCCTTCATAATCGGAAGATGTCCAGCAGTGCCATCAGCTCAGAACTGGCAGAAAACAGTGGGACCCTGGTACACCCATCTACCTTCCGGAGAAGTCTGGTCAGAAGTGGCCTTCATGGAAGACTTGCGCCAAAAAGCCATACCTCCGACGTGGAAACAAGGCCAAGTTTGACTCAACTATGCAACGAAAACACAGGAACTGGGGTGCAGAAAATGGCAGCAGGTACTCTGGACTGATGAGTCAAAATTTGAAATATTTGGCTGTAGCAGAAGGCAGTTTGTTCACGAAGGGCTGGAGAGCGTACACGAATGAGTGTCTGCAGGCAACAGTGAAGTATGGTGGAGGTTCCTTGCAAGTTTGGGGCTGCATTTTGCAAATGGAGTTTGGGATTTGGTCAGAATTAATGGTCTCCTCAATGCTGAGAAGTACAGGCAGATACTTATCCATCATGCAATACCATCAGGGAGGCATCTGATTGGCCCCAAATTTATTCTGCAGCATGACAACGACCCCAAACATACAGCTTAAAGTCATTAAGAACTATCTTCAGCGTAAAGAAGAACAAGGAGTCCTGAAGTGATGGTATGGCCCCCACAGAGCCCTGATCTCAACATCAGCGAAGTCTGTCTGGGATTACATGAAGAGAGAGAAGCAACTGAGGCTGCCTAAATCCACAGAAGAACTGTGGTTAGTTCTCCAAGATGTTTGGGCCAACCTACATGCCGAGTTCCTTCAAAACTGTGTGCAACTGTACCTAGAAGAATTGATGCTTGATGCTGTTTTGAAGGCAAAGGGTGGTCACACCAAATATGGATTTGATTTAGATTTTTCTTCTGTTCACTCACTTTGCATTTAGTTAATTGATAAATATAATCTATTAACATGTCTATTTTTGAAAGCATTCTTACTTTACAGCATTTTTCACACATGCCTAAAACTTTTGCACAGTACTGTATATATATATATATATATATATATATATATATATATATATATATATATATATATATTTCAATGAAAGTTTTAAGTACTTCCAGGTATATTTTATTTCATTTTTTATTACAATGATATGGGCAATAAGATTTGGTTTTGCTGAACGCAGCTGAATAAAAAATAAAAAAAAATTTAAAACTTAGCGCACGCCAAGCACACCACAATTATGACGGTTGGGATTTTAAATTTCAAATTACCGTACGTTGCCCAAGGTATATTATTAAATGTTTTTTTTTTTAAAGACACTGTACGTTATTAATAGCTTAATAATAATAATAATAATAATAATAATAACAAACATTGATAAAAATAATAAAAATAAGATAATAACAATGACAATATGAACTGTAATTATAATAATAATAATAATAATAATAATAATAATAATAATAATAATAATAATACGCGCACTTTGTAATTGTTAAAATGAATGACACAAGTGAAAAAATTAAACTTACCTTTATTAAGCTTTCTTAGTACAATACGAAAACGGCCTATTTCATTGTCATACTTTTTTTCCACGTGGCATTATACGTTTATGAGTGGAAACCATATTGAATTATTTAAAAAAATATATATAATTATAATTTTATTTAATTTTAAAGGTCGGAAAAGGCGCTCCTTCACAGGCTGCCGCTTTCAAACTTAACGGTTATTTAATATTCCTGTCAGGCACGAGCACCTGTCGGAATCTTCTTGCCCACGCGGCTAATTAATATTCACAACTGAAAAAAAAATAAAAAATACAACAGTCTTAATTTATTAATCTTGGTACCGCCGCCTGTAAAAAGTCTTGACTTATATTTAAATAATTAAAAGTATTATCATTTTCATCCATTAATAATAATGAATAAATCATGGTTTAGTGTTTTGTATTGACTTGCATCGCAGGTAAGGAGGTTGTTTAAATTATTTGAATGAGCTGCTTTTTTATTTAAACATTATTTTTGAAAACAACTAATTATTTTTACATTTACGTGTTATATGATATAATATATAGTTTCCTGGTATTTTTTTTTTGTAAATAACGACAACAATAACAACAAAATGGCGGTGGCGCTGCTTGTTGCCATGGTTACAGGGCCTAGTACTGTAACCGTCGATAGTGGTGTAGTTTGGTTTATTTGGAATAATGTAAGAGCCGAAAAAAAAGGGATATTAATATTTTATATCATTTTAGGTTTAGAAAAAAAGGCTGGGTGCTACTGGGTCTCATTTGCACCGATCAGCGCCGATTCTTGAGCCATGATTTTATAGAGAAGAATATATATATATATATATATATCCTGTTGGTATTTAATTTGGTCCAGTCAAATTGAAATCTATGACATTTAATTTATAAATAATAATAATAATAATAATAATAATAATTTTTCATATACAGATTTTTTTTTTTTTTTTAGACAACGATTATTTAGATTCTAGAAAATGGTCAGGCTCATCGCGTCTGTTGTTGTTAACAAACATTTTTCTTGTTGGCAAATTCTGCATGATCTCCGGATCCAGAACCTCTTCTGGTTTCATTACTAGTGCTGCCAGCTACACATCCAATGAAATCTTAAAATTTAGGAAGTATTGCAAAGTAATCAAGATATGAGATTATAAAACATAGCTGTGTCGCCATTTCTACAAGTTTGTTACAAAATAATTCCTGTGCCTCACCTCACTGCTAAGAGAACCGTGGTAAAAAAAAATTATACATTTTAGAATTGAGACACACGGTCATTTTTATAAACCTTAGTCATTATTATTATTATTATTATTATTATTATTATTAATGAGTCATTTAGCAGACTAAGGGGGTGAACTCTGCATCACAAACAACTGCTGCTGCTCCTGCAGAGTCACTTCCAATAGGAGCTCGTTTGTTTGACGTCTCATCCGAAGGACGGAGCACAAGGAGGTGAAGTGACTTGCTCAGGGTCACACACACACACACACACAACCCTCTCATCCAGTCTTTCTTACTTTCTTTGAAGGAAGCAAGTTCTGCATCACCCTCTATATACAGAATTTACTCATTTTGCTTCATTTTTCGAATTTTAGGAATTGAGACATGATTAAATTTAATAATAAATAAATAAATAAATAATTGCATGAACATAATTTTGATCTTTTTATTTCATGATGTAATCAAAAGAAACTACAATATGATATCGCCAAAAAAAAAAAAAAAGTCTACCGGAAGCCATAATCGCAGTATAGTAAGTATTTCATGTTAGATTTCAAAATGTCACATTTTTCATGTCAGTTTTTTTGTGAAGTATCTGGGAAAACTCCAAAGCGCTGGGTGTGTAATTCAATATGTTAACAAGGGAACATTATTCAGCAGCTTTCATTGGACTCGATGAAGCTGAGGGAGTTCATTCTATATAGAGGGTGTGGAATTCAATATGTTAACAAGGGAACATTATTCAGCAGCTTTCATTGGACTATGAAGCTGAGAGAGTTCATTCTATATAGAGGGTGTGGAATTCAATATGTTAACAAGGGAACATTATTCAGCAGCTTTCATTGGACTCTATGAAGCTGAGTGAGTTCATTCTATATAGAGGGTGTGGAATTCAATATGTTAACAAGGGAACATTATTCAGCAGCTTTCATTGGACTCTGAAGCTGAGTGAGTTCATTCTATATAGAGGGTGTGTAATTCAATATGTTAACAAGGGAACATTATTCAGCAGCTTTCATTGGACTCTATGAAGCTGAGGGAGTTCATTCTATATAGAGGGGGTGGAATTCAATATGTTAACAAGGGAACATTATTCAGCAGCTTTCATTGGACTCTATGAAGCTGAGGGAGTTCATTCTATATAGAGGGTGGAATTCAATATGTTAACAAGGGAACATTATTCAGCAGCTTTCATTGGACTCTATGAAGCTGAGGGAGTTCATTCTATATAGAGGGTGTGGAATTCAATATGTTAACAAGGGAACATTATTCAGCAGCTTTCATTGGACTATGAAGCTGAGTGAGTTCATTCTATATAGAGGGGGTGGAATTCAATATGTTAACAAGGGAACATTATTCAGCAGCTTTCATTGGACTCTATGAAGCTGAGGGAGTTCATTCTATATAGAGGGTGTGGAATTCAATATGTTAACAAGGGAACATTATTCAGCAGCTTTCATTGGACTCTATGAAGCTGAGGGAGTTCATTCTATATAGAGGGGGTGGAATTCAATATGTTAACAAGGGAACATTATTCAGCAGCTTTCATTGGACTTTATGAAGCTGAGGGAGTTCATTCTATATTTTAGAGGCAGATGCAAAATACTCCAAAGCTCCCATTTCATATCCTGTTATAACCTTTATTTAGATTTTTGAGTTTCAGAGAATCTAGTGGCAAAGTTAGAAGAGGCTGGGGTGAGAGAATTATATTCAAATCAAATTTAATTTCCATAGCGCCTACAAAAAGTATCTCAAAGCATTGTACGATGCAGTGTTTTGAGATACGTTTGACAGACACCCCAAAAAAAGTGACAACGATTAGACCAGTCAATGAAAAAAAAAAAAAGAACGTCTAGAATATGTTCGAAGACAGCAATTAAAAAAGGTTTAAAAAATAATTTGTAAAAAACAAAAGAAAAAAATAGTTTGTATCAATAAAACAATAAAAAAAAGTTTTAAAACACATTTAAAAAAAATAGAATAAAAAATAGTTTTGCTTGTAAAAATAGGAACACTAAAGATAGAAAAGCTATTTAAAAATAAATTATTATTATTATTATTATTATTATTATTATTATTATTATTATTATTATTATTATTATTTATTTCTTAGCAGACGCCCTTATCCAGGGCGACTTACAGTCATAAGCAAAAATACATTTCAAGAATCACAGTACAAGTAATAATACAATTAAGAGCAAGATAAATACAATGACTTTGGTTCAAGCAAGTACAAGTATGACAAAATACGATTCAATAACGGAGCAGATAACAGTGTCAGTGATAGTTACATCACTGATAGTTAATTAAATACAATTATATCCAAAGATATAATTTATTATAATTTAAGATATAATATTATAAGAATTCAACTGATACCTGGTTATCATCACAGGGATGGGAATCAGACTCCCGTTGCACAGCAGTGTGATCCATTCCTGGTTTCACTAGGAGTTTAATAATAAGACACACCTGAGCTTGTTACCCAGACACACTGGGGGCTGATCAAGCTGGTAGTTAAACCTGGACTGGGTGACACTGCTGTGCAATAGGAGTCTGATTCCCATCCCTGTATACCATTTTTCATAGGGAAAAAATGTGCATGTGTGCCTAATATTTTAACTAAAATAGTTGTTATTTTCGACCGTCTCTTTGAAAACTTTGTCAGAAAGCCACTAACTCTTGAGTGGCTGTTCCTGTATGTTTCATGTTTCAGGAGCCGCTTATTAACAACATCGCGATCTCGTTCTGCTTCGTAAAATGACAAATTAAGGCTGGGCCGATCTAAAAGACAATTTAGCAAAACGGAAATTTAGTCAGTTTTACTACGGACGCGTTTCTCAGCTGTGATGGAGACACACGGATGGCTTCACAGACATCAGTTCAATTCTTTAAAGGAGATAAAATGCCTAAAATCAGAAACCCTAAATATAACACACCACCCACACACTCAGAGACACTACTGTCTGCTTCACAGCTGCAGTAGCGAACTATTACCCTTACTCTAAGTACTTTAAATAGTATAACCAGCTTTTTCAATAGTATAACCAGAAATTAAAATAGTATAACCAGCTTTTTCAAAAGTATAACCAGCTTTTCAACAGCATAACCAGCTTTTTCAACAGTGTAACCAGCTTTTTCAAAAGTATAACCAGCGTTTTCAACAGCATAACCAGCTTTTTCAACAGTATAACCAGCTTTTTCAACAGTATAACCAGCTTTTTCAACAGCGTAACCAGCTTTTTCAACAGTATAACCAGCTTTTTCAACAGTATAACCAGCTTTTTCAACAGTATAACCAGCTTTTTCAACAGTATAACCAGCTTTTTCAACAGTATAACCAGCTTTTTCAACAGTATAACCAGCTTTTTCAACAGTATAACCAGCTTTTTCAACAGTATAACCAGCTTTCTCAACAGTATAACCAGCTTTCTCAACAGTATAACCAGCTTTTTCAACAGCGTAACCAGCTTTTTCAACAGTATAACCAGCTTTTTCAACAGTGTAACAAACTCAGAAGCAGATCACTGTCTACTCACATACCCACACAGTCGTTATATCGTAAATAGCCAAAGTTACGCTCAACTAAGCTGTCACAAAAACACGCATTGTAGTGCCGCGCGCAATCTCAAGACCGTACTGTGAAACGAAGATTATCAACGCGAACGCATCACGTCACAACGGATCCGCTGTACTCCAGCATGCTCGACAGTCATCACAGTCCAGACAATGACTCCCTGATTCATCGCAGGTAAGGACACAGTAAAGCAAACAAGCTCCTATTGGAAGTGACTCTGCAGCAGCAGCAGTTGTTGATGATGCGTAGTTCACCCCCCCTAATCTCTGTAAGTCGCTTTGGATAAAAGCCTCTTGACTCAATAATAATAATAATAATAATAATAATAATAGACCTTCCCACAAACAAACACACACAGAGAGAGAGAAGCAGCTAGACAGCAGACTAAATCTCCAGAGACACAGAGAGTCTAGACACTCACACCTCGGTCAGCGACAGGACGTCCCAGCCACAATGCCATACCTGAGGAAGCCCAAAGCTATTGTATGCGGGATCATTCGACAACGTGGTCTTTTTTATAGTCCCCTCCTGCACTCCAAAAAAGGACAAGTGGCGCAGGAGCGGGAATTATCAGCTGCCCTCTCTGCTGTCTCTCTTTGTTATTGTTGTATGTTTTGGCACGGTCCTCAAGGACAAAATAAATAAATAAATAAATAAATAGATCTACAAAATAAAAATGCTTTTGACTTTCCAAAATATGTGCCTGACAATCCTGAATCCGGGCCAGAGCATAGAATTGAGCCAGGAATCCGGGGATGGCTGAACGGTGACTGGACCTTTCCAAGATGAACAAGGTCAAAGGCTGACAGCTGTGGCCGTGTCCTTTCAAGATTAGCAAGGCAGCAACCCTCGTACTCCAATAAATACTTTCAGGTATTGCATTTGGAGATGACGTCGCAGTTCTCTGTATCACTGTGAACCCCAAAGTCATTCTAAATAAATTAAATCAAGCTAACTTAAAAATTCAAATGTTATTCCTAACAGTCATCCATTTGAAGCTGAACACTCGAAAGTACTTTGGCTGTTCAAACGTAAATGTTTTAAAGTAGAATCAGGAGGTTGGATTCCCATCAGCCCTTGCAGGATTTAGGGCAGCAGTGTGGAGTAGTGGTTAGGGCTCTGGACTCTTGACCGGAGGGTCGTGGGTTCAATCCCAGGTGGGGACACTGCTGCTGGACTCTTAAGCAAGGTACTTTACCTAGATTGCTCCAGTAATCCAACTGTATAAATGGGTAATTGTATGTAAAAAATAATGTGATATCTTGTAACTATTGTAAGTCGCCCTGGATAAGGGTGTCTGCTAAAAAATAAATCATTTATTTTCGGAATTGTTTATTGCGTTGCTGTTTTGTGTGTGTGTGTGTGTTGTGGTTGTGCAGGTGTGTTGCGGTTGCCTGTCTCTTGTGCCCCCGCCTGCCCCGGTCGGTGGTCAGTCTTCTCCCTCTGTCTCCATCTCTGCACCTGCTTGGTTCCAGCTCTTGTAAATGTTGCCACAAGCACACAAGCAGAAGAGCTGCGCTGGCAGATTAATAAAATTCTAACTCAAATGGGTTAAGTTACACGAACATGCATGTCGGGAGTTTAGTCAGCCCCAGAGAAAACAAAAACTAAACGAGTAGCCAAACTTAATGGTTGTTTTTTTTTTGGAGTAGGCTTATCAGGGTTTAGACCCTTTTACTTGTTTGTATTGTTCTCTGCAGCCTAAAAAACTTAGAACAGATTTCAAGTTTACAAAATTTTATTAAGTAACTTGAAATCTGCAACTTTTTAGAACAATTAAGAAGGTCTAATTTAAGCAAACGATCAGTTCCATTGAAGGATCATTTAGGGTATAGTCAGCACACTGTGGTCCCATTCTACCAGCCTCACCCCATTGCAGCTGCCCTATACTTGTGCTACCATTGCCCCTCAGTGTAATACAGAACCATTATTGCCATTGTAGCTCCACTGTCTGTCTGCATTGCCATTGATGATCATTTAGGGTATAG
>CM060295.1:1143734-1150248 GCA_030684275.1 Acipenser oxyrinchus oxyrinchus
ACTGAAACAGAAACAGCTGTGTAGGAGGAATAAAACTGGGTGAGGAACAGCCAAACTCAGCTAACAAGGTGAGGTTGCTGAAGACAGTTTACTGTCAAAAGTCATACACCATGGCAAGACTGAGCACAGCAACAAGACACAAGGTAGTTATACTGCATCAGCAAGGTCTCTCCCAGGCAGAAATTTCAAGGCAGACAGGGGTTTCCAGATGTGCTGTCCAAGCTCTTTTGAAGAAGCACAAAGAAACGGGCAACGTTGAGGACTGTAGACGCAGTGGTCGGCCAAGGAAACTTACTGCAGCAGATGAAAGACACATCATGCTTACTTCCCTCGCAATCGGAAGATGTCCAGCAGTGCCATCAGCTCAGAACTGGCAGAAAACAGTGGGACCCTGGTACACCCATCTACTGTCCGGAGAAGTCTGGTCAGAAGTGGCCTTCATGGAAGACTTGCGGCCAAAAGCCATACCTCCGGCGTGGAAACAAGGCCAAGCGACTCAACTATGCACGAAAACACAGGAACTGGGGTGCAGAAAAATGGCAGCAGGTGCTCTGGACTGATGAGTCAAAATTTGAAATATTTGGCTGTAGCAGAAGGCAGTTTGTTGGCCGAAGGGCTGGACAGCGATACAGAATGAGTGTCTGCAGGCAACAGTGAAGCATGGTGGAGGTTCCTTGCAAGTTTGGGGCTGCATTTCTGCAAATGGAGTTGGGGATTTGGTCAGAATTAATGGTCTCCTCAATGCTGAGAAGTACAGGCAGGTACTTATCCATCATGCAATACCATCAGGGAGGCATCTGATTGGCCCCAAATTTATTCTGCACCATGACAACGACCCCAAACATACAGCGAAAGTCATTAAGAACTATCTTTAGCGTAAAGAAGAACAAGGAGTCCTGGAAGTGATGGTATGGCCCCACAGAGCCCTGATCTCAACATCATCGAGTCTGTCTGGGATTACATGAAGAGAGAGAAGCAACTGAGGCTGCCTAAATCCACAGAAGAACTGTGGTTAGTTCTCCAAGATGTTTGGGCCAACCTACCTGCCGAAGTTCCTTCAAAAACTGTGTGCAAGTGTACCTAGAAGAATTGATGCTTGATGCTGTTTTGAAGGCAAAGGGTGGTCACACCAAATATGGATTTGATTTAGATTTGTCTTCTGTTCACTCACTTTGCATTTAGTTAATTGATAAATATAATCTATTAACATGTCTATTTTTGAAACCATTCTTACTTTACAGCATTTTTCACACCTGCTAAAACTTTTTGCACAGTACTGTATATGTGCTGTATTAAATTATACTTTCGCTTACGCAGGATATTTTATGCCAAAATGAAAAAATAAATAAATAAATGAATAAATAAAAAAATAAATAAATAAATAAATAAAGAAAATGATATTTAGTCCAGGGCCACTCACACTGACCCCAGAGAAACGACACTCTGGCGCCCTCTTGTGGCTCTGTTAGTTACTACGCATTCAGTGGCTTGTGTTTTAATGGGTTTTTGGGATTGGGATTGGGGTTTGGGGACACGGTTAGGGACATAGATTTTTATTTTATATATATATATATATATATATATATATATATATATATATATATATATATATATACAGTACTGTGCAAAAGTTTTAGGCAGGTGTGAAAAAATGCTGTAAAGTAAGAATGCTTTCAAAATAGACATGTTAATAGATTATATTTATCAATTAACTAAATGCAAAGTGAGTGAACAGAAGAAAAATCTAAATCAAATCCATATTTGGTGTGACAACCCTTTGCCTTCAAAACAGCATCAATTCTTCTAGGTACACTTGCACAAAGTCAGGGATTTTGTAGGCATATAGTCAGGTATATGATTAAACAATTTTACCAAACAGGTGCTAATGATCATCAATTCAATATGTAGGTTGAAACACAATCATTAACTGAAACAGAAACAGCTGTGTAGGAGGAATAAAACTGGGTGAGGAACAGCCAAACTCAGCTAACAAGGTGAGGTTGCTGAAGACAGTTTACTGTCAAAAGTCATACACCATGGCAAGACTGAGCACAGCAACAAGACACAAGGTAGTTATACTGCATCAGCAAGGTCTCTCCCAGGCAGAAATTTCAAGGCAGACAGGGGTTTCCAGATGTGCTGTCCAAGCTCTTTGAAGAAGCACAAAGAAACGGGCAACGTTGAGGACCGTGAGCGCAGTGGTCGACCAAGGAAACTTACTGCAGCAGATGAAAGACACATCATGCTTACTTCCCTTCGCAATCGGAAGATGTCCAGCAGTGCCATCAGCTCAGAACTGGCAGAAAACATTGGGACCCTGGTACACCCATCTACTGTCCGGAGGAGTTCTGGTCTGAAGTGGCCTTCATGGAAGACTTGCGGCCAAAAGCCATACCTCCGACATGGAAACAAGGCCAAGAGACTCAACTATGCACGAAAACACAGGAACTGGGGTGCAGAAAAATGGCAGCAGGTGCTCTAGACTGATGAGTCAAAATTTGAAATATTTGGCTGTAGCAGAAGGCAGTTTGTTTACCAAGGGCTGGAGGCGCATACGAATGAGTGTCTGCAGGCAACAGTGAAGCATGGTGGAGGTTCCTTGCAAGTTTGGGGCTGCATTTCTGCAAATGGAGTTGGGGATTTGGTCAGAATTAATGGTCTCCTCAATGCTGAGAAGTACAGGCAGATACTTATCCATCATGCAATACCATCAGGGAGGCATCTGATTGGCCCCAAATTTATTCTGCAGCATGACAACGACCCCAAACATACAGCGAAAGTCATTAAGAACTATCTTCAGCGTAAAGAAGAACAAGGAGTCCTGGAAATGATGGTATGGCCCCACAGAACCCTGATCTCAACATCATCGAGTCTGTCTGGGATTACATGAGAGAGAAGCAACTGAGGCTGCCTAAATCCACAGAAGAACTGTGGTTAGTTCTCCAAGATGTTTGGGCCAACCTACCTGCCGAGTTCCTTCAAAACTGTGTGCAAGTGTACCTAGAAGAATTGATGCTTGATGCTGTTTTTGAAGGCAAAGGGTGGTCACACCAAATATGGATTTGATTTAGATTTTCTTCTGTTCACTCACTTTACATTTAGTTAATTGATAAATATAATCTATTAACATGTCTATTTTTGAAAGCATTCTTACTTTACAGCATTTTTTCACACCTGCCTAAAACTTTTGCACAGTACTGTATATATATATATATATATCTGAACTTTCACTTGAAAAAAGTGAGATAATGCAGTTCACCATTCATATCGCCAGATGGCAGTATATCCCCATGGCCAGAACACAAACTGCGGGAAAGGACCAAATCAATTCATATCTACCAGTCTAAAGTAATATAGAGTGTAAAGAGATCATTTTAGTTAAAAATACTTAGCACACTGTGATCCCATTCTACCAGCCTCACCCCATTGCAGCTGCCCTATACTTGTGCTACCATTGCCCCTCAGTGTAATACAGAACCATTATTGCCATTGTAGCTCCACTGTCTGTCTGCATTGCCATTGAAGATCATTGAGGGTATAGTTAGCACACTGTGGTCCCATTCTACCAGCCTCACCCCATTGCAGCTGCCCTATACTTGTGCTACCATTGCCCCTCAGTGTAATACAGAACCATTATTGCCATTGTAGCTCCACTGTCTGTCTGCATTGCCATTGAAGATCATTGAGGGTATAGTTAGCACACTGTGGTCCCATTCTACCAGCCTCACCCCATTGCAGCTGCCCTATACTTGTGCTACCATTGCCCCTCAGTGTAATACAGAACCATTATTGCCATTGTAGCTCCACTGTCTGTCTGCATTGCCATTGAAGATCATTGAGGGTATAGTTAGCACACTGTGGTCCCATTCTACCAGCCTCGCTATAACCAAACTATAATTGTTCTAGAATTGCCCCCCCCCCCCCCTCTCTCTCTCTCTCTCTCTCTCTCTCTCTCTCTCTCTCTCTCTCTCTCTCTCTCTCTCTCTCTCTCTCTCTCTCTCTCTCACTCTCTTGTTAGTTGGGTAAGAGAGAGCAGTTTGTGAAATATTCAGTTTCTCAATCCTGGGTGTGGATTACAAGGACCTCCACTGAATTGTTACACTGAGACACACACAGTGGCATCTTATCAGAGTTTGCCATGTGTGTCAATGTGCTTTATTACACTGCGCTTTTATTGTGGGAAACTTTTATAAGGGTTAGTTTGCCTCTCTGTGCTTTACAATGCTTCCCTATGCTTTACCACACCTCTCTGTGCTTTACAATGCTTCCCTATGCTTTACCAGACCTCTCTGTGCTTTACAATGCTTCCCTATGCTTTACCAGACCTCTATGTGCTTTACACTGCTTCCCTATGCTTTACCAGACCTCTCTGTGCTTTACAATGCTTCCCTATGTTTTACCAGACCTCTCTGTGCTTTACAATGCTTCCCTATGCTTTACCAGACCTCTCTGTGCTTTACAATGCTTCCCTATGCTTTACCAGACCTCTCTGTGCTTTACAATGCTTCCCTGTGCTTTACCAGACCTCTCTGTGCTTTACAATGCTTCCCTATGCTTTACCAGACCTCTCTGTGCTTTACAATGCTTCCCTATGCTTTACCAGACCTCTCTGTGCTTTACAATGCTTCCCTATGCTTTACCAGACCTCTCTGTGCTTTACAATGCTTCCCTATGCTTTACCAGACCTCTCTGTGCTTTACAATGCTTCCCTATGCTTTACCAGACCTCTCTGTGCTTTACAATGCTTCCCTATGCTTTACCAGACCTCTCTGTGCTTTACAATGCTTCCCTATGCTTTACCACACCTCTCTGTGCTTTACAATGCTTCCCTATGCTTTACCACACCTCTCTGTGCTTTACAATGCTTCCCTATGCTTTACCAGACCTCTCTGTGCTTTACAATGCTTCCATCTCTCTCTGCCAGGTGATTTCTGCCCCTAGCTGGTGGTGTTTTTTTTTGCTCAACTGTCTAATTTCGAGTTCCCTTTTCTGTTTCAAGATGGGACGGCTAGATTAGGTCACAGTGACAGTGACACAGCAATGAGAGGGGGGTGGTGGGGGAGCAATGCTAAACTGAATTTTAAGGTGATGCTTTAGAAAGAACACAGCGTAGTATACGAACACAGAGACGATGAATGAACCAGCTCCTCCTCCTCCTCCGCCTTCTCAACGTTTACTGCTTTGGTACCCGCTCCCCTTGGTGCTACATGTTGAAGGTGTTCCTAATATTCTGTCCCTGTTCCACGCACATTGTGCCTTCTCTATTCTTCAAAAAGGAGAAGCTGCTGGGTTCTTGAGAAAGCTGTCCCTATCTCTGGGGAAGTTCGTGTTTCTTGCTATTGTTGTAACGAAATTGTTAACAGAATTTAATTTTTTTTTTTTTTTTTTTTTGGCAGCTATACAAATCCGTGAGTGTGTGTGCGTGTGTGTGTGTGTGTGTGTGTGTGTGTGTGTCTCAGTGTGTGTGTGTCTCAGTGTCTGTGTGTATCTCAGTGTGTGTATCTCAGTGTGTGTGTGTGTATCTCAGTGTGTGTGTGTGTCTCAGTGTGTGTGTGTGTGTGTGTGTCTCAGTGTGTGTATCTCAGTGTGTGTGTCTCAGTGTGTGTGTGTGCTCAGTGTGTGTGTGTGTGTGTGTCTGTGTGTGTCTCAGTGTGTGTGTGCTCAGTGTGTGTGTGTGTGTGTCTCAGTGTGTGTGTCTCAGTGTGTGTGTGTGTGTGTCTCAGTGCTGTGTGTGTCTCGTGTGTGTGTCTCAGTGTGTGTGTAGTGTCTCAGTGTGTGTGTCTCAGTGTGTGTGTGTGTGTCTCAGTGTTGTGTGTGTCTCAGTGTGTGTGTGGTGTCTCAGTGTCTGTGTGTCTCATGTGTGTGTGTGTCTCAGTGTGTGTGTGTAGTGTGTGTGTGTCTCAGTGTGTGTGTGTATCTCAGTGTGTGTGTGTGTCAGTGTCTGTGTGTCTCAGTGTGTCTCAGTGTGTGTGTGTGTGTCTCAGTGTGTGTGTAGTGTGTGTGTGTGTGTGTGTCTCAGTGTGTGTGTGCTCAGTGTGTGTCTCAGTGTCTGTGTGTGTCTCAGTGTGTGTGTGTGTGTGTCTCAGTGTGTGTGTGTGTCTCAGTGTGTGTGTGTGTCTCAGTGTGTGTGTCGTGTGTGTGTCTCAGTGTGTGTCGTCTGTGTGTCTGTGTGTGTGTCTCAGTGTGTGTGTGTCTCAGTGTGTGTGTGTGTGTCTGTGTGTGTCTACAGTGTGTGTGTGTGCAGTGTCTGTGTGTGTGTGTGTGTGTGTGTCTTTACCAGACCTCTCTGCTTTACAATGCTTCCCTGTGCTTTACCAGACCTCTCTGTGCTTTTACAATGCTTCCCTGTGCTTTTACCAGACCTCTGTGTGCTTTTGTGTGCTGTGTGTATACCAGACCCTCTCTATGCGTGTGTGTATGTGTATGTTATGTATGTATCTATGCTGTATGTGTATGCATTGTGTGTGTGTGTGTTTCTGCTATGCTTCCCTGTGCTTTGTACCAGACCTCTGTG
>CM060295.1:1150748-1198248 GCA_030684275.1 Acipenser oxyrinchus oxyrinchus
AGGAGGGGAGGGAGAGGGGGAGAGGAGAGGGAGATGGAGGAGAGTGGAGGGGAGTAGGAGGAGAGGAGGGAGGGAGGAGGAGGAGGGAGAGGAGAGGAGGAGGAGAGGAGTGGGGGGGGCTCTGGGAGTTTGAGCCAAAATGGATTTTCGGAGCGACTGTCTGAATTGTTTTGACTCCAGGAGGAGAAGTGGAGGAGAGAGGAAGACAGGTGGACACTCTCTGAAACGGACGAAATGGAGTGGAAGAAGGAGCGATGAGGACATTCATCAGATCCGTATGCGTGATCAGACCCTCCCCTCTCTCTCTCTCTCTCTCAGTCTCTCTCTCTCATAGACTCAGATGTGGTCCCAGGTCCCATCTCGAACCCGGCGACATCAGTCCCTGCTGCCCTGTGACTGGAAGCCGCAGATCCAGCCACTGTGAAGGAGGTTGCCTAGCTCAGTCTGCGTCTGTGGGTTCAGTTTAGTATCCCCCAACCGAGGATGGAACAACTTTGGGTGGCGTAGGTGCAGGTGAGGGGTCTGGGGTGGGGGTGGGGGAGGTGACACCCCGAGATCGCGACTCTCTATTAGAAGTCACGCTGTCACTTGGTAGAATGGGACCACAGTGTGCTGACTATACCCACATGATCTTCAATGGCAATGCAGCAGACAGTGGCACTGCAATGGCAATAATGTTCTGTATTACTCTGAGGGGCGATGGTAGCACAAGTATAGGGCAGCTGCAATGGGGTGAGGCTGGTAGAATGGGACCACAGTGTGCTGACTATACCCTACATGATCTTCAATGGCAATGCAGACAGACAGTGGCACTGCAATGGCAATAATGGTTCTGTATTACACTGAGGGGCGATGGTAGCACAAGTATAGGGCAGCTGCAATGGGGTGAGGCTGGTAGAATGGGACCACAGTGTGCTGACTATACCCTACATGATCTTCAATGGCAATGCAGACAGACAGTGGCACTGCAATGGCAATAATGGTTCTGTATTACACTGAGGGGCAATGGTAGCACAAGTATAGGGCAGCTGCAATGGGGTGAGGCTGGTAGAATGGGACCACAGTGTGCTAACTATACCCTACATGATCTTCAATGGCAATGCAGACAGACAGTGGCAGCTGCAATGGCAATAATGGTTCTGTATTACACTGAGGGGCAATGGTAGCACAAGTATAGGGCAGCTGCAATGGGGTGAGGCTGGTAGAATGGGACCACAGTGTGCTGACTATACCCTACATGATCTTCAATGGCAATGCAGACAGACAGTGGAGCTACAATGGCAATAATGGTTCTGTATTACACTGAGGGGCAATGGTAGCACAAGTATAGGGCAGCTGCAATGGGGTGAGGCTGGTAGAATGGGACCACAGTGTGCTAACTATACCCTAAATGATCTTCAATGGCAATGCAGACAGACAGTGGAGCTACAATGGCAATGATGGTTCTGTATTACACTGAGGGGCAATGGTAGCACAAGTATAGGGCAGCTGCAATGGGGTGAGGCTGAGTCTAAAATAACATTGGGTAGCTAAACCAGCCTGGTTACGTTTTCGTAACTCTAACTTTTGTTTTGCTTTTCCAAGGAGAAAGTGTTTGAACTGATGACTGCAACTCGCACCAAGATCGAGGGATTCCAGACTCAGATCTCAAAGTAGGAGAGAGAAAAAAAAACAAAAACGACTTCATTAAAATCAGGGCTGGGAATTAGACTCCCGTTGCACAGCAGTGTGATCCAGTCCTGGTTTCACTAGGAGTTTAATAATCAGACACACCTGAGCTTGTTACCTAGACACACTGGGGGCTGATCAAGCTGGTAGTAAAACCTGGACTGGATCACACTGCTGTGCAATAGGAGTCTGATTCCCAGCCCTTTGATAACAATGCTAGTGTGTGTGTGTCTCTGTGTGTGTGTGTCTGTGTGTGTCACTGAGTGTCTGTGTGTGTCTGAGTGTGTGTGTCTGTGTGTCACTGTGTGTGTCTGTCACTGTGTCTCTGTGTGTCACTGTGTGTGTGTGTGTGTGTGTGTCCTGTCTGTGTGTGTGTGTGTCACTGTGTCTCTGTGTGTGTGTGTGTGTGTGTGTCTGTCCTGTCTGTGTGTCACTGTGTGTGTGTCTGTCCTGTCTCTGTGTGTGTGTGTCACTGTGTCTCTGCTTGTGTGTGTGTCTGTCCTGTCGGTGTGTCACTGTGTGTGTGTGTGCCTGTCCTGTCGGTGTGTCACTGTGTGTGTGTGTCTGTCCTGTCTGTGTGTCACTGTGTGTGTCTGTCCTGTCTCTGTGTGTGTGTGTCACTGTGTCTCTGTGTGTGTGTGTGTGTCTGTCCTGTCGGTGTGTCACTGTGTGTGTGTGTGTCAGTCCTGTCTGTGTGTCACTGTGTGTGTGTGTGTCAGTCCTGTCTGTGTGTCACTGTGTGTGTGTGTGTCAGTGTGTCTCTGTGTGTGTCACTGTGTGTGTCTGTCCTGTCTCTGTGTGTGTGTGTGTGCCTGTCCTGTCGGTGTGTCACTGTGTGTGTGTGTGTCTCATTGATTTTGATTGTGTGATTTTGTGATTGCAGGTATTTCTCAGAGAGGGGAGATGCAGTGGCCAAGGCCTCCAAGCAGCCACATGTGGTACGAGAATGATACGGAGATCATACATGCATACATACATACATACATACATACATACATACACATACCATTCACAGATAATACACACAGCTCTGGCCAAAACTTCATCACCTAGAATTTTAGGATTAACACATAATTAAAATTACATATATATATATATATATATATATATAGAGAGAGAGAGAGAGAGAGAGAGAGAACATAATTTAGGTCTTTTATTTAACATCATGTAAACAAAATAAATGACAAAATGATATCACAACAAAAGAGGGGGATGCAGAACATTTGGCCCCAGCTTGTAGATGTGTGTGTGTATTACGTTGTGTTACATGTTGTCCCATTGTGTTGTTGCAGGGAGACTACAGGCAGCTGGTTCATGAACTGGATCAGAACCAGTACAGTGAGATCCGGATCATGGTTCTGGAGATCCGCAACATCTACGTACGTTAGCCTGGGCTTGAACAGATGTGTGCGTGCGTGTGTGTCGGTATTATCAACGTGGGGACAACATTTGAGAAAATATCCCCACAAAGAGCCAAAATATTGAGTTTGCTGTCGACTTTCACTCTGTGTGGAGTTTTGTCTGACCGGAGTTAGAAATAGTCAATCAAAATATAGTGCGAGTCAATGAGAAGTCCCTACAAATACAGGAATGCGTGCGTGCATGCGTGAGTGCGTCCGTGCGTGTCTCCGAACTCTCGCTCTTCTTTATTATGCTCATTTATTTTCCTGTTTGTTTTCCAGGCTGTCCTGCACGACATCATCTGCAAGAATTTCAACAAGATCAAGAAACCCAAAGGGGATTCCAAGGCTCTGATCTACTGAGAGGGAGCAGACACAGAGACACAGGGAGAGACACACACACAGAGACACAGAGAGAGACACACACACACACACAGAGACACAGAGACACACACACAGAGACACAGAGAGAGACACACACACAGAGAGACACACACACAGAGACACACAGAGACACACACACAGAGACACAGAGAGAGACACACACACACAGAGACACAGAGAGAGACACACACACACAGAGACACAGAGAGAGACACAGACAGGCAGACACACAGAGAGAGAGAGACACAGAGACAGAGACACACACAAAGACAGGCACATACAGACCGATAGACACACACACACAGACCGATAAACACAATCACACACACACACACACACACACACACACACACACACAGAGACAGGCACATACAGACCGATAGACACAATCACACACACACACACACACACACACAGAGAGAGACCGATAGACACACTCACACACACACAGAGACAGGCACATACAGACCGATAGACACAATCACACACACACACACACACACACAGAGAGAGACCGATAGACACACACACACACACACAGAGACAGGCACATACAGACCGATAGACACAATCACACACACACACACACACACACACACACACAGAGAGACCGATAGACACACTCACACACACACAGAGACAGGCACATACAGACCGATAGACACAATCACACACACACACACACACACACACACACAGAGAGACCGATAGACACACTCACACACACACAGAGACAGGCACATACAGACCGATAGACACAATCACACACACACACACACACACACAGAGAGAGACCGATAGACACACTCACACACACACACAGACAGGCACATACAGACCGATAGACACAATCACACACACACACACACACACACACAGAGAGAGACCGATAGACACACTCACACACACACACAGACAGGCACATACAGACCGATAGACACAATCACACACTCACACAGAGACCGATAGACACACACACACACACACAGAGAACGATACACACTCACACACACACAGAGACCGATAGACACACGCGCGTACACACACACATAAACAGACAGACACTGTATCGTACGCAGTGTCAATAATAATAATAATAATAATAATAATAATAATAATAATAAAGTCAGCTGTAGTGTTTGAAAGGGTGTGACTTTGTGTTTTTCTTTATCAAGCAGTTAATTAAAAACAATCTTCCGGACTATCAGAAGAACCTCCCAAAACTACAGACTCTGCGTCCCCCTCTGCATGTACAGAATAAAACTAACCGGGCTTCAGAAAGTCGAATTACTAACGTCTCACTCCTGGGGAGGCAAGGCTTTTGGTCACGGCCGTTGTATAGAGAAGAGGCTTCTGTCTGGATTAGACTGATACATTCCAAATAAAAATGGAAACGTCTCTCACTGTCTTCATGAAATGAACAGAGAAATGCCATTCAATGTTAAAATTCAGTCTGTGATTTATTTCATTATTTAAAAAAAAACAAAAAAGACAAGTTAACAAATCGCAAGTATTATTATTATTAATAATAATAATAATAATAATAATAATAATAATAATAATAATAATAATAATGGAATCTGTTGGATCAAGTTCACAAAGCTTTTTTTCCTTTCTGAAGGCATCATTTAGTTGGGTTGAGAAAACTTTGGAATAACTATTTGGACGTTTATTTAGAATTAAAATCTTTAGTATTTTATTTTGGTTGTATTTTCAATGGGTTGAGTGTCTATTCCTTCTTACTTGGGGAGGGGGGAACGTCGGTCTTCGTAGTTTATAGACTTCAAAAGACTGATAAAAAAAACAAACAAACAAACATGTTAAACACAAGCATTTGAAGAACATTCGCTGTTCACATTGAACGCTAGAACTAAACGTTTCTTTGCAAAAATGGGTCGTTTAACAAACAATCATTATATATAAAATAAAACAAAACTATTAAATAATAATAATAATAATAATAAAACACTTTAGCAAGTCCAAACATTTGTTCACTTTTGTTCAGGTGCTGGGCCACCTTTGTATTAAAAAAAAAACATGTAAGAGAAACTCATTTAAAATATATCTTTATTGATTGAAAAAATGAATTGAAATCAGTTTTGGTTTGTTTCCTAAAAGCTTATGTGTTAAACCGCTATGCAAGTGTGACAAACAGGTAGACAGGACAGAGACAGGCATCCCCAGATTGCGATCCCCTTATAAAAGTTGTGAGCGAAAGGTGGTCCTGAGCGAGTTTCATCGCAAGTCGGACGAGCGCTGCCCTAGCTGTGTGGAGGACTGTTTGTCCGGCTGTGATAAAGCTTACAGTGTAAATTATGTCCATTGAACAGGGATATGTACCTCTTTGAATCGAATCAAATATGATTCTCCAAACTAGAGACACACCCTCACAAATCACAGTGCTGGTTAGAAAAGTTTGTCGGTTTTTTTTGGAAGGGGGGAGGGGGGGGTGTTGTCAAGTTCTGGAAGTTCTGAAGGTCCAGTCAAAGCATCATTTTTTTTTTTTTACCAAAGCTAATTCGCCAGGTCAAGGTAAAACAGCGGGAACAGGAAGTGACCTCGTCCCTTTGGAGTTCCGTGGGGGCGGGCGGTCGGGGGTCCTGAGGGCAAGGCTGTCCCGCCTCCGCCTGTTTCAATCTCCGCAGGTGCTCCCTGGAGAAAAGGTGACCCCTAGAAACGGAGTTGCGATCCCCGAAATGAAAGTCGCAAAGCTGGCATTCGGACCACAATGCTTCGCCCTTCCCCTTCTCCTCGCTCCACAAACCCACCCTCCCCCCTTGGTTCTGGTGGGTCGGGACGGGGCTGGTCGTGAGCCTCTTCTCCCTGGCCCGGCAGTTTTGGAACCAGATCTGGACCACTTTGAGCGGGAGGCCCAGTTCGCTGGCCAGGACTTGGCACTCCTGAGCGGTGGGGGTACGGCACCGCTTGAAACAGGCCTGCAAGACCTGCATCTGCTGCCGACTGAGGTGGGTCCGGGGCCTGCGTTTCTGAGCCTCGGGCCGGGCTCCTTCCTCCGCCTCTTCCTCCTCCTGTGGCGTCCTCTTCCTCGTGGAGACCTCTCTCTGGATCTGCGAGCGAGTCTGGCAAGCGGAGGGTGGAGGGACGGGCGACAGGAGGGAACTAGTTTTCCGATCCCTCTCCTCCTCAAGTTTAAACCGCAGCTGCTTTGCCCTCTCCCCTGCCTCCCGGAGCGACTCATTAATATCACGGTTATCACCGTTGCCAGCGTTGCTATTCCGGAGATAGTGGTGATGGTGGCGAAGGTGGCCGACGTCGTCGCATTTCGCTGCGGCCGAAGGGTGGCCAGCCAGCTTGCTAGCCGGAGAGTCCCTCCGTTCTCCTACTCCCTCAAATCTTATCCTCTTGAGCGACCGCTCTCAAAAAACGGGCCTCTCGCGATCCCCTCCTCAACCGGAACGGGGAGCGGTGTCTGCGACCCAGCAGGACTCCGACGGCCTCTTTCCCGGCTCTCCGGGCTGGGCGGTTCGACTAACGGGGCGGGGGGCCAGGTGAACCGGATCAACGGCTTCCCCACGGCGGCCAGAGTCCCGTCGCTGAAGAAGCGGACCTCCCCTTTCCTCTCGCGGGCCCGCATGTTCTGGAACCAGATCTGCACCACTCTCTTCTCCAGGCCGACCCAGCGGGCGATTCGCTCGAAGTCTCTCTTGATGGGGTTGGCGTCCCGGAAGTAGCAGCCGTACAGGAAGTCCAGCTGTTCGGGGTGGATGGTGGTGCGAGAGCGGCGGCCGTCTCTGAGGAGCGGGGCTGGCTCCTCGTCGCTTTCGGGGTCCGCGAGGACGCTGGGGAGAGGATTCGGGGACTCCAAAACTTCTCCGCTCCCCGTTTCCCGCAGCTCGTCCGTTTCGTTGCCTCCTCTTTCCTCCTTCTCTCCCCTTCTCTTCCGGCCGGCCGTGGGTACGGTCATATCAACGGCTGCCTCGTTCTCTTCCAGCTGCGCCGTCTGGGTGAGGAAGGGAGAGGAGGAGCGGGAGGAGGAGGAGGAGGAGTGGGAGGGGAGGGAGAGAGAAGAGATTCTGCCCACGGCTGGGGTGCTATGCAGCGACCCACAGGCTGAGATCTTGGGGGCCAGCGTGCAGATGCTGGCCCCGGGGGGCCCCTGGATCACATAGGGGTTCCAGGTAGCGGTGAGATGGGGCTCACCGCCCGGTTTGAGGCCCAGGCAGGGTGCGGGAGAGATTGAGAGGCGGGAGTAAGGCCACCGGCTTCCAGCGGGACTCAGAAATTCTCCGACTGTCAGATTTCTCATTTTCACTTCCCGCTCCTCCTTCCTCCTCCCCTCCTCTTTACTTCTCTTTAACCCCTTCTGCTCTCCTCCCGCTTCTTTTTCCACTCCCTCCATCTCCACCCTCCCTCTCTTAGCCCCTCTCCCTCCCTTTATCCCTTCTTCAATCTCCCCTTTCCCTCTCTCATCCCCTTCTTTCTCAGCACTGGTGTTAGCAGTGGGATCTTCCTCATCTCCCATAGAAAACCCTTTAGCAGTAGCAGGGCCAGTCAGCCCATTGCTATCACTTACACTATAACCATTAATACTACCAGCACAGCAACCCCTGTTATTAACAGCAGCTGCCCCTCCTCCTTCCCCAAATCTCGGGCCCCTTCTCCTTCCCCCCAGTCTCTCCGCCTCTCTCAAGCCCCCCTCTCCCTTCTCATCCGCACAGCTTTCCGATGCTCCATTTGCGCTGTGGTTCCGGCCCCTGGCCCGATCCAGCCAGGTTTGGACCCTCACTGGGGGCAGGGCCACTAGCTTGGCCAGGGCCTCACAGTCCTCCACCCTGCTGGGGCCCCGGGCCCCAGGTTCCCTCTCCGACTCCACGAAAGCGCGGAGAACTTCGGACTGGAACTCGTTAAGCTCCTCCCCCGACTCGTTAAGCCCCTCCTCCTCCTTCCCGGTCTCCTTTTGATCCGTCTGTTGCTTTTGCTGTTTTCTCTCTTCTTCCTCCTCCCTACTCTCTTTGTGTCGGTCGCTCCGAACCACAATTTCTCCCTCCTCTTGCACCAGTTCTCTGCCTCTGCGTTCTCCGAATTCAGCACCCTCTCCGTTTGGGGCCCCCTCATTCTCTTCTCCTCTTCCTCTCTCCCTCAACTCGTTTTGCGCCTCTTCCTCCAGATCGTCACCCGATTCCTCCTCCTCCTCCTCCTCTTCTCCTTCAGCCTTCGTCAGCAGCGAAGGCCCGTTGGCTGCAGGTTTGCCTCGCATTTTTCCCGCTCCTCCTCCTCCTCGCGAGTCCGTGCTCCCTCGCTCCCCCATCGATCCGTGAAGTGCGTTTAAGAGACGGGGCGCCCATGGCGGGCTGGAAGTTCAGCCCCAGCAGAGAGCGATTCTGGGGCAACCTCCCCTCCTGCCCCTCCCAAATCCACACCTTCTCCGGATTGATTCAAACCGTTCAGCATTGGGGCAAAGAGGGAGACCGCCTGGGGCAGGAGGCAGGAGAGGGGAAGGGGAAGGGAGGGAGGGACGATGCTGTTTGGGGACAGGAGAGGGGGTACAGGAAGGCCGTTACTGGTTCCGGCGGCCCGCTGGCGTTCAAACTGGTTTCCGTTGAGTCTTTTGGAGGCGGGTCGCTACGGTGAGCTTTGGGTCCATCATCATCATTATTATTATTATTACTACTAGAAATTGTATTAGCAGCAGTAGTAGTGGTATTATCATTATTATTATTATTATTATTATTATTATTATTATTATTATTATTATTATTAGCAGTAGTGGTGGTGGTGGTCGAATTAGCCGCTCTCACTCGGCTCAAATGCAGGACGGACCGCATGTGTATGTCGAAGGTCAAGCTCTGGCTGTACGCTACGCTGCAGGTCATGCACTTGTAAGGTTTTTTGTCCGGGGTGGCTGGAGGACAGACGCCGCCACTGCCAGCGTTCCAACCGGACCCCCTGCTCAGCGGCTGCAGGTGAGACACGGACTTGCACCTGTGAGGCCGCTGGGGTCTAGGAACCTGTCGGAGCTGGGGGCTGGGGCGCCGTCCACGGGACCCGAGAGAGGGCAGGCGGGTCCGGGTCCGAACGGGAGCCTCCGTCGTCGTGGCCCAGGAGTGTGGGGTCCGGGTCCGGGTCCGGTTCCGGTTGGAAGTCGTGGATTGTCGTGCCGCTGCCTCCCACCCTGGCTGGCAGTGGAGAGTCGGCTTCACTGGTAGAGCAGGGAGAGGGGAGAGGGCTCCCCGTTTGGACTGGGTGGAGGGATTGGAGGGGCAGCTGGTAGGTGGCAATTGGCATCTTAGTTTGGTTTCTGGATTCTGTTGGAAGGAAAATTTTGGCATTGTAACGCACAGAGAGGTCTGGTAAAGCACAGGGAAGCATTGTAAAGCACAGAGAGGTCTGGTAAAGCACAGGGAAGCATTGTAAAGCACAGAGAGGTCTGGTAAAGCATAGGGAAGCATTGTAAAGCACAGAGAGGTCTGGTAAAGCATAGGGAAGCATTGTAAAGCACAGAGAGGTCTGGTAAAGCATAGGGAAGCATTGTAAAGCACAGAGAGGTCTGGTAAAGCATAGGGAAGCATTGTAAAGCACAGAGAGGTCTGGTAAAGCATAGGGAAGCATTGTAAAGCACAGAGAGGTCTGGTAAAGCACAGGGAAGCATTGTAAAGCACAGAGAGGTCTGGTAAAGCACAGGGAAGCATTGTAAAGCACAGAGAGGTCTGGTAAAGCATAGGGAAGCATTGTAAAGCACAGAGAGGTCTGGTAAAGCATAGGGAAGCATTGCAAAGCACAGAGAGGTCTGGTAAAGCATAGGGAAGCATTGTAAAGCACAGAGAGGTCTGGTAAAGCATAGGGAAGCATTGTAAAGCACAGAGAGGTCTGGTAAAGCATAGGAAGCATTGTAAAGCACAGAGAGGTCTGGTAAAGCATAGGGAAGCATTGTAAAGCACAGAGAGGTCTGGTAAAGCATAGGGAAGCATTGTAAAGCACAGAGAGGTCTGGTAAAGCATAGGGAAGCATTGTAAAGCACAGAGAGGTCTGGTAAAGCATAGGGAAGCATTGTAAAGCACAGAGAGGTCTGGTAAAGCACAGGGAAGCATTGTAAAGCACAGAGAGGTCTGGTAAAGCACAGGGAAGCATTGTAAAGCACAGAGAGGTCTGGTAAAGCATAGGGAAGCATTGTAAAGCACAGAGAGGTCTGGTAAAGCATAGGGAAGCATTGTAAAGCACAGAGAGGTCTGGTAAAGCATAGGGAAGCATTGTAAAGCACAGAGAGGTCTGGTAAAGCATAGGGAAGCATTGTAAAGCACAGAGGTGTGGTAAAGCATAGGGAAGCATTGTAAAGCACAGAGAGGTCTGGTAAAGCATAGGGAAGCATTGTAAAGCACAGAGAGGTCTGGTAAAGCATAGGGAAGCATTGTAAAGCACAGAGAGGTCTGGTAAAGCATAGGGAAGCATTGTAAAGCACAGAGAGGTCTGGTAAAGCATAGGGAAGCATTGTAAAGCTACCTGTCTGTGATTCTGTGATGTCACTGTTGTACGAAGCAGCGAGTGTGCGACGCACGGTTCGAGTTGAGATCTGAGCGTCGACTTTCACAGCCTGGAACAAACGAGAAAGAAAGAAAACAAATAAATAAATAAATCGATCCCGTCTCTCATATCAGTTAATACGTCCAGTCGACCCAGTTTTTTTGGGGGCGGTCAGTCACTCACAGCCTGTAGCAGCCTCTCAAGGCAGGATGGCACCACGCTGTGCCCGCTCCTCAGGTGCTCCGTCAGCCCCTCCTCCTCCCACAGCTCCGCCTGGCACAGCGGGCACAGCCACGCCCCGTGCACGCATGCTGGGAGCCCAGGTGCTCCGGACGCGCCTCCACGCTGGGGCTGGAGAAACTACAGAGCCGACAACAGAACTGAAACAAGGAGAGAGAGGAGGAGGGAGGGAGGGAGGGAGGGAGGGAGGAGAGGAGAGGAGAGGAGGGAGAGAGAGAGAGGAGAGAGGTGGGGAGAGGAGGAGAGGTGGGGAGAGGAGGGAGGAAAGAGAGGAGAAAAGGAGGGAGAGGAGAGGAGAGGAGGGAGGAGGAGGAGAGGAGAGGAGGGAGGGAGGGAGGAGGAGGAGAGGAGGGGAGAAGAGAGGAGGAAGAGAGGAGGAGAGGGGATGGGAGGGGAGGAGAGGGGAAAGAGGAGCAGAGGAGGGAGAGGGAGGGGGAGGAGGAGGGAGGAGGAGGAGGAGGAGGAGGGAGGAGGAGAGAGGTAAGGAGAGAGGAGAGGTGAGAAGAGGAGGAGGGGAGAGGAGAGGAGAGGAGCAGAGAGAGGAGAGGAGGAGAGGAGAGGAGAGGAGAGGAGAGGGTCAGACTAGTTAGACTGGGAGTGTTTTTCAATGTCAAGAAAAGATAAGATAAACAATTAACAAAGAGAGACACAAACACAGAGAGACACAAACACAGAAACACAAACACACAGACAGAGACAGAAACACACACACACACAGATACAGACAGAAACACAAACACACAGACATAGACAGACACACAGAAACACAAACACACAGACAGAAACACAAACACACAGACAGAAACACAAACACACAGACAGAGATACAGACAGAAACACAAACACACAGAAACACAAACACACAGACATAGACAGACACACAGAAACACAAACACACAGACAGAAACACAAACACACAGAAACACAAACACACACACACAGATACAGACAGAAACACAAACACACAGAAACACACACACACAGATACAGATAGAAACACAAACACACAGACATAGACAGACACACAGAAACACAAACACACAGACAGAAACACAAACACACACACAGATACAGATAGAAACACAAACACACAGAAACACAAACACACAGACAGAAACACAAACACACACACAGATACAGACAGAAACAGAAACACACAGAAACACAAACACACAGACAGAAACACACAAACACACACACACAGATACAGATAGAAACACAAACACACAGAAACACAAACACACAGACAGAAACACAAACACACACACAGATACAGACAGAAACAGAAACACACAGAAACACAAACACACAGACAGAAACACACAAACACACACACACAGATACAGATAGAAACACAAACACACAGAAACACAAACACACAGACAGAAACACAAACACACAGAAACACAAACACACAGACAGAAACACAAACACACACACAGATACAGACAGAAACAGAAAGTCAGACACACACACAGACAGAAACACACAAACACACACAGATAGGCAGAAACACTGACAGACACACAGAGAGAAAGACAGACACACAATAATGGAATAGAAATCAGACTCCCGTTGCACAGCAGTGTGATCCAGTCCTGGTTTCACTAGGAGTTTAATAATCAGACACACCTGAGCTTGTTAGCCAGACACACTGGGGGCTGATCAAGCTGGTAGTAAAACCTGGAATGGATCACACTGCTGTGCAATAGGAGTCTGATAATAATAATAATAATAATAATAATAATAATAATAATAATAATAATAATATAGGACAATTATAATTTTGGTCGCGGGACCATTTCAGTGTGACCTGATGAGTTATAATATAAATAAATAAATAAAATAAAATACATTTTTTTAAAAAAACACACACACACACACGAACAAACGTCTTGAGGTTTACTAGCTTAAAGGCCGTCTCTGCAATAATAATAATAATAATAATAATAATAATAATAATAATAATAATAATAACAAACCCAGATACCGTGTCATAACCGACTTATTAATAATACCACATAAATGTATTTCTACAGGAAACACACGAACTACATGATTTGTGTACGGTTAGAACATATTTAGGCTTGTTAAACTACAACATTCGGATAATAATAATAATAATAATAATAATAATAATAATAATAATAATAATAGCCGGCAACACAATCCGCGTCAGCGAGATAGTGGCCCGATCCGCGGTCTGCAGTAGAAAGCCGAGCCCGAATGCGGGCGAGGTCAGCCGGCAGGAGAGCGGCTCTGTGATCCTTACGCGGGCCTAGTTCCCCCAAAAAATGGTTAATTAACTAAACATTGAGTTTGTTTTCTACAGGAATAAACCGTCAGATTATTTTGGGGACATAAGCCATCGGGAAAAGAAAGAAAGGTCCACTTGCGGTGCCGTGTTTAACTATTTTAATTAATTTTTTTTTTTTTTTTTGGGGTGCCGCTGTGATTCGACTTACGGACGGCAGACTGACCCTAAAAATACAAATAAATAAAGAAATAAAGAAATAAATAAAGTTTGGAATTACATTACATGAACAACAAACGCTAACAGTTTCTGCAAACCCCCCCCCAAAAAAAACTCAATCTGACGCATATATATTTTTTTTTTTTTTGTTCGCTACAGGCGTGCACGGGGAGAAATAAATAAATAAATAAATAAAACAGCAAATTAAATATAAACTTCTTTTCTTTTTTAAATTACCTGTATTGTGCCGGGGTCGTGCCTATCCATGCTATCCTATTTAAAATCAACACACACACACACACAACTAACTTTTCTCGTAGTAAACAGACCGCAGCTCCCCCTAGCGGATCATCTTGACAACGGTCTCCTCTCTTTCTCCCCGCCCCTTGCTCCGCCTCCTGTCTTTTTTTGACCAATAGAAACGCCGCACAGCCCTCCGTGTTAATACCCGGGTTTCACGGGAGGTTCCCGGGATAATTCCAGGGTCGCGGGAAATTTGGAAAAAATAAAAATAAAATAAAATAAATACATAAATAAATAAAAACAGATGTAAAGAAGAGGGTTAACGGCGCCAGGCGTCATTTTTCTATTATTATTATTATTATTATTATTATTATTATTATTATTATTATTATTATTATTATTATTATTATTATTATTAGCAGGCAACCTTATCCAGTGCGACTAACAGGTGTTACACAAAATATCACATTATAGGGGCAGCAGTGTGGAGTAATGGTCAGGGCTCTGGACTCTTGACAGGAGGGTCGTGGGTTCAATCCCAGGTGGGGGCACTGCTGCTGTGCCCTTGAGCAAGGTACTTTACCTAGATTGCTCCAGTAAAAACCCAACTGTATAAATGGGAATTGTATGTAAAATAATGTGATATCTTGTAACAATTATAAGTCGCCCTGGATAAGGGCGTCTGCTAAGAAATAAATAATAATAAAATATCCGTGAACTTCAATCGCTGAGCTCGCTGTAAGATCGCAGGCTTATCATAACATTAGCATACTGTTTTAAACTGTTAAAAAAAAAAAAAATATATATATATATATATATATATATATATATATATATATATATATGCTCTCCGAATCTTTATTGAAAACTACAATTTACGACAACAAATATTTCTCTCATATACGACAGACATGATCACATCGTTTTAGTAATAACACACACACACACACATAAATATATGACACATGCGGTTAAATGAATTAATACAGTAGACTATATTTGATGTTATTATCGTTTAATCATCGTGGTTATCTTCACCTGTTTGCAAAGGGGGCGGGGTACATTTCTAAACGCCGGGAAATGGAAATTATTATTTTTTTCGTCGCACAAATATTACAATAAAATTAATAAATGCATTTTCTTGTGTGTGTGTGTGTGTGTGTGTGTGTGTGTGTGTGTGTGTGTGTCTGTGTGACTAACCATGCATTTATCGTGCGGTTTTTGTCTGCCAACCTCGATACAGTTCAGTAGATTTTTTTTTTTAAGGTTTAATAATATAGTCTAATACATATCAATATTGAGCCCGTATTAATGTTTTTTTTTTCATGTATATTTCACTATTGCATGAAAGTCAAATTAGCTTCAATTGTTTGTGTGGATTGCAAACACGCACGCACGCAAAAAATAAATCAAAGCGCGTGTCATCTGCAGCCCCCGGCTGTTTGTTAAAAAACTGAGTTTATCAATTACTTTTTTATATAGCGAGGAGACAGACTGTATTAAAGTGAACTATGAGATATATTAATCTGTTGTATTATTATTTTCTTAGCAGACGCCCTTATCCAGGGCGACTTACAATTGTTACAATATATCACATTATTTTTACACACAATTCCCCATTTATACAGTTGGGTTTTTACTGGAGCAATCTAGGTAAAGTACCTTGCTCAAGGGTACAGCAGCAGAGTCCCCCCCACCTGGGATTGAACCCACGACCCTCCGGTCAAGAGTCCAGAGCCCTAACCACTACTCCACACTGCTGCCCTATGATGATGATGATGATGTATTTCTTAGCAGAGTCCTTAACCCAGGGCGACTTAAAGTTGTATACAAAAAGAATTACAGTACAATTCAGAGCAAGAAACAAAATACAATGACTTCAGTCTTAATAAGAGCGATTACCAAACCCAGTACGATTTGATATGGGGCCAGTTCAAGAGAAGATAACAGTGTTGATCGTTACATCAGGGTTAGATACGAGTGCAGGTGAAATACACAATTCAAAAGGAATTGGGGCTGATTTAAAAAAAAAAAATCAGAATTCTATTTGAACTGTAATGGTCATAATAAGTCAAAATATTAGAAGCGTATCGATTTGGGTCGAATTTCGGGCGATCACGGGTTAATTTCAGTCACTTGGCCACCGCCCACCACAAGGTGTCGCTGTTGTATCCTCGGGGCGCGGTTTGCCGAATTATATCCGCGTGTGTATTTTTTTTGAAACTCGCTGGTTTTTCTTTCGTGTTGCCATGTGTGCCGCTGCCTGGTAGGAAGCCCTGGCTTGAGAGCGATATATATATATTTTTTATTTCTTATTATTTATAACTATTCTTCAGTTAAACGCCACGACAGTCACAGCAGTACTAGCTAGCGAGCCACAGATCAGAAACACCCCATTTTAAAATCAGTTTTCGGGGTCGCTTTCTTTTTAAACCCTGTGGATGTGCTAAAATGACGGATCAACTTGAGCATATTTTGTCTCAGCTGGTACAGCCCGACAATGCGATCATACAACAGGTACGGTCAGCTAATTAACTTATTATTTTACGACCAAATCCTTGCAATTTTCTAACACAATATATATATATATATATATATATATATCATACAGTGGTAACTGTATTTAATTAACTAGGAATTATTTTGAATACTGAATATGTGTTTACATTGCCTGTACACCGATTTACCGTCGTTGTGTGTGTTTTAAAGTTATTTAATGCTCCAGTTATTTTATTTTAGATAATTAATAAATTAGTGGTTGGTATTTTTGTGCTAGTTTATGTCGTATGGTTATGACATTAATTGTTTTTGTGTGTATCTACGTGCTGTCATTCGGGGCCGTATTGACAACGCTTTAAGTTAGCTTTTATATCTGTCTAAAAATACAGGTAAAATAACTACACGAATAAAGCGTATAGTTGTATTAGATATACACGTAAAGTGTGTTTAGGGTATGTTTTTCTTTGTTGCTGTCTTAAATGGCGAACAAACAAACAGAAATCTGTTTGTTTGAAGGTACAAGTGCAGCGACATTGGTGTCACATTTTACTTTTCAATATTGTTTGTCCACAATACTAGTAGCATTTACATTTAAAGCCTAAAAAAAAAAATATAGCACACATGTGGTTTTTAGTTTTTGTTTGCGTGTTGTCATTTTTAAAAAAAAAAATATTAAGGTATTTATTTTTATTAAGTGTTTTTATACCGTCTGTGTGCCACTTTTTTTTTTTTTTTTTTTTTTCCCTAGAAACCAAGTTTGAGGCAACTTCGTGTTTTCCCTCAGCTTTAATTTACAATTAAAAAATATCCCTTATTTCATTTTGAAATTACCAAAACGTTTGTGTTTTTCCCCTCGATGTCAAAAGGTAAGCGAGGAGAAAACAAACGGTTATAGAATGTTTAATTCAAATCCGGGCGTTCTTTTAAAGCAGCTGTCTCGCGCAGGGAAATTCGGCGCACTGATTGGCTGCGCTGTTTGCCAAGACCGCTTATAATAAGCGGAATTGGGCTTGTTTTTGTTTAAAAGATAGAGACAGGTTCATAGTCATCAAAATGTTTTTTTTTTACCTGAGAAATCCGTTCAATAAAGCGTAGTTTTCCACAGCGAGCTAGTCTACGGTACGAGACCCATGGTATGTCCTAAAACAAGGATCCGCGATGAAAATTGGTACTTGCGGCTGCTGTCTGGCAAGTCTCGGGTTTCTGGTGAAATTAAATCTGCGGTGTCGCTCCCCTTCGAAAGTTTTACGAAACCCATTATTTTTTTTATTATTATTATTAATTTATTTTTGAGTTAGTTTTTTTTGCGGATCGTGGCAAATCGCTTTTGGTGAAACCGGCCCCTGATTGGCTGGTGATGACGGCATGTTCGATTTGGCGGGAGTGGAGCGAGCGTTTCTTCTTCTTGGTTCAAGTTGGAACAACGGGCTTTTAAAATTAATTTTTTAATATACATTTTATATTTTTCAAAAGCAACACGGGAGATGGGGCTTTTTCTTATCGAGCTCCGAAATTGTGGAATACTTTGCCTTCGTTTGTCTGGGAAGCTGGAACCCGTTAGTTTTCCAGTCAAGACTAAAAAATGGCTTTCTTATCGTAGTGGGTTTTAATGTAACGTTTAAAATTGCTGCTTTTGTATTAAGTGTATGCTGTTATTTTAAATGGTCTGACTGTTGTATCTGTGTGACTATACAAATGTGTTTGTGGTTTTTTTTTTCTTCTGCTGTCTATTTCTGCAGTGCTTTGATACTTTTTGTATAAAAGGCGCTCTATAAATGCAATAAATATATATATATTTTACCTCTGGTAGGCAACAGCACAACTGAAGCAAGCCTTTAAAGATCCAGCAGTAATACCGGCCCTCTGCCGGGTAATGACCACCTCACAAGATGCCCAGGTTAGTAATTAATGAAACCTGTCACCTTTTTTGAAGCTTTTAATAAAAAATAGACGACGGGAGAAATAACCAAGTGTAAGGCTGGACTATGCCTTGAGAAAATACATACGAGACTTAAGAAATAAATTAAATAACACGCCTTCTCGGATATATTGTGAGAAGTGTTGAATTTAAATCAAGGGAAGTAATGTTAAAACTTTACAATGCATTAGTAAGACCTCACCTAGAATATTGTGTTTCATTTCTGGTCACCTCGTTACAAAAAGGATATTGCTGCTCTAGAAAGAGTGCAAAGAAGAGCGACCGGAATTATCCCAGGTTTAAAAGGCATGTCGTATGCAGACAGGCTAAAAGAATTGAATCTGTTCAGTCTTGAACAAAGAAGACTACGCGGTGATCTGATTCAAGCATTCAAAATCCTAAAAGGTATAGACAATGTTGACCCAGGAGACTGAAAAAAGAAACAAGGACCAGGGGTCACATAAAGGGGCATTCAGAACAGAAAATAGGAGGCACTTTTTTACACAGAGAATCGTGGGAGTCTGGAACCAACTCCCCAGTAATGTTGTTGAAGCCGACACCCTGGGATCCTTCAAGAAGCTGCTTGATGAGATTCTGGGATCAATAAGCTACTAACAACCAAACGAGCAAGATGGGCTGAATGGCCTCCTCTCGTTTGTAAACTTTCTTAGGTTCTTACTGTAGGAAAGAGCCTATTCTTTCTTTGAAAGCTCATTTTGAGATGGTACAAATTAAATGTTACAAATTCTACTTTATTTATTTGCTGGTTTCAGCGTTAAAGAATATTGGGTTTAATATTGAAAGCATATATTCTTCATCTACTCCAGTGGGACTCCACTCTGGTCCCTTGAGATGGATTCCAGTCCAGGTCTTTGATCCAACCAGGTCCTAAATTAGTTAATTGCCTCTCAGCAGCTTCAAGTAACTCCATTTAGAACCTGCTTGGAGTAAAAACCTGGACTGGATTAGATCTCCAGGGCCGGAATTGAGTACCACTCAAGTCAAGGGTTTAATTTGGACAATATAGCGTTTACCCACTTCTCATCATAGGGACACAGAGGCCAATAACGATGTATCTGCACGTGTTTATCTGTTCAGCTCACTTTTTGTATTTACCACCACACCACTGATCTGCTGTTCGACTTGTCTCAGGTCCGTCAGTTTGCTGCGGTCATGCTGAGAATGCGAATTTCTAAGCACTGGAGGAAGCTGGCCTCCCACATCAAAGAAAAGTAGGTGGATACGGCTGCCATTATTATTATCATTGTTATTATTAATGAGTCATTCAGCGGGCGCTTTTTATCCAAAGCGACTCGCAGAGACGAGCTCTGCATCATCAACAACTGCTGCTGCTGCAGAGTCACTTCCAATAGGAGCTCGTTTGTTTTACGTCTCATCCGAAGGAAGGAGCACAAGGAGGTGAAGCGACTTGCTCAGGGTCACACACACACACACACACACACACAGTGCCTGAGGATTTGAACTTCCTGGTAACAAACAAGACCCCTTTTCTTTAACCACCGGACCCCCCCCAAGTCTCCACATATCAGAAATCAACCAATCACAGCAGAGTATTTGCCGAAAAACCAAAAATCCCAGGACACCTTACCCTGTGCACCTGTAGGCCGACATGCATTAATTCTGCGGCAGGTCGATTATGAAATGAATCATTTCAACCTTTTTCTCTCTCTCTCTCTCTCAAACTCAATTCAATTCAGTAAGTTTTACTGGCATGACAAGAATGAACACGTATTGCCAAAGCAACGTGTTAAACATTACAAAACATTAAGCCTTACCAAAACATCTACCTTCTTCCACCCTCTCTTGCTCCCTCTCTTCTTCCTTCCATCTTCCCTTTCCTCTTTCTCCCTCTTCCCTTACCCTCTTCCCTTTCTCCATCTCTTCTCCCTTCCCTCTTTCACCCTCCCTGTACTCTGTTGTAGGCCTGTGATGGGATTGTGATGTGGCGTGTTCACTGTGTGTCTCTCCTTTCTTTCTTTCCCTCTCTCTCTAGTCTCAAGGCGGTGGTCCTACAAGCTCTGCAACAGGAAACTGAGTGAGTATCTGATTGTGTATTTTATATATATATATATCAGACAATTACAGTTCAGTGACAAACGTTTTGATTAGGAGTTGAAAAAGACTTCTGATCAAAACATTTGTTATTGAACTTATGTGTGTTTTTGCGTTCCCCGGATGATCGCCACCATCTCTCTCTGTCTCTCTCTTGGAGGTCTTGAAAGCTTGGGATTAATTGTATAGCTGAGCCTCACTTCTCTTTGTCTCTGATCTCTCTCTCTCAATTCAAATAAAAACAAAAGCATTGTACCAAATTATTATTAGTTTATTTAGCAGACACCTTTATCCAAGGCGACTTACAGAGGCTAGGGTGTGTGAACTATGCATCAGCTGCAGAGTCACTTACAGCGTCTCAACCGAAAGACGGAGCACAAGGAGGTTAAGTGACTTGCTCAGGGTCACACACACACACACACACACACAGTGAGTGAACCGGGATTTGAACCTCCTGGTTACAAGCCCTTTTCTTTAACCACTGGACCACACAGTCTCCTTACTGAGAGACAACTGTAAATGATTACAGAAAAAAATAAATCTACCAGTATTTATTAGCAGACGCCCTTATCCAGGGCGACTTACAATTGTTACAAGATATCACATTATTTTTACATACAATTCCCCATTTATACAGTTGGGTTTTTACTGGAGCAATCTAGGTGAAGTACCTTGCTCAAGGGTACAACAGCAGTGCCCCCCCCCACCTGGGATTGAACCCACGACCCTCCGGTCAAGAGTCCAGAGCCCTAACCACTACTCCACACTGCTGCCCTACCGGTATATCAAAAGACACAACATAAAAGATGAGTGTGTCTGTTTTTTTTTTTTTTTTGTTTCCAGACACAAGGTGCGTCACTCTCTGTCCCAGCTGGCATCCGTGCTGGTGAAGCGAGAGAGCCCAGACCACTGGCCAGCACTCCTCAACTTCCTGAACCAATCAACCAAGAGCACCAGCCCCGAGGAGAGACAGGTAAATACAATAGAGATACACAACTACACTGTGGAGCAACAGCGCCACCCCCAGGAGAGACAGGAAAATACAATGTGATGTGTGTGTGTGTGTCAATGCTCTCTATCTGTCTCTCTCTCTCTCACAGATAGGGCTGCTGGTTCTCAGTAAGGTGATGGATTCGAACCCGGAGCCCTTCAGGCCGCACTACAAGGAGTTGCTGAAGCTGTTCGGCTCCACCCTGGAGGATCATGGGAACGCGAACGCCATGTTCTACTCCATCCAGACACTGTCCGCCATGGCAGCCTTCCTTGGGGCTGAAGAACTGGTGAGCAGAGAAGAAAAAAAAAGACAAAGAGAACCTATATATGAGCTATGGACCAAAAAAAAGATTAACAGCACCGAATGTGATATTTTCTGTCTACAGAACCTGACCAGAACCCTAATCCCGAAGCTGATGGTTGCCATTAAACATCTGATACAGACAAACCAGGTAAATATATTATTATTATTATTATTATTTATTATTATTATTATTATTATTATTATTATTATCATCAATCAGTGCAGGGGGCTCTCCATTGGCCCTGAAGCTTGGAGATAGCAGGTTTAAATCCAAGCTGTGCCACTGCCGACCGTGGCAGGGAGTTCCCAGGGGGGTGCGCTGCTGCCCGGGCAGGGTAGGTGGTTCAGGTCGGCTGGGGAGTCCTTGGCTCCCCGCGCGCCAGCGACCCCCTGTGGCTGGCCGGGCGCCTGTGGGCTGTCCTGTACGCAACTCAGAACTGCTTGGTCATGAGGTGGCTGCACGGCGGGCTTGCAGTGTGAAAAGCGGCGCCGACGGCACTCGTTTCGGAGGAAGAGCGTGCTCGTCTCGTCTCTCCCGAGTCAGTCCGGGGTTGCAGTGGTGAGCCGGGTTGAAATAATAATGGAAAATTCCAAAAATCGGGAGAACCATTTTAAAATTAATACAAATAATGGTTCAGTAATTTTATAGAGTGAGGAGCTGCTCTCTCCGATTTGAGTCTCTTCATTGTGGGAACCCCCCCCTCCCTTCAGGTCCAGGCCAGCGAGGCGATGGAAGTGTTCGACGAGCTGATGGAGAATGAGATGCCCATCATTGTGCCGCACGTCTCGGAGTTCGTTCGCTTCTGTCTGGAGGTCAGTCAAGCAGACAAAGACACGCGTTGTTTTATTTCTGTGTCTGCAGCTCTGGATAAAAGTTTTGCATCCCCCCCCTCTATATAGAATGAACTCACTCGGCTTCATAGAGTCCAATGAAAGCTGCTGAATAATGTTCCCTTGTTAACATATTGAATTCCACACCCTCTATATAGAATGAACTCCCTCAGCTTCATAGAGTCCAATGAAAGCTGCTGAATAATGTTCCCTTGTTAACATATTGAATTCCACCCCCTCTATATAGAATGAACTCCCTCAGCTTCATAGAGTCCAATGAAAGCTGCTGAATAATGTTCCCTTGTTAACATTGAATTACACACCCTCTATATAGAATGAACTCCCTCAGCTTCATCGAGTCCAATGAAAGCTGCTGAATAATGTTCCCTTGTTAACATATTGAATTCCACTCCCTCTATATAGAATGAACTCCCTCAGCTTCATAGAGTCCAATGAAAGCTGCTGAATAATGTTCCCTTGTTAACATATTGAATTACACACCCTCTATATAGAATGAACTCCCTCAGCTTCATAGAGTCCAATGAAAGCTGCTGAATAATGTTCCCTTGTTAACATATTGAATTGCACACCCTCTATATAGAATGAACTCCCTCAGCTTCATAGAGTCCAATGAAAGCTGCTGAATAATGTTCCCTTGTTAACATATTGAATTACACCCCCTCTATATAGAATGAACTCCCTCAGCTTCATAGAGTCCAATGAAAGCTGCTGAATAATGTTCCCTTGTTAACATTGAATTACACCCCCTCTATATAGAATGAACTCCCTCAGCTTCATAGAGTCCAATGAAAGCTGCTGAATAATGTTCCCTTGTTAACATTGAATTACACACTGTCCCTTTGGAGTTTTCCTAGATACTTAACAAAAAACTGACTGGAAAAATATGACATTTTGAAATCTAACATGAAATACTTACTGTACTGCGATTATGGCTTCCGGTAGACTTTTTTTTTTTTTTGATTACATCATTTTCTTTGATTACATCATGATGTTAAATAAAATATCTAAGTTATGTTCATATGTTTTTATTTTCATTATTATGTCTCAATTCTAAAATTCCAAGAGATGCAAAACTTTTGGCCAGAGCTGTAATATTATTTTCTTATATATAAATTTTTTTTTTTTTTTTTGTCCGCAGGTGTTTTCGTATTTATGAATTCCTGTTTTTTTCATATAGTCATGTCGTGAATTAATGAGCCACACAGAAGAGGCTCCAGAGTGGCGCATCCAGTAAAGGCTCCTGCGTGGAGTGCAGGATGCGCCCTGTAGCCTGGAGATTGCAGGTTCGAATCCAGGTTATGTCATTGCTGTCCGTGTCCGGGGTTCCTAGGGGTGGCGACAATTGCCTGAGCGCCGCCCGGGTCAGGAGGGCTTAGGTCGGCAGGGCAATCCACGCTTCAGCGCGCACCAGCGACCTCCTGTGGCTGACAGGGCGCCTGCCGGTCTGCAGTGGAGCCGTTCAGATCTGTGTTGTCCTCCGGCACTATAGGTCTGGCGGCTTCGCTTGCGAATCCGCAGCGCGAAAAAACGCCGGCTTGGCAGAAACATGTTTCGGAAGACGCGTGTTTCGTTCCCCAGTCGCTATAAAAATAATAATTGGGGAGAAAACTGGGGTTTTAAATTTCAGAAAAAAAAAAAGGCACGCAGGTTAAAAAAAAATAAGGCACGCAAAGTGAACAGCATTCACTGGGGATTAAATCGGGAAGATCGTCAGGAACTTGAGTCGCCTTGCAGCAGACTCTTGCTGGCCACAGCTTGGATTTTTAATTGAGGTGCTTTTCTGACTCTTGTGTGTTTTGTCAGATCGCTGCCAACGCAGCCCTGGACGACGGCGTCCGAGTGAAAGCGCTCTCCTGCCTCCGCTTCCTCATCAGACTCAAGGGAAAGGTAAGACTGGCTCAGTGTCACCCAGTCCAGGTTTTACTACCAGCTTGATCAGCCCCCAGTGTGTCTAGCTAACAACCTCAGGTGTGTCTTATTATTAAACTCCTAGCGAAACCAGGACTGGATCACACCGCTGTGCAACGGGATGTGTATTGATTTTGTTTGCATGTATTTTGACATTCGTCACTAGCCCTCTAGGTTGATGATCCACTCTGCTAGTTTGACATTGATGCATAGAAAAAAAATAATTGGACACAACAAATGTCCTGTCCTGTAGCTGTTGCCCCTGTGTATTGATTATTATTGTTATTTAATGTAATTGTATGTAAAAATAACGTGATATCTTGTAACAATTGTAAGTCACCGTGGATAAGGGCGTCTGCTAAGAAATAAATAATAATAATAATTTATTTCTTAGCAGACGCCCTTATCCAGGGCGACTTACAATTCTTACAAGATATCACTATTATTATTATTATTATTATTGTTATTATTATTACATACAATTACATTAGTTTTACACATTATTTTTTACATACAATTACCCATTTATATAGTTTTTACTGGAGCAATCTAGGTAAAGTTCCTTGCTCAAGGGTACAGCAGCAGTGTCCCCCCACCTGGGATTGAACCCACGACCCTCCGGTCAAGAGTCCAGAGCCCAAACCACTACTCCACACTGCTGCTTTAATGTATTTACTCACCACCGCCTCGCCATACCCTTCTGTATATTGACTCCAGTTTGATTTTCTAACCCTCTCTCTATTGACCCTGTAGTTAGATTCTCTACTTTCCTTTCTCTCTCTCTACTCTCTCTCTCTCAGGCCATCCTGAAGCAGAAGCTGCTGCCCCCCATCCTGCAGGTGCTGTTCCCAGTGATGAGCGCAGCGCCCCCCCATGGAGAGGAGGACCCCGAGGACCTAGACCCCGAGCCAGATGAGATAGAGGACGAGCTGGAGGCACACACCCCCAAACACTACGCAGCGCAGGTGAGACACACGCACACACCCCCCAAACACTACGCAGCGCAGGTGAGACACACACACACACACCCCCAAACACTACGCAGCGCAGGTGAGACACACGCACACACACACACCCTCAAACTCTATGCAGCGCAGGTGAGACACACGCACACACACACCCAAAAACACTACGCAGCGCAGGTGAGACACACGCACACACCCCCCAAACACTACGCAGCGCAGGTGAGACACACACCCCCAAACACTCACGCAGCGCAGGTGAGACACACACACCCCCAAAAACACTACGCAGCGCCGGTGAGACACACACACACACACACACACACACACACACACACACACACACACACGCACACACACACACACACACACACACCCCCCCAAACACTACGCAGCGCAGGTGAGACACACACACCCCAAACACTACGCAGCGCAGGTGAGACACACACACACACACACAGCCCCCAAACACTCACTGCAGCGCAGGTGAGACACACACCCCCCAACACCACGCACGCATGTGAGACACACCCCCAAACACCACGCAGCAGGTGAGACACACACACACACACTCACACCACGCAGCAGGTGAGACACACACCCCCCAAACACAGCAGCGCATGTGAGACACACACCCCCAAACACCACGCAGCGCAGGTGAGACACACACACACACCCCTCAAACACTACGCAGCAGGTGAGACACACGCACCACCCCCAAACACCACGCAGGTGAGACACACACACACCCAAACACTACGCAGTGCAGGTGAGACACACACACACACACCCCTCAAACACTACGCAGCGCAGGTGACACACGCACCACCCCAAACACTACGCTGCGCAGGTGAGACACACACACGCACCCGCAAACACTACGCAGTGCAGGTGAGACACACACACGCACCCCCAAACACTACGCAGCGCAGGTGAGACACACACACACAATAATGTAAATGAATAAAATCATTGCTCTTGTTCTAGGTGGACAGTGCAATCTTAGTCGAAGCTACTCAGATAAAATGGGGCTGTCAGTAACATGTCTGTCTCTTGACAGGTCATTGACATGCTGGCCCTTCATCTGCCTGCTGAGAAGCTGTTTAATCAACTGGTGAGTCTCGGAGTCTCTCTCTCTCTCTCTCTGCGTGTCTTTCTGTCTATGTTAACTCTCTCCCTCTTTTCTCTTTCTCTCTCTCAGACCCCGATGACAGAAGCTGCTCTGCGCAGTGAGAACCCGTACCATCGCAAAGCCGGGCTCATGTGCCTCGCTGTGCTGGCTGAGGGCTGCGCCGACCACATCCAACAGAAGTGAGTTTGAGAAACACAATCGGAAGCGGTTCAGTTCAGTGAATGTGTGTGTTGGGTTTGGTTTTGATGACCCGCTCCCCTGTGTTTCAGACACTTGCCTGCAATGCTGCAGGTGATGTGCCGCTCGCTGGGGGATGAGAGCCAGGTGGTGAGGAACGCTGCTCTCTTTGCACTCGGGCAGTTCTCTGAACACCTACAGGTACTGAAACACACAGACAGGCGCACACACACAGGCGCGCACACAGACACACACACAGGCACACACCCACAGACAGACAAATAGGCACACGCACAGAGACAGACACACAGGCACACTGACACAGACACACGCGGACACACACACTGACACACATACGTACCGACTGCCTGACCCATCATAGACCTTGCAGAATCACAAGGCCTAAAGTCTGTGATGTGCTGCTAATGAATGACTTTTGTGTGTGTGTGTGTGTCTGTCTGTCTGTCTGTTTGTCTGTGTGACATGACAGCATTGGCGGTTTTGCCAAAGCAAACTAACTCTCTCTCTCTCTCTCTGTCTGTGTCTGTCTGTGTGTGTGTGTGTGTGTGTGTGTGTGTGTGTGTGTGTGTGTGTGTGTGTGTGTGTGTGTGTGTGTGTGTCTCTGTCTGTCTGTCCGTCTGTCTGACTTTCTCTCTCTGTGTGTCTCCAGCCTGATATCAGTAAGTACTCAGATGAGCTGATGCCTCTGCTTCTAAACTACCTCTCCGGGATCGACGGCAGGAAGGGAGGTCACGTGACCAAGGCTTACTACGCGCTGGAGAACTTTGTGGAAAACCTGGGTATGTCTCGTCAGACCGACAGCCCGCCCGCTATCACTACCCTGATCATCAGTGTCGATACTGTCATTATTAGCATCATAACTGCCGTCATTAACCTCCTTCTGAGCTCTATCTCTCTCTTTACCTCTCCTGCCTGTGTGTCTGTCTGTCTGTCTGTCTCTCTCTCTCTGATTCTCTCTCTCTGCGTCTTCCAAATTCTGCCCCTGTGTTGTATAGAGGAAGTCTGAGCTTGTTAGCTAGACACACTGGGGGCTGATCAAGCTGGTAGCAGTAAAACCTGGAATGGGTGACACTGCTGTGCAATAGGAGTCTGATTCCCATCTCTGGACAGGGAGAGACATTCACTGTGTAGAGTCCAGGAGTTCCTAACACGTTTCTCTGTGTCTCCAGGTGATAAAATCGAGCCCTACCTGCCCACTCTGATGGAGCGAATGCTAACATCTCTCACCTGCGCGGAGAGCATTCGAATCAAGGAGCTGTCTGTCAGCGCCATCGGAGCGATAGGTGAGCGATGGCTTCATAGCTTTAGGAGGCTCGCTGGTCCCAGCGGTTAAAGATTGATAACCAGGAGGTTCAAATCCTGGCTCAGCCACTGACTCCCTGTGTGTTTGTGCGTCACTTAAAAACTAAGTAGCAGGGTTCTGAAAAATATAGCGTTGCCTGTCGCCAATGTGTTTCTACAAGTGTTTTAACCCTTTGCAGTCCGACATCGCAATTTTCCCTTTCCGGTCCAATGTTGGACCCTGTCCGACATCATCAAAAGACGAAAAACAGGTCTCTAGTCGTTTTTCTCCGGAAAAAGCTGAGAAACCATTCAATGGCCGAAAGGAGACCGATAGGAGCCGAGAGAAGGCTTAAAAATAAATAAATAGGGGCGGGTAGGGGTTCAGGTCGGCTGGCGAGCCAGCGACCCCCTGTGGCTGGCCGGGCTCCTGCGGGCTGTCCTCTACGCAGTGCAGAAGTGCCGTGGTCCTGCGACCAAAAAGACACCAGCTGCATCAAAGATAAAAGTAAATATATTTCTGCTAAAGATGATCGCTCTGTCCAGGACAAGAAAGGGACAGTTTACGTATCTTGCTGTTGTGTTTTTTTTTAAACATTTGTATGTGTGTTTTTATTTGATAATTCAAAGTGTTTTATTATATTTTGAGAGTTTTCCTGCTGCGTAGCGATTTGGATGCCCATAGGATTTTATGCCCGGCTTTAACCCCGCCCCCTCTTCCCCTCTCAGCCAATGCCGCGAAGGGAGCCCTGCTTCCGTACTTCCAGCCAGTGATTGACAACCTCAAGTGCTATCTGGTCAACACCTGCGAGGAAGTGAGGTCACTGCAGATACAATCGCTCGGTAAGGGACACACACACACACACACACACACACACACACACATCACTTCCTGTCTTTGTCTGTGGGTTTTGTGTACAGAAAAGTATTCTCAAAAATAATGTCCTGAAATTCCAGCTACCCCACTGTACCTATCTACAACTCTGGACAAAAGTTTTGAAGCCCCCTCCATATAGAATGAACTAATTATACAACTGTAAGAGTGTCTGTTAATAAATAAATAATACATTTTCCTTCAGAGTCCAATGAAAGCTGCTGAATAATGTTCCCTTGTTAACATATTGAATTCCACCCCCTCTATATAGAATGAACTCACTCAGCTTCATAGAGTCCAATGAAAGCTGCTGAATAATGTTCCCTTGTTAACTTGAATTGAATGTCCCCTTGTTGAAATGAATAATGTTCCCTTGTTAACATATTGAATCCACAACCCTCCGCTTCTAGAATCCAATGAAAGCTGCTGAATAATGTCCTGTTAACATATTGAATTCCACCCTATATAGAATGAACTCCCCAGCTTCATAGAGTCCAATGAAAGCTGCTGAATAATGTTCCCTTGTTAACATATTGAATTCCACACCCTCTATATAGAATGAACTCCCTCAGCTTCATAGAGTCCAATGAAAGCTGCTGAATAATGTTCCCTTGTTAACATATTGAATTACACACCCAGCGCTTTGGAGTTTTCCCCAGATACTTAACGAAAAAACTGACTGTAAAAATGTGACATTTTGAAATGAAAATACCTGCTGTACTCTCTCTCTCTCTCTCTCTCTCTCTCTCTCCCCTCTCCCCTCTCCCTCTCTCAGAGACTCTGGGTGTGCTGGCCCGCACTATTGGGAAGGATGTGTTTTGCCCGCTGGCTGTCGAGTGTGTTCAGCTGGGACTGAACCTGAGCAACACAGTGGACGATCCAGACCTGAGGCGCTGCACGTAAGATAGTGTGTGTGTGCGTGACTGTCTGTTCGCTGTGTGTGTGTCTGTTTATTTGCTATGTCTGTCTGTCTGTGTATTCACTGTGTGTCTCTCCGCTGTGTGTGTTCCTCTGTGTGTGTGTGTGTGTCTGTCTGTCTGTCTATCCACTGTGTGTGTGTGTCTGTCTGTCTATCCACTGTGTGTGTGTGTGTGTGTGTCTGTCTGTCTATCCACTGTGTGTGTGTGTGTGTGTCTGTCTGTCTGTCTATCCACTGTGTGTGTGTGTCTGTCTGTCTATCCACTGTGTGTGTGTGTGTGTGTCTGTCTGTCTATCCACTGTGTGTGTGTGTGTGTGTCTGTCTGTCTGTCTATCCACTGTGTGTGTGTGTCTGTCTGTCTATCCACTGTGTGTGTGTGTCTGTCTGTCTATCCACTGTGTGTGTGTGTGTGTGTGATCTGTTTTCTTGTCTGTTTTCTTTCCACTCTGTGTGTCAGTCTGTGTCGATATGAAGTCTCTGTCTCTCTCTCTCTCAGGTACAGCCTCTTTGCCTCTCTCTCCACGGTCTCTCCCGCCTCCCTCGCTCCACACCTCCCCACCATCACCACGCTCATGCTGATGTCACTCAAGTCCACCGAAGGGGTCACGGTGAGTTCAGCAGGGTCAGGGTCAGGGCCAGGGCCAGCGAGTACCTTCCTCAGTATAATGTGTGTGTGTGTTCTGTTTTGTTTGTTGTGTGGATCTTGTGATTTTATTACAGGTAGTTCAAAACTAGATACACTCTGTCTCTCTATCTATCTATCTGATCTCTCTCTCTCTCTCTCTCTCTCTGACTCTCTCTTGCTGACTCTCTCTCCTCTCTGCTCTCCATCTCTCTCTCTCGCCTCACTCCCCCTCTCTCCGACTCTCTCCCACTCACCCCCTCTCTCTCTCTGCTCTCTCTCTCTCTCTCACCTCACTCCCCTCTCTCTGACTCTCTCCCACTCACCCCCTCTCTCTCTCTCTGCTCTCTCTCTCTCTCTCTCTCTCCCACTCACCCCCCTCTCTCCTCTCTGTGCTCTCCATCTCTCTCTCTCTCTCTCTCTCTCTCTCTCTCTCTCTCTCCTCACTCCCACTCTCCCTCTCTCTCTCTCTCAGGCTCACCTGAGTGAGGAGAGCCAGCCCTTCCTCTTGCTGGATGATGATGATGATGATGACGATGAGGGTGGCTCAATCGAGGAGGAGGAGGAGGAGACAGACACGGCCGGGTGGGTAGACACCCAGCTTCCCTCTGAAGGACTGTCGCACTTCACAGCAGGGCTGCAGTGCCTTCTGGCTTTCCTTCCACCCCGAGCTCTCAATTACTTAATTGGATAATATATACTTATACTTGGATATACTTAATTGGATAATATTTGATTAATCGGACCTCTCGCTCTCTCTCCCTCTCCCTCCCTCTCCTCTATCCTCTCTGCCCGTCTCAAATTCAAAGTTGCTTTATTGACATGACAGCATTGGCGGTTTTGCCAAAGCAAACTTTCTTTCTTTCTCTCTCTCTCTCTCTCTCATGCTTGCTCTCATGCTCTGTCTCTTCTCTCTTGCTCCCTCTCTCTAGGTTCAGTGTTGAGAACGCCTATATCGATGAGAAGGAGGATGCCTGCGATGCTTTGGGAGAGATCGCCTTTCACTCTGGGTAAGGAGGAGCGGATCACACACAGAAACCCTGTCATTTCAACAGCATAGCAAGCACATGTGTGAAAAGTGGCCTCAAAGTGTCCTGTTGCGTGAGATCTACACTTTTAAAAAGGGTGGGGGTTGGCATTGGGGGTTGGGGGTTTGAAGTTGGGTGTGGGGTTTGGGTTGGGGTTGGAGTTGATGTTGGGGGTGGGGTTGGAGTTGGGAATTGGGGTGGGGTGGGGGTGTTGGGGGTTGGGTTCGGGGTTGGGTAATGTATAGTTATAATATGGATGTATATGATTGATGTTTTAGATGGTTTTTCTGCTGGTTGATTTTCACCTGCTTGATTTTTTTAATAGCACCTCAACACACAAGGTGCAGTAGTTTTACCATACCTGCACTTCCAAGTGCCCCCTCAAGCACAGGTGTCGTGTTATTGCATTCAAAAACTTGTGCTATTTAACAAAAAAAAAAAAAGAAACTCTTTCCCTCCTCCCTGCATCCCTCCATCCCTCTCTCCCCCAGCTCTGGCTTCCTGCCCTACATTGAGTCCTGCTTCCAGGAGGTCTACAAGATGCTTGATGTGAGTTCAACTGCATGGCCTCGTATTGTTCAGGGGCTTGTTGAATTATTATAGACACACTTCGAGTATGTCTGTCTGTCCTGTTTTTGGGAATCAGACTCCTATTGCACAGCAGTGTGATCCATTCCAGGTTTTACTACCAGCTTCATCAGCCCCCAGTGTGTCTAGGTAACAAGACACCCTCCACACGATGTATTAACCTCTTAGAAATCACAAAAGAAATGCAGATTGTACTCTATTATTATAAAGATGTACTGGAGCGCCCTCCCCCTCCCTCAGCAGCCCACTTCCCTCTGGTTCTTTGGTGCTGACCCGATCTGTATGTTTGATTTGTGCTCCAGTTTCCCCATGAGAATGTGCGCAAAGCTGCCTACGATGCCATGGGCCAGTTCTGCAGAACTCTGCACAAGGTGTGGAAGGAGAACCCCACAGAACTCAACAGAGAAGGTACGACTCTCTCCTCCCTCTGTCTGACTCCCTCTCTCTCTCTCTCTCTCTCTCGGCCCTTCACAGGCTCCTCTCCATGGTGTTCCCTGCCTCTGTATTGACTCTTTCTTTCGCTCTCTCTCTCTCTCTCAGCTCTTCAGCAGCTCCTCTCCATGGTGTTCCCTGCCTATCTCAAGGCAGTGAAGGAGGATAAGGACAGGCAGGTGGTGATGTCGGTGCTGGATACCATGAACGAGATGCTGAAGGACTGCGGGGCGGAGGCCATCCGGACACCCGGCCGGCTCGACCAGATCTGCAAGGCCATCCGAGACATCCTGCAGAAGAAGGTGAGAGAGGAGGGGGAGAGTGTGAGAGAAAGAGTTGGGAGTGTGTGTGAGAGAGCGGGGGGAGTGTGTGAGTGACTGTGACAGGCTAGCTGCAGGGATGACTTCAGGCCAGAAAGAAACACACAGACAGACGGTACTGGGCTTGAAACTGAGACGCAATGGCAGCGCTCAGTGCGTTTAATAAACAAACAAAAGGTTTTAAACAGAAAACAGGACACGGCACTTACACCAAAATAAATAGACAAACAAAACGGATTAACACTAAACCAAACCGTGGACGGACAGACAAACAAACACGGTGAGTCAAGGAAACCTTAAATTTACTTTTTTCCTTAGTTTAGTTTTTTAAATTCTCTCCTCTCCACTCACCGAACACCCAACCCCGAGTGTCGGGTTTATCTGTATTCATGAGATACGGCCCTTTTTTTTTTCAGCTCCGATCGGTCTCACTCGGCCATTGAATGGTTTTCTCGGCTTTTTCCGGAGAAAAAACAACTAGAGACCTGTTTTTTGCGTCTTTGATGATGTCGGACAGGGTCCGACATAGGACCGCAAAGGGTTAAATGCACGTGAAGTGACGTGCAATCCCCGTGCCTAAATGCAATTATACATTTTAAACACTCATGCTCATTACCTGCATTATATCCCGTGTACCAAGTACAATACACCAACATTAACATACAACATAAAACACAAGAATACACACAGGGGCCGGGCACAGTGACACACACAAAGAGAGAGACAGGTTGTATCTGTATCTCTGAGTCCCGGACCCTGTGATACCTGCACTAGTTTTTGATCGCTCTCCCCCCTCTGTCTCCCAGGCGGCCTGTCAGGATGGAGAAGACTACGATGAAGACGAGCAGCAGGTAAGAGAACGAAGGAGGGGAGAGGGGGAGGGACTCACTGGGGGAAGGTCATAGTACTGTACAGGGTTGCTGGGATGTGTTTGAACAGAAACCAAGTAAAGCTGGGTCCACACCTGAGCGATCAGTTGCGCAACATAGTTGCTTATATGTGGACATCCCTGCAACCAGCTGCTTGAAGTATAGCAGTGCTCTACTTCCAAGCAACCAGCTTGAGCGACTTCTGCAGACACAGGCGATCACGTGGCAATTCGCCAACTCTGATTCGGTTCTTATAATACTGACTGCACGGCTTGCATATTAAGAAAAAAAACCGTGTCAACTCAGTTGTCAAAACCAAAAAAAACTACTTCACCTTGTAGATGGAATAAAATGTAAAAAACAAACAAACTGTCATCTCAGTTATCATAAAAAAATGAATCTTGTAGACGCGGGAACCTTGTGGCACAAGTAATTGCTCAGATGTGGACACAGCAACTGAGTTGCGCGATTTCGGGAGCAATTGGGTTGCGCAACTGATGGCTCAGGTGTGGACCCGGCTTAAGGCTTGGAACACATTTGACCAGGGTTTTTAGTGGGCCTGTCTCAGCACTGTGTGATATATCCCCTCTCGCTCTCTCTCCACGCTGTTCTCCCCAGGCGGAGTTTGATTCGATGCTGCAGGAGTATGCTGGTGAGGGGATTCCTCTGCTGGCTCTGGCCGCGGGGCCCCAGGAGTTCGCTCCCTACTTCGCTGGCTTCCTGCCACTGCTGCTCGCCAAGGCTGTGAGTCCCAGAGTCTGTCTGTGTGTGTGTGTGTGTCTTACTGTCTGTCCTGTGTGTGTGTGTGTGTCTTACTGTCAGTCTGTGTCTGTCTGTGTGTGTGTCTTACTGCCTTATTGCTGTTATTCTTCACACTCGCGCTCTCTCTCTCTTTCTTTCTTTCTTTCTTTCTTTCTTTCTTTCTTTCTTTCTTTCTGTCTCTCTCTCAGAAGTCCTCGTGCACGGTGGCCGATCGCTCGTTCTCTATCGGGACCATCGCGGAGACGCTGCAGGCGCTGGGGGGCGTGGCCATGGGCACGGGGGGCGTGGCTGAGACGGCGGCCGTGGTCTCCCGCTTCGCCAGCAAGCTCCTCCCTGTCCTGATGGGAGGAGTCAGGGACGAGGACGACGAGGTGCGCGGTAACAGCGTGTTCGCAGTGGGGCGCTTAGTGGAGGCATCTGGAGAGCTCTCACACTGTATCCTTCAATCAGGGAGGGAGGGATGGGAGTGGAGAGGGAGGAGAGGAAGAGGTAGAGTATAACGGGGCGCAGTAACAGCGTGTTCACAGTGGGGGCGCTAGACTCCTCCGGAGAGGCACTCTCAGTGTGTGTCAGTGTGTTAAGTTTGCTTGTGGCTCCTCTTTGTTTGTTTCTCACTCTCGGATCCGGTCCAGTTGCTGTCAGTGTGTGACCCTTGACCCGTGACCCTCTCCTCGCGGCAGTGATTACCCAGCTCTCCTGGGCGTGTTCTCCAGCCTCGTCTCTCGAGAGACCAACAAGCGTGTGCTGGACAACGTGTGCGCCGCCCTGTCACGCATGACCGTCTGCAACCTGCCTTGTGTGCCTGTCGAACAGGTGAGAGAGGGAGAGGGAGAGGGGTGGGTTGGCACTGATGGCTCTTAGTGTGTGTGTGTGTGTGTGTTAACTCTTCTCCCTCACCCTTCTCCCTCTCCCCTCTTCCCTCTCTCCCTCTCCTCTCCTCTCAGGTGTTCCCTGTGCTGCTGAGGCATCTCCCTCTCAAGGAGGACCTGGAAGAAAACACCACCGTCTACAACTGCCTGGCCTTCATGTACAGCAAGAAGCAACCGCTGGTGAGAGCGAGAGTCTGAGTCTGTCTCTCTGTGTGTGTGTCTGAGTCTGTGTGTGTGTCTGAGTGTGTGTGTGTGTGTGTCTGAGTGTGTGTGTGTGTGTGTGTGTGTGTGTGTCTGAGTGTGTGTGTGTGTGTGTGTGTGTGTGTGTCTGAGTATGTGTCTGAGTCTGAGGCTGTGTGTGTGTCTGAGTCTGTGTGTGTGTGTGTGTGTGTGTGTGTCTGTCTGTCTACAGCAACAAGCAACCGCTAGTGAGAGCGAGAGTCTGAGTCTGTCTGAGTGTCTGTCTACAGCAACAAGCAACTGCTGGTGAGTCTGTCTGTCTCAGTGTTTGTCTAGTGTGTCTGTCTGTCTCTGTTTTAAGTCTACAGTGTGTTTTCAAATATGTGATAGAATGTGATTTGAATGTATTGCTGCTCAGAGGAACACAATCGTCCTGTGTTTTAATTATTATTATTGTTTATTTATTTATTTTTATTTTATTTTTATTTTTTCCCCCCTCACAGGTTATTCAGCACTTGAGACAAGTCCTCAACGTCTTCAGCGAGGTTCTGGGGACCGAGCAGATCAAACCAGGTGAAGCATAACCCCCTCCTGCTGCAAAATGACTTCATTACTGTGCTTGGTGTTTCTGTATCGTTTACCCCCACCCCAGAATATTTCACCTCTTCAGTACCCTATTGTTAGCTCGCTGGTCCAGCGGTTAAAGAAAGGGGGTCTTGTTTGATACCAGGAGGTTCAAATCCTGGCTCAGCCACTGACTCTGTGTGTGTGTGTGTGTGTGTGTGTGTGTGTGTGTGTGTGTGTGTGTGTGTCACCCTGAGCAAGTCACTTCACCTCCTTGTGCTCCGTCCTTCGGATGAGACGCAAAACAAACAAGCTCCTATTGGAAGTGACTCTGCAGCAGCAGCAGCAGCAGTTGTTGATGATGCAGAGTTCACCCCCCTAGTCTCGAAGTCACTTTGGATAAATAATAAATATTATTGTGTGTGTGTGTGTGTGTGTTCTCTCCTTCTCTTTTGCTAACTATTCCGACAGAAATCAATGGTGACTTACTCATTTTTATTTTTTTATTTTATAAATAAAAAATATTTATATTTATTTTTTTTCAGATACCCAGAATACCTTGGTGATGGTTCTCCAAGACATCGCCCAGCGCTACCCACAGGAGTTCCAGAGCATTGTGATGTCACTCCCTGCAGAGCGGGCCGCCACCCTCGCTGAAGCTTTGAGTGGCGACGCCTAGTGGTGAGAGCTTCACACTGCAACCCCAAGTCATTGTAACTACAGCTCTGGCCAAAGGTTTCACATCCCCCTCTATATAGAATGAACTCACTCGGCTTCATAGAGTCCAGTGAAAGCTGCTGAATAATGTTCCCTTGTTAACATATTGAATTCCACACCCTCTATATAGAATGAACTCCCTCAGCTTCATAGAGTCCAATGAAAGCTGCTGAATAATGTTCCCTTGTTAACATATTGAATTCCACACCCTCTATATAGAATGAACTCCCTCAGCTTCATAGAGTCCAATGAAAGCTGCTGAATAATGTTCCCTTGTTAACATATTGAATTCCACCCCCTCTATATAGAATGAACTCCCTCAGCTTCATAGAGTCCAATGAAAGCTGCTGAATAATGTTCCCTTGTTAACATATTGAATTCCACACCCTCTATCTAGAATGAACTCCCTCAGCTTCATAGAGTCCAATGAAAGCTGCTGAATAATGTTCCCTTGTTAACATATTGAATTCCACCCCCTCTATATAGAATGAACTCCCTCAGCTTCATAGAGTCCAATGAAAGCTGCTGAATAATGTTCCCTTGTTAACATATTGAATTACACACCCAGCGCTTTGGAGTTTTCCCCAGATACTTAATGAAAAACTGACTGGAAAAATGTGACATTTCGAAATCTAACATGAAATACTTACTGGACTGCTATTATGGCTTCCGGTAGACTTTTTTTTTTTTTAGCGATATCATTTTGCAGTTTTCTTTTGATTACATGATTTTAAATGAAATATCTAAATTTATGTTCCTATAGTTTTTTTTTTGTTTATTTAATTGTCTCAACCCTAAAATTCTAGGTGATGCAAAACCTTTGGCCAGAGCTGTGTGCGTGCATTTGTGTGTGTGTGAGAGAGATATTGAGTGTGTCTGTTTCTTCTCCTGTCTGTTTAAGTGTATCTTGTGAGATTACAGGCAGTTCATCCAGAACTCCAATCAGAAACTCTGCACTGGTCCAAAAAAAAAAAAATCAAGCAGCAGACGAGAGTTTCTGCGAAATACGGTCACAGGCAGGCAGGCAGGCAGGCAGGCAGGCAGACAGACAGACAGACAGGCAGACACACCCACCCACCCAGTGGTTAAAGAAAAGGGCTTCTCATTGTAGTGTGTGAGAGATAATATTGGAAGTGTCTGTCTCTGTTTGTTCAGTATTGCCTGCCTGACTTCATATTTTATTTTATACATCATGATCGTAACACATTGAAACAGAAATTCAAAAACCTGAACGCAAAGCAGCCTTTGTGTGTTTATTGGGGATACATTTTTAAAATATATTAAAGGAGGTTTAGCTGTGAAATTAAATCAGACCCCTTTTCTAAAGTGTGTGTGTGTGTGTATATATATATATATGTATATGTTTGTATGTATGTATGTATGCATGCACACTGAACATCAAAAGAAATGTATCATTATTATAACATTTAATTTTGAAAAAAAAATAAGGTATATAAATGATGGACATTGACGAAATGTTTTTGGTTTCCTTTTAATCGCTCGATCATTCATCCTTGACCATGACGCGTTTGAGTGATTATGACTGAAGCAGATGCGCTTAATCACCTAATCAGTGAAACAGCTGATTGGACGCTGGAAATGGAGCGATTTCAGCTGCTGAATTGCAAGTTTGAATAAAAGCAATAAAAAAAAAAAACATGTCATGTCTGTCGAGAGAGCAGCGCCTTCGTGCGATCGGCATGTTGGAGGCTGGACGAGGGCAGCGTGCTGCGGCTCGCCGTCTTGGGTGCTCACAGCCAGCGATTTCAAACCTGCTCAAATATAAGTGATACGTTTCTTTTGATGCTCAGTATATATTTTTTGTGTTTTGAAATTTGTTTTTCAGCCACACACAAGATCCACCCAGAGGAGAGCAGACTGACAACTGATGGGACTTCTAGAGACTTTTCCCCGCCCACAATACCTCTTCAAAGCACTCTTGATTGGCCAGGGTGCCAGTAGGAAAGAACACTATGCATATTTTATATATTCAGATGGGCGGGGTCATACCATTGGAACCGATGGAAAGCCACGCCTTTTTTCTCTGCTCACTTGGGCGAGCCAATAAAAAACAACCGCATAAACACGCCCAGAATGCTTTTTTTAAAAAAAAATAATGATTTATTTATTTTTATTTGTTAGTTATCCATTTTTTTGCTGGTTTTTTTTGTAATTTTAAAAATAATAACTGATAGCATTATACTGGAGTGCTAACAGGGATTGAATATATTTTTTTTAAGGTTCTTTTTTCACTTCAAACTCCTGAACAGTACTACAAGTCCCATCATCCCTTGCTGGTACAGAGGCATGCTGGGAACTGTAGTTCTTTAAGCCAGTGAGGTTAAGGTGGCTGCAATACACTCTCCCTCTGCTGGTGGAGCAGAGAAAGAAAGGGAGGCTCTTATCCTCTCTGAACAGCCGCCCTGTGCTCTGTGTTGGTGGATGAAGTACACAACAGTATTCAGTGACGTGTCTTTGCAAATGTTAAACCAAATAGATTTATTAATAATATGAAGGAAGAGGAAGTGTGTTACATACAGCAATTTATTATTATTATTTATTTATTAGCAGACGCCCTTATCCAGGCCGACTTACAATTGTTACAAGATATGACATTATTTTTACATACATTTACCCATTTATACAGTTGGGTTTTTTTACTAGAGCAATCTAGGTAAAGTTCCTTGCTCAAGGGTACAGCAGCAGTGTCCCCCACCTGGGATTGAACCCACGACCCTCCGGTCAAGAGTCCAGAGCCCAAACCACTACTCCACACTGCCTCCCCAATTTGCATACAATATTGTCAAAGCACATATTAGTGAGAAAGCAGTCTTGCACCATAAGAGACGGAAAAGGGGGGACAACTGGACAGATTTATATCCAGCTCTTTTTAAACTTTGTGTTTTTCTTCAGTTTTCTGCCACTTTGGGCGTGTCTCTGTGTCGACAGCAAAAACCACCTCCACTTCAGGCTCTGTGAAAACTGGAACTCTGTCTGGGGAGAGGAGAGAGAAAGAGAGAGGAAATGAGTGGAGGTGGGTGAGGAAAGGGAAAGAGAAGGGGCAATATGGGTAAGGAGGGGGTGTAGGGAGGGAGAGAGGGGGCATTATTCGACAGGACTGTACTGTGCAGACTCGGGCCTGGTTCACAGAATAATAAAGCAGTGTGTTCCACCACAGCTTCTCTGACTAACAGCTGCATATTTCAAGTTAGCTGTAACATTTGAGAAGCAACTTGAACTGCAACTGGTTTAAGAGCTGAAACCAAGTAAAAAGGTCTAATTAAGCAAATTATCAGTTCAATTAAGGGTTGAGAAGCCCTGTGTTGGACCAAGTCACTCGCCAGTGCAGGGAGCGCAAATTACAGTTGGCCAAATGCTTTGACAATAAATGTGTCGTCCCTCCTTCTAATTTTCTGTCGTCTTGTGCCTTCTGTCTTTTCTCTCCCATCCTCTCACCTCTCTTTCTCCCGCCTCCCTCTCTCCATCTCTTTGTAAAATTTCACACACTCGCTCTAATAAACTGCTCCCCCAGATTAATCAAACCTCAGTGTTGTATTGTTGATATAAATAGAGCATTCGTTCAGCTCTGAACTGAGGCACGCACACACACACACACACACACTGATGACACACACTGAACTGAGACGCGTGCGCACACACACACGGAACTGAGACACTGAACTGAGACAGACACACTGAACTGAGACACAGACACTGAACTGAGACACAGTCTCACCTGGCTTCTCTTCCTGCTTCTCTCCTTCGCTCTTGATCCAGGGGTGCACCTCCATCATAGTCTTGCAGTACCGGCGTTCGCTGTGGGTCTCCGTTCCATACAGGATCTCCTGGGTCTGCCCTCCCGGTCCGGGCCTCTGCACTGTGACCCGCACCTCCAGAACCAGCGCCTCCCTCTCCCGGACCTTCCCCGAGGCGGTGCGGCGCCGGGTTCTCTTGCTGTCGGCCCAGACCACCCTCTCCCTCACGCTGGCCAGATCCACGCCCAGATCGGTTAGGGTCAGCTCCAGAAAGGGGAATGCCAGGTCCGGGCACAGCAGCTCCAGGGGCAACGGCACACACAGGGGCACTGGCACGCACAGCTCGGAGCGCTGCATGCTGGGGAGAGAGGAGTTAGGGTCATTTATTTCAGTATCTGTTCTGAGCAATGTTGTTTTTTGTTTGTTTTTTCACCTTGTTTATGCTTTTGTGTCTTTGTCTGTCTGTCTGTCCTCGGCTAACGCATCAGTCTTTCAGCTCAGAAGGGGCCATGCTTTCTTTTTATGAAGCTTTTTTTTCCTGAAGATGCTACCGTGCAATAGACGCGCAGTCCGTGTGAATTATCCTCGAGTTCTCTTTACTATAGACCGCTATACAGCTGCGGGCACAAGTTTCGCATCCCCCTCACTACATAGAATTAACTAATTCAGCTTCGAAAGCTGCTGAATAATGTTCCCTTGTTAACATATTGAATTCCACCCCCTCTATATAGAATGAACTCCCTCAGCTTCATAGAGTCCAATGAAAGCTGCTGAATAATGTTCCCTTGTTAACATATTGAATTCCACACCCTCTATATAGAATGAACTCCCTCAGCTTCATAGAGTCCAATGAAAGCTGCTGAATAATGTTCCTTTGTTAACATATTGAATTCCACCCCTCTATATAGAATGAACTCCCTCAGCTTCATAGAGTCCAATGAAAGCTGCTGAATAATGTTCCTTGTTAACATATTGAATTCCACCCCTCTATATAGAATGAACTCCCTCAGCTTCATAGAGTCCAATGAAAGCTGCTGAATAATGTTCCCTTGTTAACATATTGAATTCCACCCCTCTATATAGAATGAACTCCCTCAGCTTCATAGAGTCCAATGAAAGCTGCTGAATAATGTTCCCTTGTTAACATATTGAATTCCACACCCTCTATATAGAATGAACTCCTCAGCTTCATAGAGTCCAATGAAAGCTGCTGAATAATGTTCCCTTGTTAACATATTGAATTCCACCCCCTCTATATAGAATGAACTCCCTCAGCTTCATAGAGTCCAATGAAAGCTGCTGAATAATGTTCCCTTGTTAACATATTGAATTCCACACCTCTATATAGAATGAACTCCCTCAGCTTCATAGAGTCCAATGAAAGCTGCTGAATAATGTTCCTTGTTAACATATTGAATTCCACCCCTCTATATAGAATGAACTCCCTCAGCTTCATAGAGTCCAATGAAAGCTGCTGAATAATGTTCCCTTGTTAACATATTGAATTCCACCCCTCTATATAGAATGAACTCCCTCAGCTTCATAGAGTCCAATGAAAGCTGCTGAATAATGTTCCCTTGTTAACATATTGAATTCCACCCCCTCTATATAGAATGAACTCCCTCAGCTTCATAGAGTCCAATGAAAGCTGCTGAATAATGTTCCCTTGTTAACATATTGAATTCCACCCCCTCTATATAGAATGAACTCCCTCAGCTTCATAGAGTCCAATGAAAGCTGCTGAATAATGTTCCCTTGTTAACATATTGAATTACACACCCAGCGCTTTGGACATTTAATGTGACATTTCGAAATCTAACATGAAATATTTACTGTATTACGATTATCGATTCCGGTAGACTTTTTTGCGATATCATTTTGTAGTTTCTTTGATTGCGTAATGTTAAATAAAAGATCTAAATTATGTTCATATAGTTTTTTTTTGTTTTTTTTTGTTTTTTTTAAATTGTCTCCATCCTAAAATTCTAGGTGATGCAAAACTTTCAGCCACAGCTGCTGCAGACCTTGATAAAATCAGTGTCAAAAAAAAAAGTCCAAATAAAGACTTGACTCTTTTTTTTTTAAATAAAAAATCTCTTACCTTGTCTGTCTGTCTGTCTGTCTGCAGGTTTAACCAGCACGCCGAACGAGGCGCTAGCCGGAACCTTTCCGTGACTGTTTATTCTCTGGTTTGAGAATTAGTTTAAAAGTTTAAACCAACAGGCACACACACACAAAGACTTTTGACTGTAGCTGCTTCTCCTGTGAAACGGTTTGACGTGAAGTCATGCCTCTATTTCAACAAGCTGAAATAGCGGTCTCTCTCTCTCTTTTCTCTCTCTCTCTCTCCTGCGCTCCCTCTGAGATTTAAAGCCGCGGTCACGATTTGAAGAATTTCTCAACTTGGTACCATTCTCATAAACCCGTCACTCTTTGATAAACGGTGCCCCTTTCCTCTCGATGACAAAGGGGCTCGGGTCACGCACAGGGCAAACGTAGCGTCAGAAAACACGGACTCGACATTTTTTTGTTGTTGTTGTTGTCGCATATTTTCACGGCTCTGTCACTCGCTCCCAAACACAGAGCACAGATTTAAAATCCCTGCGCACAGACAGACAGGCAGCGAGCGAGTCACAGAGACCGCGTTCAAATTCAAGACTGCGACTCGTTATTGTGCTTTTCCAAATAGACAGGAGAAAAAACAGACACTTCCAATCTCTCTCACACACACACACACTGACACACACACTGATACACACACTGACACACACACTGATACACACACAGAGTGACACACACTGATACACACACACACAGAGTGACACACACTGATACAGTGACACACACACAGAGTGACACACACACTGATACACACACAGAGTGACACACACTGATACACACACACACAGAGTGATACACACTGATACAGTGACACACACACACACTGACACACACACTGATACACACACAGAGTGACACACACTGATACACACACACACAGAGTGACACACACTGATACAGTGACACACACACACTGATACACACACACACAGTGACACACACACACTGATACACACTGATACACACACACAGTGACACACACACAGTGACACACTGATACACACACACACATAGTGACACACACACACTGATACACACACAGTGACACACACACAGTGACACACACACACTGATACACACACACACAGTGACACACACACACTGATACACACTGATACACACACACAGTGACACACACACAGTGACACACTGATACACACACACACAGTGACACACTGATACACACACACATAGTGACACACACACACTGATACACACACAGTGACACACACACAGTGACACACTGATACACACACACACAGTGACACACACACACTGATACACACTGATACACACACACAGTGACACACACACAGTGACACACACACACTGATACACACTGATACACACACACAGTGACACACACACACTGATACACACTGATACACACACACACAGTGACACACACACAGTGACACACACACAATGACACACTGATACACACACACTGATACACACACACACAGTGACACACACACACTGATACACACACAGTGACACACACACAGTGACACACTGATACACACATAATGACACACACACTGATAAACACACACACACAATTTACACTGAAGACACTGAGAGAGACTTCTAGTGGAAACGTTTGCCATTGAATTTACACTGAAGACGCTGAGAAAGACTTCTAGTGGAAACGTTTGCCATTGAATTTACACTGAAGACACTGAGAGAGACTTCTAGCGGAAACGTGAGGGGGGGAGAAGAGAGAGAGGGGGGAGAGAGAGGGAGGGAGGAGAGAGAGAGGGGAGAGAGAGAGAGGGAGGGAGGGGAGAGGGAGGGAGAGAGGGGGAAGAGAGAGGGAGGGTTAAAAGTTTTAAATGTTCATTGTAAAGATGGAATTTACCCATCATTGCTTTGGCAATACTTGTGAAAATCAGTCATGCCAATAAAGCACTTGAAATTGAAATTGAATTGAGAGAGAGGGGAGAGAGGGAGGGAGGGGGGAAAGGAGGTTAGATATAGAGTTTTATATATATATATATATATATATATATATATATATATATATATATATATATATATATATATATATATATAATACAGTTGTTGCTGGATTTATAAAATTTTATAATACAGTTATTGCTGAATTTATAAAATAAAAGGAAGGATAATAACAAATGCATCTAATTTTTTTATTTTTAAAACAGCTATAAAGAGCTTTTAAACAGCTATAATATTCGTTATAATATTATATACTGTCTGCATGGTGTTAAAACAACGGGGGGGGGGAGGAAGGCGACGCGCCCCCTCTAGCGGCCGCAACTCGACACTGCAGTTAATGGGATCACGTGATTTCTCGGAAAAGGAGCGACTGGCGACTGGAGAGACTGGAGAGACTGGAGATACTGGAGATACTGGAGACAGAGAGAGAAAGAGACAAATCACTTTATTTTGAAGGAAAGCAAAGCCCTGCTTTTGTTGAGGCGTAGCGTACTAAAAATTACAGACGGCGTGAATTCATTTCTGCAAAAAGTTTGTGAACATTTTACAATTTTTTGTTGTTGTTGTTTTTGTTTTGCGGTTGACATGAAGTGATTTATTATTTGTTTTAAAGAAACCGTTTCGGGTATTGTGTTATTATTATTATTATAATTATAATTATTATTATTATTATTATTATTATTTTTGTAGGGAGTGTCATGTGAAAATGCTTTTCTAAAACAAAGACCGGATAGATAAATATCTACCATTTCATCTTCAGTTGCGCTTCGATAGTTAAGGTAAGTTGAATTATATATATATATATATATATATATATATATATATATATATATATATATATATATATATATATATATAATATAATGCATGCAGGCCTGTATTAAGCTGTAAAAAATAACGATAACTAATAGTATATATGTGTGTGTTAAGATTTCTTAACCGTATTGAATTCGTATTTGTTATGTTTTTATTTATGTGTTTGTCTGCAGTTCTGGTCAAAGGTTTTTGCGTCACCAGGAATTTTCGGATTGAAACGATATGAACATAATGTAGATATTTTATTCAACGTCGTGTAGCCCAAAGAAACCACAACATATGTATTTAAGCGTTTAATTCAAAATGTTAACAAGGGAACATTATTCAGCAGCTTTCATTGGACTCTATGAAGCTGAGGGAGTTCATTCTATATAGAGGGGGTGGAATTCAATATGTTAACAAGGGAACATTATTCAGCAGCTTTCATTGGACTCTATGAAGCTGAGGGAGTTCATTCTATATAGAGGGGGTGGAATTCAATATGTTAACAAGGGAACATTATTCAGCAGCTTTCATTGGACTCTATGAAGCTGAGGGAGTTCATTCTATATAGAGGGGTGGAATTCAATATGTTAACAAGGGAACATTATTCAGCAGCTTTCATTGGACTCTATGAAGCTGAGGGAGTTCATTCTATATAGAGGGGTGGAATTCAATATGTTAACAAGGGAACATTATTCAGCAGCTTTCATTGGACTCTATGAAGCTGAGGGAGTTCATTCTATATAGAGGGTGTGGAATTCAATATGTTAACAAGGGAACATTATTCAGCAGCTTTCATTGGACTCTATGAAGCTGAGGGAGTTCATTCTATATAGAGGGTGTGGAATTCAATATGTTAACAAGGGAACATTATTCAGCAGCTTTCATTGGACTCTATGAAGCTGAGGAGTTCATTCTATATAGAGGGGTGGAATTCAATATGTTAACAAGGGAACATTATTCAGCAGCTTTCATTGGACTCTATGAAGCTGAGGAGTTCATTCTATATAGAGGGGTGGAATTCAATATGTTAACAAGGGAACATTATTCAGCAGCTTTCATTGGACTCTATGAAGCTGAGGGAGTTCATTCTATATAGAGGGGTGGAATTCAATATGTTAACAAGGGAACATTATTCAGCAGCTTTCATTGGACTCTATGAAGCTGAGGGAGTTCATTCTATATAGAGGGGGTGGAATTCAATATGTTAACAAGGGAACATTATTCAGCAGCTTTCATTGGACTCTATGAAGCTGAGGGAGTTCATTCTATATAGAGGGTGTGGAATTCAATATGTTAACAAGGGAACATTATTCAGCAGCTTTCATTGGACTCTATGAAGCTGAGGGAGTTCATTCTATAGATAGATAGACAGCGCTTTGGAGTTTTCCCCAGATACTTAACACAAAACTAATTGGAAAAATGTGACATTTCGAAATCTAACATGAAATACATACTGGACTGCGATTATGGCTTCTGGTAGACTTTTTTTTTTTGCAATATCATTTTGTAGTTTATTTGGTTACATGATCTTGAATAAAATATCTAAATTATGTCCAAATCCTAAAATTCTGGGTGATACAAAACTTTTGCCCACTAATAACTTTTGGTCACTGATAATGTGTGACGTTATTTCTCTGTCTCTCTTTCTCTCTCTCTCTCTCTCTCTCTCGTGGTTATTCACAGCTCTCTCAGGTTACGCGTGTGTTGCCATGGCGATGGGGCGTGCCCGTTCCTCTCGCAAGCTGAAGCAGTGGATTGTGGATCAGGTGATGAGCGAGCTGTATCCTGGGCTGGTCTGGGACGACCCAAACAGAACAATGTTCAGAATCCCATGGAAACACGCGGGAAAACAGGATTTCAGATCCGACGAGGACGCGGCCATATTCAAGGTGCCTTCATCAGCGTTATTGAAACTAAACTGAGTCAAGCAGACCATCGTTTGGGGCTCTAGTGCCTTCATCAGCGTTACTGAAACTAAACTGAGTCAAGCAGACCAGCGTTTGGGCTCCAGTGCCTTCATCAGCGTTATTGAAACTAAACTGAGTCAAGCAGACCAGCGTTTGGGCTCTAGTGCCTTCATCAGCGTTACTGAAACTAAACTGAGTCAAGCAGA
>CM060295.1:1203248-1228248 GCA_030684275.1 Acipenser oxyrinchus oxyrinchus
CTCCTCCCTCCTCTCTCCTCTCCCTCCCTCTCCTCTCCTCTCCCTCCTCCTCTCCTCTCTCCTCTCCTCTCCTCTCTCTCTCTCCTCCCTCCCTCCTCTCCTCTCTCCCTCCTCTCTCTCCCTCCTCCCTCTCTCCTCCTCCCTCCCTCCTCCTCTCCCTCCTCCTCTCCTCCTCCCTCTCCCTCTCTCCTCCCTCCTCTCTCTCCTCCTCCTCCCTCCTCCTCCTCTCCCTTCCTCCTCTCTCCTCCTCTCCTCCTCCTCCTCCCTCCCTCCTCCTCTCTCCTCCTCTCCTCCTCTCCTCCTCCCTCTCTCCCTCCCTCCCTCCTCTCCTCTCCTCCCTCCTCCTCTCCTCTCCCTCCTCTCCTCCCTCCTCCCTCCTCTCCTCTCCTCTCTCTCCTCTCTCTCCTCTCCCTCCTCCTCCCTCCTCCTCTCTCTCCCTCTCCTCCTCTCCTCTCCTCTCCCTCCTCCTCTCCTCCCTCCCTCTCCTCTCCTTCCTCCTCTCTCCTCCTCCTCCTCTCTCCTCCCTCCCTCCCTCTCCTCTCCCTCCTCCTCTCTCTCCCTCCTCCTCTCTCTCCCTCCTCCTCTCTCTCCTCCTCCTCTCTCTCCCTCCTCCTCCTCCCTCCCTCCTCTCTCCTCCTCCTCCCTCCCTCCTCCTCCTCTCCTCTCCCTCCCTCCTCTCCTCCCTCCCTCTCTCCTCCCTCCCTCCTCTCCTCTCTCCTCCCTCTCCCCTCTCTCCCTCTCTCCTCTCTCCCTCCTCCCTCCTCTCCCTCTCCCTCCTCCTCCCTCTCCCTCCCTCCCCTCCCTCTCCTCCCTCTCCTCCTCCTCTCCCCTCCCTCTCTCCTCCCTCTCCTCCTCTCTCTCCCTCTCTCTCCTCCTCTCTCCTCTCCTCCCCTCCCTCCCTCTCTCCTCCTCTCTCTGTCCCTCTCCCTCCCTCCCTCTCTCCTCTCAGCTCTCCCATCAATGCTGATCACCATCTTCTACTCGGGTCTGGAGGTGTCCCAGAGGAGGATCATGGGTAAGGATGTGAAGATTGCGTCCCGCCTCCAGTCCAGAAACCCCGCCCTTGGCCCCGCCTCCTCCGTGGAGAAGGTGTGGTTTCCGTCGGCGGCCAGCCTCTCGAACCCGGTCAGGAGGCAGGCTCTCTCCAGGCTCCTGCCCTTCCTGGAGCGAGGGGTCCTGCTGGCCTGCAGTCCGCAGGGGCTCTTCATTCAGAGGCTGTGCCAGGGCAGAGTGTTCTGGAAGCGGGCCCCGCGCCCAGCGACCGGCCAAACAAACTGGACAGGCAGGAGACGCTGGTGCAGCTGTTCGACTCCAAGCACTTCAACCACGGTGAGTCCGAGACAGACAGACAGACAGACAGCTAGCAGTATTGACTGTCACTGATAATGTGTGACGGTTGGGAGCTGTGTGGAGTCAATGGTCACTGATAATGTGTGACGGTTGGGAGCTGTGTGGAGTGAATGGTCACTGATAATGTGTGACGGTTGGGAGCTGCGTGGAGTGAATGGTCACTGATAATGTGTGACGGTTGGGAGCTGCGTGGAGTCAATGGTCACTGATAATGTGTGACGGTTGGGAGCTGCGTGGAGTCAATGGTCCCTGATAATGTGTGACGGTTGGGAGCTGCGTGGAGTCAATGGTCACTGATAATGTGTGACGGTTGGGAGCTGCGTGGAGTCAATGGTCACTGATAATGTGTGACGGTTGGGAGCTGCGTGGAGTCAATGGTCCCTGATAATGTGTGACGGTTGGGAGCTGCGTGGAGTCAATGGTCACTGATAATGTGTGACGGTTGGGAGCTGCGTGGAGTCAATGGTCACTGATAATGTGTGACGGTTGGGAGCTGCGTGGAGTCAATGGTCCCTGATAATGTGTGACGGTTGGGAGCTGCGTGGAGTCAATGGTCACTGATAATGTGTGACGGTTGGGAGCTGCGTGGAGTGAATGGTCACTGATAATGTGTGACGGTTGGGAGCTGCGTGGAGTCAATGGTCACTGATAATGTGTGACGGTTGGGAGCTGCGTGGAGTCAATGGTCCCTCGTTATTATAATGGTTCTCGTTGCTCTTGCTGTGACAGAGCTGGAGGTGTACCGCATGTCGGGGGGCCAGCCGCCCCAGTTCAAAGTTACCCTCTGTTTCGGAGAAGAATTCCCCGACAACGACCCCGTGACTGACAAACTCATCACAGTACAGGTGAGGGGGCGAGTGAGAGTGAGAGAGGGGGCGAGAGAGAGTGAGAGAGGGGAGAGTGAAGAGAGGTGAGAGAGGCGAGAGAGAGAGGGGGCAGAGTGTTTTGTGTGGTTGCAGTGCCACTGTCTGTCTACATTGCCATTGAAGATCATTTAGGGTATAGTTAGCACACTGTGGTCCCATTCTACCAGCCTCGCCCCATTGCAGCTGCCCTATACTTGTGCTACCATTGCCCCTCAGTGTAATACAGAACCATTATTGCCATTGTAGCTCCACTGTCTGTCTGCATTGCCATTGAAGATCATTTAGGGTATAGTTAGCACACTGTGGTCCCATTCTACCAGCCTCGCCCCATTGCAGCTGCCCTATACTTGTGCTACCATTGCCCCTCAGTGTAATACAGAACCATTATTGCCATTGTAGCTCCACTGTCTGTCTGCATTGCCATTGATGATCATTTAGGGTATAGTTAGCACACTGTGGTCCCATTCTACCAGCCTCGCCCCATTGCAGCTGCCCTATACTTGTGCTACCATTGCCCCTCAGTGTAATACAGAACCATTATTGCCATTGTAGCTCCACTGTCTGTCTGCATTGCCATTGATGATCATTTAGGGTATAGTTAGCACACTGTGGTCCCATTCTACCAGCCTCGCCCCATTGCAGCTGCCCTATACTTGTGCTACCATTGCCCCTCAGTGTAATACAGAACCATTATTGCCATTGTAGCTCCACTGTCTGTCTGCATTGCCATTGAAGATCATTTAGGGTATAGTTAGCACACTGTTTTTTTTTAATGTACTGTGATGTAATTTCTTGTAGGTGGAGCTACCGCGGGCTCGACAGCAGCTGGAGGAAGTGACATCGTTCCGAGAGTCCGTGGCCCTCCTCCAAGACCTGGCCAGCCAATCGCCGCTGGGGGAGGTGACCCTTAACCTCTACGATATCTCCTAAGATAAAGCAATAATTAACGACACACGCAGATAGGAAACATCACTAAAATGGTTAAATACATTGAGCTAATGACTTTGATAATCCGTGCCAATGGAGTCAATGGTCACTGATAATGTGTGACGGTTGGGAGCTGTGTGGAGTGAATGGTCACTGATAATGTGTGACGGTTGGGAGCTGTGTGGAGTGAATGGTCACTGATAATGTGTGACGGTTGGGAGCTGTTGATTTCAGTGGTTATGATTCAAGGAGGATGTCAGTAATATTGCAGTAAATTGAGCGTTCTGTGATAAAGTGATGGATGTCAATTTAATTGTAGCTATGAGACCCAAAACACCACTAAATTTAACTTTTATGCTGACTTTTTTTTTTATATGCACATTTAAAATGTTTGTTGATCTTCAAAACACTTATTCACGTTCAAGTTTGTATATTTTACTGCTTAAATTACAGATTCTATAGCGAGTCCCCTTAAAATCTCTATATAGCTTTCTATATTGTATAGCAAAACCACACATGATTCAGACAATCCCCCTGAATTTCAACAGACATATGTTTATATATTATAGTTAGGATTCATTTCTGTATAGATATATACACAAAAAAAACAGGATTTTTAAATTGTTAAACTGAAGGAAATCAACGCGTGCATTGAGCGCTAAACCTTCTCTAAATGTGTTGATTTAGTTATCTCGAGGCAGCAATGGAAAAATAGCTTTTTAACAAATTAAATAAGTACCATCATCAATATTTTTTGCATTAATAGTTGTTTTTTTTTTATAACAAGATATATTTTAACGTTTTTTTATCGTTGCTAATAGTATATCGCCTTCTCCTGCTCAGATCATGAATACTGACTATATTACTAATTAACTGCAACTTTTAAACACTGAGAACTGAAATATAATTTTACAAAATCAATAAGGATCTTGAATAAACCCACACATATGTTTAAGCTTTTTTAAAGTATTATTTTGTAAGATTTGTATTAACGCAATGATTCGGATCATTTTAAGAAGCAGTATAAATTAATTTAAGATGACACTGGTATCTGTTCTGTTATTGAATCGGATTTTGTCATACTTGTACTTGCTAGAACCAAAGTCATTGTATTTTATCTTGCTCTTAATTGTATTATAAGCAGTGTGGAGTAGTGGTTAGGGCTCTGGACTCTTGACCGGAGGGTCGTGGGTTCAATCCCAGGTGGGGGGGACACTGCTGCTGTACCCTTGAGCAAGGTACTTTACCTAGATTGCTCCAGTAAAAACCCAACTGTATAAATGGGGAATTGTATGTAAAAATAATGTGATATCTTGTAACAATTGTAAGTAGCCCTGGATAAGGGCGTCTGCTAAGAAATAAATAATAAATAATAAAAATAATAATTATTATTATTATTATTATTATTATTATTATTATTAAGTGTTTAGCGCTCAGTTCCCGCGTTTGTTTATTTCCGTTTTTAAGGGCAACTTAAAAAAACCTGTCCCGTCCCAAAGTCTTCTGACCTGTATACCATTCCTGTAGTTTTGTTAAATGTTATAAATAAATATATATATATTTTTTAACTGTTTAACAAGTTGTCTGTGTGTGTTTGTCGGCGAATCATTTAAAAGTCAAAAAATCAGAAACCTACCACCTCGCCGAATCAGCGTTGAGCGGAGGCGGGCTACATAACGGGAACAGCCAATGAGGAGGGCGAAATGGGAGGTAGGGATGGTTCAGCGGCCAATCAAATGCTCTGCCTGTCGGTGCTGGCCAATGGAAAATAAGGAGCGGTTGAGGGACGTGGGGGCCAATGAGAATCTGAGGAGGCGCCGCAGCTGTTCTCGTTGTTAGGTAGGTTTTGCTCAGAGACCGGGCACCGGTTCAAATCATGTCTATGCATATTATATGAAATTAAATACAAGAGAGGCCCAAGGGTAAAGCTAAATATCAGAATAATTAGGCCGTTCAGCCCAGCGGCGCTCGTCCGGTTCTGACTTGAGCAGAAGATTATTATTATTATTATTATTATTATTTGTTTACTTAGCAGTCACTTTTTATCCAAAGCGACTTACAGAGACTAGGGGGGTGAACTCTGCATCATCAACAACTGCTGCTGCTGCAGAGTAACTTCCAATAGGAGCTTGTTTGTTTGACGTCTCATCCGAAGGACGGAGCACAAGGAGGTGAAGCGACTTGCTCAGGGTCACACACACGCACACACACACACGGAGTCAGTGGCTGAGCCGGGATTTGAACCTCCTGGTATCAAGACCCCTTTTCTTTAACCACCCGACCAGCCAACTTCATATAATAATAAAATAAATAAATAAATAAATAAATAAATAAAAATATTTAGTGTTTAGAACTGTCTCCTTTGCTCTGTCACGTCATCAAAGACACCCCCCCCATATCCATCCCATAAATCCTCTATCACAGTACAATCGCCAATTAATAATAATAATAATAATAATAATAATAATAATAATAATAATAATTAAGTAAATTATAATAATGATGTTTCGTATTTTAACCTTTTTTTAAAAAAAAGATTGTCACGCACACGTTCCTCTACGTCGTGACGTCACGTAGCTCCTGTTTTGCCCTCCCCAAGATGGCGGCGAAAGAGTCACCGGTCTTAAAAAAAACAAAAACAAACGAAACTCCCACTAAAGGCTTTCCGGTTCCGTCGCATTGTGCCGTTAATAAAATGTAGGCTCATGTATTGGGAGACGTGTAAAACGAACTCCTCTGTTTCTCCCCTGGGACACTTTCACCCTTCCTTAAATGTGCTTTACTTGCTCTTATCTGCCCCCTATTTTACTGCATTTAATCCTGTACTTCAGAGTACTGTAATCTGCCAAGTGTTTAAACTGTAGTATTTGGTATTTAATCATATCTTGATGCAACTATCACTGTCACTTTTATCTGCTGTATTATTGAATTGTATTTTGTCACACTTGTACTTGCTTGAACTAGTCATTGTATTTATCTTGCTCTTATTGTATTATTACTTGTACTGTAACACTTGAAATGTATTTGCTTACGATTGTAAGTCGCCCTGGATAAGGGCGTCTGCTAAGAAATAAATAATAATAATAATAATAATAATAATAATAATAACACGCAGCTACGATTTATTTAAGTATGCATTTATTTATTTATTTATAAAAATAAATGGCGAATAGGATATCAGTTGCAAAGTGCTTACACGGTTTTATTTGTCCGTATTGTATTGTGTGTGTGTCCAGAATTACAGAATAACTTACAAATTAATTGAGCCGAACCGGGCAGCTGGGAAAGGGGGGAGGGACGCTGGGAAATGAAGTCTTTCTTTGTCACATTTAATGCGCAAGCGCAGCTGGGAAAGGGAGGGGGGACGCTGGGAAATGAAGTCTTTCTTTGTCACATTTGATGCGCAAGCGCAGCTGCGAAAGGGAGAGGGACGCTGGGAAATGAAGTCTTTCTTTGTCACATTTAATGCGCAAGCGCAGCTGCGAAACGGAGGGGGACGCTGGGAAACGAAGTCTTACACTTTTTCACTTCAATACGCAGGCGCAGCTTTCGTTCAGTTCCCGACGCCAAAAAAAAGAAGCGACGGAACCGGGAAGCCCCCAACTAGGATGTTTTGAACGCTGAGAACTATACTATCCGACACCGTACCCAAGATGGCGCCAACGGCTTCAACCTCCCCACTGACCGTTCTATCCCCGCCCTTATCTACGCAACGGTTTACCTGCCCCGCCCCTTTCCAATAAAAGTCAACGAGAGCCAAAACACAAACCCCGCCCCCACCGAAACCCCGCCCTCCCTCTCGGAGCAGAAGGAGACGCCCACAGGCCAGAGACCCGCTTCCGAGACAGGAAAATTTTCACACACGCAGAAAAGAAAAAACAAAGGCGGCAAAACAGCTGTCCTCCCCCTCCCCCATTCCCCTTTTCCCCCGGAAAAATAAATAAATAAATAGATTTTTTTTTTTTAAAACGACCCCCTCCTCCGAAAAAAAAAACAACAACGTAGGACGAAGGTCGCCGCTTTTTTTTTTAAAAGAGGTAAGCGACTTGTAATTACGAGATCAAACTAGTGATGTTAAGAAAATTGTATTCAATTCGGAGTGCGTTGTTAGGGAAACCGCGCCGGTGTGAATTGAGAGAGAGAAAGAAAGAGAAAGAAAGAGAGAGAGAGAGAGAGAGAGGAACAGGAGAGGTCTGGCTAAACACTGTTTTTTATTCTCCCCTTCCTCCTCCTCCTGTCTGTGTCTGTAACGTAAATAACGTAGTTTTTAAAATAATAATAATAATAATAATAATAATACTACTACACTATAACAATAACAAAAAAACAACGTCACGCCGTTCCGCCATTTATTACGAATAATCTTGAAACGTTTTTGAGTTTTAAGTCGTACTTTGACCGGTCGGTATTACTAGCATAGGCGAGCCTTGCGGTTATAAAATGATTAATTATTATTATTATTATTATTATTATTATTATTGTTATTATTATTATAGTACTGGTCATTGATTTTAAATGCAGAGTGGGGTGTACTTTGCTAGTTCCGGATTTTTAAACATGGCTGCGGACACTTTGACTAAGTTCTTGTAAATTAAAAGTGCGTTTGTGTTTCTGTTTTTGTTTGTTTTTCGCGTTGATTTGTTTTTGTATCGATATGATCTTGAGGAGGGTTTCAACGTTTTTAGGAGTTTAATTTTTCATCACGTGATGTCCTTTTAAAAAAAAAAAAAACTTTATTTTTTTGGGGCCGATTCTGTTTTACTACATTTAAAAAAAAATAAAATAAATAAAACAACCACCCAAAACGTCGCTGTTTTTTTTTTTTTAAAAGCTGTCTTCCTATCTGTGATCTGAGCCGGTTTCGGTTTCTCGCCTCGTTTTTATTTTAAACAGACCTGACAACAACAACAACAAAAATTACGTTTACCGCAGATCCTAATTTCCATGCCATTCATGAGGTCGAGTAGTTGTGCGTTTTTATGTTTTCTCTCCTTTACAGAGTCGCCTTGACAGGTTTTCTTTTTCCGGCTTTTTAAAAACAAATCAATCAATATAACAAATACAGATTAATTTATTTGCAAACCCCAGTTTGCAATGAATTTGTTTTTTTTTTTCTTTCTTTGATTTAAGGATGCAGAGACGACCGTTTTCAAATTCGTGTTTTTCTCTTTGAGGGGACATGAAGGGAGCATGCTGGCTGTGAAGAGGTTTGTTTTGTGATTTTTAAAGAAATAAATACATTTATTTAGCGGGAGCTTTTATCCAAAGCGCAGAAATTAAACAAAATATATATATATATATATATATATATATATATATATATATATATATATATATATATATATATATAATAGAAAAATACAGAGAGAGAAATGGCAGATGATAAGACACAGCACATTATATTGCTGCTGTTGTTATTATTGTTTATTTCTTAGCAGAAAGTCATTGTATTTTATCTTGCTTTTAATTGTATTAATCAATGTGGAGTAGTGGTCAGGGCTCTGAACTCTTGACCGGAGGGTCGTGGGTTCAATCCCAGGTGGGGGGGACACTGCTGCTGTACCCTTGAGCAAGGTACTTTACCTAGATTGCTCTAGTAAAAACCCAACTGTATAAATTGTATGTAAAAATAATGTGATATCTTGTAACAATTGTGAGTCGCCCTGGATAAGGGCGTCTGCTAAGAAATAAATAATAATACAGGCAGTTTATCCAGAACTTCAATCAGAAACTCAGCTCAGGTCAAAACAAAACTAGAAGATATTAAGAAAGTCAAGCAGCAGATGAGAGTTTTTTTCGAAAGCCTTCCTTGGTGTAATGTGTGTGTGAGAGAGATATGGGAAGAGTCAGTTTCTTATCCTGTCTGTCTGTTGGGGTAGGGGGTAGGGGGTAGGGCGAGTTGTTCCAGTTGGAATGTCCCAGACGGTTGCCATAGCAGCATCTGGAGGCCCCTGTCATGCTCTGAAAATGAAAGCGAGTCGTGACCCAGGCATTGTCCCATGAGTCTTTGCTGTCTGTCTGTCTGTCAGACAGCCAGCCATGAGGAACAATGACCAAGGTACTTGAACAAAAAAAAAAAGAGGACATTTATAATTATGTGTTGTTTATTTAAATACAACAGTTTAGTTAACAGTTTGTGTTTTTTTCTTTTTCTGAATCAGATACTGTTGTAGAATTTGAGGTTCCCAATTCGCAGAGTGAGTCGCTTTTTCTTTGCAACATTCACATAACAATATAAAAGAAATTAAGAAGCGCGAGAATGCCAAACACAGTTGTAGACACTGTAAGGCCTAGTTTTAAACCCTAGGAGGCTGTGTGGTCCAGTGGTTAAAGAAAAGGGCTTGTAACCAGGAGGTCCCCGGTTCAAATCCCACCTCAGCCACTGACTCATTGTGTGACCCTGAGCAAGTCACTTCACCTCCTTGTGCTCCGTCTTTCAGGTGAGACGTAGTTGTAAGTGACTCTGCAGCTGATGCATAGTTCACACACCCTAGTCTCTGTAAGTCGCCTTGGATAAAAGCGTCTGTTAAATAAACAAATAATAATAATAACCCTAATCCTGTCAAACTTGAATTTTAACACCGATGTTGTTTTCCAAATACCAAGAAGACTGTGTTTGACCAGTCCATTTGATTGGCTGTGCGTTTTGATTTATTTATTTATTTAGCAGACACCTTTATCCAAGGCGACTTACAGAGACTAGGGTGTGTGAACTACGCATCAGCTGCAGAGTCACTTACAACTACGTCTCACCCAAAAGACGGAGCACAAGGAGGTGAAGTGACTTGCTCAGGGTCACACAGTGAGTCAGTGGCTGAGGTGGGATTTGAACCGCGGACCTCCTGGTTACAAGCCCTTTTCTTTAACCACTGGACCACACAGCCTCTTTTAATTTGTTAATTTGTTAATGTGACTGGCCAGCTGCAAGGCTCCTTGCAAAACCGACAGCCCAGATCGACACAAGCCCTCAATCTCCACTCCACTGTCGCGCACCGTCTGAAATAAAACCGCCACGCGCCCTGCTTGCTGCAAACGCTTCTAACGAAACTGGAGGTTTAGGGTTTGTGATTGTCGGGTTTTGATTTCTGAGCGCCTTGGTTTATTAATTTAATCATGGTGGGGGGAAGATAATGACAAAATAAGCTTTATTATTATTATTATTATTATTTTTTTTTCTACCGATTACATTCCTAAGCTCACAGTGATGATCGCTTAAATACGCGCGTACGACAAGGGATGAAATGCGTTTTATTCTGCAGCAAAGCAACATGTAAAAAGGCCTAAGTAAATAATTATTAGTATGATTTTAACAGAGGCCCGCCCCATGCCTTGGGTTGGCTCATAGCTGGCTACGGCTTTGTTCAGATATAGTGGTTTCTTTAGCGATTTGTTTTATTTATTTATTTATCAATCAATCAATCAATCAATCAATCAATAATAATAATAATAATAATAATAATAATAATAATAATAATAATAATTTACACTGACAATGGTTTTTTTTTTTTTTTTTTTTTTTAGAAACGTCTTTTAAAGCGAACCTCACCAACACTAGCTGGGGTCCAGAAGCATATTTTGCTCACAAAGAGGTTTTATAATCGGTCCGTCTGCGTTTCTCTTTATTTATTTTTTTAATGTTCCAACGATTTACCTCGACGACGTCCGCTCCGGTTTTTAGAACCTTCCTATTTCGATTTTAACCCTTTAAAAATAAATAAATAATTCCCAGTTCCCAGTCCCTCTTAATTAAATACCACCAGTCCAACAGTCTGTGTGCGCAGGCAGGCGCTAGTCTTTTCACTTGCCTGTAAACTAACCAAGTGCCTGAATAGCCTCCCTAAGCCCCCCTCTCTCTCTCTCTCTCTCTCTGCAGAGTGGTTGCTGAGTCCACAGTCCCAGTGCAGGGAGGACAGGACCCTGCAGCGCCCCCTACAGCTGAGAGGACAGGACTCTGCAGCGCCTCCTAGAGCTGAGTCGACAGGACTCTGCAGCGCCTCCTAGAGCTGAGAGGACAGGACTCTGCAGCACCATCTAGAGCCGACAAGACTCTGCAGCGCCCCCTAGAGCTGGGAGGTTGAATCTGCAGCTCGAAACCCGGCTTGCCAGCGCAGCAACTTGACAAACCCACAAAAACTAAAACAAACAAAAACTACAAATACCAGCGTTATCCCCCCCCCCCCCACCACCAAAGCACTACAAGGAAAGCAAAGGGAGAAAACTACAATTCCCAGCATCCTTAAGTTTTACAAGAAAATCAAAGCTTGCTTGTGGTGGTGGTGGTGGTGGAGGGAGGGAGGGAGTGGAGGAAATGCAGAGAGGAACCCGACGATAGAAAAAAATATATTGATCAAATAAAACGATCGTTTTTTGTGTTTTGAAATAAAAATGTCCACCGAATGCGGGGCATTTTTCCCTCGTCGCGGTCGGAGGAAGCCGACCCCGTTACGAGCGCCTCCTCTGTCAAGTCGGAACGTGGCTACCACTGCCAGCTGTGCGGCTACGAGACACTGGACCTGTCCCGCTTCAGCGAGCACCTGCACAGGACGCACCCTGTCTTTAACTTCAAAATCCTGCCCACTTGCACTGGCAGGACCCCCAACATGGAGCCGTGCAACGGAGAAACCTTTCCCCCCGGGTTCCGGAGGGAAGCGGAAGAGGCGCTAAAGACTGCGACGCAGGGAAACGAGGGTCGTCGTTGTTGACGCCCCAGGAGGTCGCTCGGGGAAAAGCTGTGACTACTCCGAAGCCGGGCTGCAGGAACCCGTCGTCTACGGTCAACTTCAGCCCCAACAGAAACTCGGTGGTCTGCCTGCCCCTGGTCTCGGAGGGGCTGAAGCTGGTGTGGACCCAGTCTGACCAGACCAGCTCGCTGGACTCGGACGAAAGGCTGGTCGAAGCGTTCAGCCGCTTCCCTTACCCGTCGGCCGCGGAGATCGGGCAGCTGTGCCGGGACTCGGGCCTGCCCCTGGACAAGGTGAAGGTCTGGCTGATGGTTCAGAGGATCGATGCAGGATCAGCTGGTCTTCTGAAGAGATTGAGGAGACGAGGCTGAAGCTGGGGCAGGGGAGGGGCAGGGAGGGGGAGTGGGAGGAGTGGGGGGAGGAGGAGGAGAAGGAGGTGGTATCGATTTAGAGGAGGAAGAGAGAGCCAGCGGGATAAACGGCTCGAAACTCGACCCTCGGCGGGTTCTGAACGGAGTGGCAGCATACTCTTCCTCCTCCGCTCTCCCGGGCAGCGGGAGCTGCAAGAAACCCGAAGCCCCTCTGGTGGGGCAGCGGTTAAATAACTTCTCCTCCTCCTCCTCCTCTTCCTCTTCCTCCCGGGCATCTGGAGGGAACCCCAGTCTCAGCACCCCCGACCCCGATCCCAGCCGCCCCTCCTTGGAGTCCTTCCTGGACCGCAGCCTTGAGGCGGTGGCGCACGGATTCGGGAATTCCGGCAAGGCGGGAGACCGCAGGGAGGAAGGGGGGGTAGGAGAAAGACTTGTTGCCGAAGGGAAACGGACAGCGGAGACGACGCTACGGACCCGCCCACCACCGCAGCGGCGCACAGGCTAACCCCAAGAAGAGCAAGCCCGCCCCTTCTCCTCTAGCCCCTCCCCTGGGCCCCTCCTTCTCACACCCAATGGCCGACTGCGGAAGACGAAAGAACAACTGTCCATTCTCAAGGCCTTTTTCCTGCGCTGCCAGTGGCCCCAGAACTCGGACTACGCCCGCCTGGCCGGAGGAGGCGGGCTGCATGCGGTCGGACATTATCCAGTGGTTCGGAGACACGCGGTACGCGGTCAAGAACGGCCACCTGAGGTGGGTCAGGAGGTCGGACATCGCTTCCAATATCCTGCAGAAGCAACAACAGACCGCTCCCCACCTCCTGGTTTCCCCCAGCAACAGCAGGGCGAAGAGGAAGAGGGAGAGGGAGTCGGGAGCGTGGCACGGAGGCAGGGACGAGGGGTCGGCCCGGGTTCGAACAGCAGCGTCGACATGCGCCCCCTGGAGAGGTATTTCGGGAGCACGGGGTTCCTGCAGGAGCGGGATCTGGATGCGCTGTGTAGGGAGACGAGGATGAGCTGCCAGCAAGTGAGGGAGTGGTTTGTGTGCCGGCAGGAGGGCATGGCGGAGGTGGAAGTGGATATTAGCGATGGGGAGGGGTGAGAGAAGGAGAGAGGGACATTTTATACAGAGCTGCGTTATGTATGTACATAGGTATGAACTTTGTTTTGTTTTTGGTTAGATGGGAGAGCTCAGAACTAATGGTCATAAGTGATGATAATGATTATTATTATTATTATTATATTAAGCTCAAAGGGGAGGGTTGGGTATGGGGTACTAGCCAGTTTTAAAGGGTCTTTTTAAACCTCTTTAAATCTGCACAAGCAACACAGTACCCCCCCTGTGTGAGGCACTGAGGTCATTATTATTATTATTATTATTATTATTGTTATTATTATGACAGTTACAGCTGAATCATTTCCTGAAATTCCAATTCTGTTTTATTCAATTTTTAATTAGTTCCAATTATGCTGCAGTGATCCAAATTATAATTACAGTGGCTCTAAAACATAACATAAACAGCCGACCGCATCATTTCTTCTGAATAACCGGCATTAATAATCACAGGTACAAACCCACAGACTCACTGGAGCACTTTTAAATTTTTTTTTGTTTTCTTTTTTTCTTTTTAAACAAATAATGGGGGAAGTTACCAAAAGTGATTGAAAATACGAGAATAAAGATCTGAAATGACAAATAAATGTGTAGCTGAACTGGAATCGATCAATTAAATAGATGGGGATAATTTACAATAAATTACAAATTTGCACCATTACAATTGGAATTCACCTCGGGTCTGAAAGGCATATTGAAAAAAAAAAAAGAAAAAAAAAAAAAGAAAACCTAAGTATTTACTTTTACTTCCTGGTGTTTTATCACTTCCTGTGCAGTAAGTAGGTCGCCTGACCCGATTTTGCCGCCAGCGAAACGGAGCTACGGCACAGGAAGTGATGTCATACCAGGAAGCAGCGAACTTTTTTTTTACCAGTAGATTCTACAGCCCTGGCTTAGCCCGCCCTTTTAAATTTAAATTGCTTGAGATTTGAGAAGAGATGCCTTCACTTACTTGTTTTGCTTAAGCGATCAATGACTTTTGTAGTATTATTATTATTATTATTGTTATTGTTGTTATTATTATTATTATTATTATTATTATTATTATTATTAATAATAATAATAATGTTGTTATTATTTTAGGTATTTTTTTTTTTGTAATTATGACCAAGAGTTTGGGGTTACAAGTTGATTTGATGAGACCAGACTGTTTTCAATAAATCTTGTGTTTTTAAAGATATTTTTTGGTGGTTTATTTCCGTTGCAGTGAACCTGGCTACAGAGTGCTGCTGCACTCCATTTAAAACTGGTTTGAAATCAAAATGTTTGTGTTTTTAAGAGCAGTTATGTTAAAATGACCAGTTTTGGGACAGAGAAGCTTTAACTAAACTCTTTTCAGAATGTAGTAAACTAACACAGACACTGAGAAGAAGGGATTATATTGTAGCGTCAAACTGAACAGGATTGTGGGGCTCTGTCTGTCTGTCTGTCTGTCTGCAGCTTTAATGAAACTAAACTCTTTTCAGAATGTAGTAAACCAACACAGACACCAAGAAGGAGGGATTATATTGTAGCGTCAAACTGAACAGGATTGTGGGGCTCTGTCTGTCTGTCTGTCTGTCTGTGTCTGTCTGTCTGCAGTTTACTGAAACTAAACTCTTTTCAGAATGTAGTAAACTAACACAGACACCAAGAAGGAGGGATTATATTGTAGCGTCAAACTGAACAGGATTGTGGGGCTCTGTCTGTCTGTCTGTCTGCAGCTTTAATGACACTAAACTCTTTTCAGAATGCAGTAAACTAACATAGACACCAAGAAGGGATTATATTGTAGCGTCAAACTGAACAGGATTGTGGGGCTCTGTCTGTCTGTCTGTCTGTCTGCTGCTTTAATGACACTAAACTCTTTTCAGAATGCAGTAAACTAACATAGACACCAAGAAGGGATTATATTCTCTCAGTTTTTCATTGTGTTTATTACAGAACACCAACAGACTGTTAACAACAGTAGTAACTAAAAGTCTTCGACCCGACATCTTTGTGTCTAAAGAATTTAATAACGATCACAGGGGAGGGTGGCTGGTGTCGATCGGGCTGATTTTCACCGTTCAGAGTGAATTAAGAAACAGCTGCTTGGGTTTGTGTGGGTCGCTGTTTTCCGCAGAGTCTGAAGAAAAAGCAGCGATCCACACAAACCCAAGCAGCTGTTTCTTAATTCACTCTGAAAGGTGAATCAGCCCGATCGACACCAGTCACACTCACCTGATTTCTGTGGACAGCCTAATCCGAATAATGGGTTTGTGCCCCACTGTACAAATACCGTGTGTTTTTTATTGTAATATTTACTGTTTTCTGATCTTCAGTTCCAGCAGCTAGTCTGGCCCAGTCAGAGTCTCTCTCTCTACTGTATCTTTCTCTATCTGGCTGTCATCAGGCTTCTGCGTCACTCAGTTTGGCTAGAAACGCCTGTGATTAAAAAAATAAAAATAAAACACACACACATGAACATGTCCCTTGCATTGTTGTTGGACAAGACAAAGGGATGGGAATAAGACTCCTGTTGCACAGCAGTTCCACCCATTCCAGGTTTTACTACAGCTGGGGCCAAAGGTTTTGCATCCCCCTCTATGAGAATGAACTGATTTTGAATGAAATCTGCTGAATGTTCCCTTGTTAACATACTGAATTCCACACCCTCTATATAGAATGAACTCCCTCAGCTTCATAGAGTCCAATGAAAGCTGCTGAATAATGTTCCCTTGTTAACATATTGAATTCCACCCCCTCTATATAGAATGAACTCCCTCAGCTTCATAGAGTCCAATGAAAGCTGCTGAATAATGTTCTCTTGTTAACATATTGAATTACACACCCAGCGCTTTGGAGTTTTCCCTAGATACTGTACAAAAAACTGACTGGAAAAATGTGACATTTCAAAATCTAACATGAAATACTTACTGTACTGCGATTATGGTTTCCTTCCGGTACTCTTTATTTTTTATTTATATCATTTTGTAGTTTCTTTGATTACATCATGATGTTAAATTAAATATCTAAATTATGTGCATAGTTTTTTTATTTTATTTTTTTATAAATGAAGCCTCAATCCTAAAATCCTAGGCGATGCCAGACTTTCGGCCAGAGCTGTATAATTCTCTTGTCTAATTTTAAAGTGAAGTCTGTTTATAGCTGCGCCCTTTATTTTGTGTTTGTCAATGTTATAAAAACTCACCTTTCTCTGTTCTGATTCAAAGATGACTGGGTGTGAGATAACTGGAGAAAAAATAAAAATATGCATTAAAAAAAATACAAATATATAAACCTTAGAAATACAGTGATGGAAATAAGACTCCCATTGCACAGCAGTGTGATCCAGTCCTGGTTTCACTAGGAGTTTAATAATCAGACACACCTGAGCTTGTTAGCTAGACACACTGGGGGCTGATCAAGCTGGTAGTAAAACCTGGACTGGGTGACGCTGCTGTGCAATAGGAGTCTGATTCCCATTCCTGCAATAACAATGCTGGTTATCATCACAGGGCTGGGAATCAGACTCCCGTTGCACAGCAGTGTGATCCATTCCTGGTTTCGCTAGGAGTTTAATAATCAGACACACCTGAGCTTGTTAGCTAGACACACTGGGGGCTGATCAAGCTGGTAGTAAAACCTGGAATGGGTGACGCTGCTGTGCAACAGGAGTCTGATTCCCGATCCTCAGAATATTTAAAAAATAAACAGCACATGCATTCCAGCTTGGTAAATGAGTGAATCTGCGAATTACCAGCTGAGGCGTTCGCGCTTGACCACTGGTTTGCCCTGGCTGACCTACAAAAAACAAAGACAGGTTATAGGTAGTTCATCTGAGTGGATCTTGTCCATCCAGAACGTTAATCAGAAAAAAAAACTAGAAGAAACTTAGAAAGTCAAGCAGCAGACGAGAGTTTATGCGAACGACTTCCTCGTGTGTAACGTGTGTGTGTGTGTGTGTGTGTGTAACGTGTGTCTGTGTGTAAGCGTGTGAGAGAGAGATACTTGTTAGTGTCTTGTTTCTTCTCCTTTCTGTCTGTATTTAAAGACATTTTAATGATAGAAGGCTGTGAGGTCCAGTGGTTAAAGAAAAGGGGCTTGTAACCAGGAGGTCCCCGGTTCAAATCCCACCTCAGCCACTGACTCACTGTGTGACCCTGAGCAGGTCACTTAACCTCCTTGTGCTCCGTCTTTCGGGTGAGACGTAATTGTAAGTGACTCTGCAGCTGATGCATAGTTCACACACCCGAGTCTCTGTAAGTCGCCTTGGATAAAGGCGTCTGCTAAATAAACAAATAATAATAATAATAGAGGTCCTGGGATAGTTACCTGTGAATATTCGGGGGTTGGGGGACGGTAGCGACTGGAGACTGGAACCAGAACCGAACTGGAACTGGAGCAGGCGAGGGGTCCGGGACACACTGGTGGGGGTTCTGTATAAATATAATATTGTTCTATATAAATATAATATGACTGATGGAGAGAGAGAGGCCGATGGGCGGGACAGTGGAGGAAGTTCAAGAGGCAGGGAGTGGGGAGAGGGGACATGGGGAGGAAAAGTTGAATTTGTAGCTTTCACAATTATCTACATACTAAGACTGACAAACAGACACAGAGACAGACCAACAGACTGAAACAAACGCGGAGCGAGACAAATAGAGACAGACTGACAGACCGAGAGACAAATAGACAGACAGGCAGACAGACAGTGTTCCCTCTCCTGTTCAGTGCACATAGTATACCTGCCGGTCAGCGCCCCTGCAGAGACACTGGTGGGAGTTCCTGCAGGGGAAAAAAAAAACCCTGCTTAATTCTTCTGACAGTTTCACCTCGGGAGAGTTCTGAGTTAAAGATGCATACTGTTAAGAGCAAAACATTCTGCATCCCCCTTTCTATAGAGAATGAACTAATTTAGCTTTATAAAGCCGAATGTAAACCTGCTGAATAATGTTATGTTAACATCTTGAATTACACACCGCATGAGGCTTTGGAGTTTTCCCCAGATACTTAATGACAAAACAGACTGAAAAAAAATGTAGTTTCTTTTGATAACATTAAATAAAAGAATTAAATCATGTTCACACACACACACACATATATATATATATATATATATATATATATATATATATATATATATATATATATATATATATATATATATATTAGCTCAATCATAAAATTTGAAGTGATGCAAAACCTTTGGCCACAGCTGTAGAACAAAATCAAACATGGATTGCAGTGCTGGGGCTTTCTCTAAGGAAAGGAGGGAGAAGGGAGAGGAGAGAGAAGTGGGGGAAGGAGAAAGAGTGGAAGAAGGGAGAGGGAGAGCGAATGGAAGGAAGGGGTGAAGGAGGGTGGGGGTGAATCAATTGAATCGCTCACTGAAATTTGGGTCCTGTGGCGTGCTTCTGCCGGACATGGTGCTGGCACTCCCTGGAGTCTGAGGAGAGAGGAGAGAGGAGTTTATAACATATACAGCTCTGGCTAAAAGATGTGGATCCCGTAGAATTTTAGGATTGAGACATCATTAAAAAAAAAAAAATTGAACATTATTTTAGATCTTTTTATTTTGTAATCAAAAGAAAACTACAAAATGATATAAAAAAAAAAAAAAAGTCTACCGGAAGCCATAATCGCAGTACAGTAAGGATTTCATGTTAGATTTCGAAATGTCACATTTTTTCCAGTCAGTTTTGTCGTGAAGTATCTGGAAAAACTCCAAAGCGCTGGGTGTGGAATTCAATATGTTAACAAGGGAACATTATTCAGCAGCTTTCATTGGACTCTATGAAGCTGAGGGAGTTCATTCTATATAGAGGGGGTGGAATTCAATATGTTAACAAGGGAACATTATTCAGCAGCTTTCATTGGACTCTATGAAGCTGAGGGGAGTTCATTCTATATAGAGGGTGTGGAATTCAATATGTTAACAAGGGAACATTATTCAGCAGCTTTCATTGGACTCTATGAAGCTGAGGGAGTTCATTCTATATAGAGGGGGTGGAATTCAATATGTTAACAAGGGAACATTATTCAGCAGCTTTCATTGGACTCTATGAAGCTGAGTGAGTTCATTCTATATAGAGGGTGTGTAATTCAATATGTTAACAAGGGAACATTATTCAGCAGCTTTCATTGGACTCTATGAAGCTGAGTGAGTTCATTCTATAGAGGGGGTGGAATTCAATATGTTAACAAGGGAACATTATTCAGCAGCTTTCATTGGACTCTATGAAGCTGAGGGAGTTCATTCTATATAGAGGGTGTGTAATTCAATATGTTAACAAGGGAACATTATTCAGCAGCTTTCATTGGACTATGAAGCAAAATTTGTTCATTCTATATAGAGGGGGGGATGCGAAGCCTTTGTCCAGAGCTGTATGGGACAAGACAGATCATTCAAAGACGTTACGATATTCAAGTGACAATTCAGTTTTTTTTTTCTTTTACACACATGGGGAGGGGGGTTAATATTTTAGTGGCATTGTTTTATTAATTTCATCACGAATCAATTGATACTCACAATGGCACCTCCAGATCTGATTGCTCTGTACCGCTCCAGTGATTCCATCGAGTCTGAACGGCTGAGACAGACACACAGACAGAGAGAGAGAGAGAGAGAGAGACAGACACACTTACTGTAAACTACACTGTGTTTAAATATGCTTAGATTGTAACCCTGTACCGTCCTGCGTGAGTCGCCTCAGATTAAGGCGTCTGCCAAATAAACTAATAATAGTAATTCATAATATTATTATTATTATTATTATTAATGAGTCATTTAGCAGAGGCTTTTATCCAAAGCGACTTACAGAGCCTAGGGGGGTGAACTCTGCATCATCAACAACTGCTGCTGCTGCTGCTGCAGAGTCACTTCCAATAGGAGCTTGTTTGTTTGACGTCTCATCCGAAGAAGTTAAAGCACAGCACAGTGTAGTAAAGCACAGAGAAGATAATAAACCAGTCCCCTTCTTAAATGTATGTAAAAACTCTAAAATGTTGGACATGTAAGTTTTAGCTTTTACCTGACTTGATAGCTGCTTCTTCTAGGGCTTACTAAGAGAGAATACGAAAGAAAGTTGGGGTGCAAGTCAATATATGTATATACAAAAGGTGCAAAAAAACGAAATGAAATCAATAATCCAAACAATCAATAATTGCACAGAACTTTCTTGAAATACATGTTATTGCAAATCAAAGAGTTTATTTTTTACCTAGTGTAGGAGACGTGATGGCTACTGGCCGCGATATTCTGTTGCCCCTGTATGAAGCAAAAAAACTCAAAACACTGTTTATATATATATTATACCTCCAATGTTTTGATTCAAACACAGGCTCCCTTGAGAAAGATATGTGCAACATATCGAAACGCTGGGCAGCTGGCTCTTTGAGCTAATATATATATATATATTTTTTTTAAAAATAAGCTACTGAAAATATTAAACTGATGAAGATTAGAACACAAGAACATAAGAAAGTTTACAAACGAGAGGAGGCCCCATTCAGCCCATCTTGCTCATTTGGTTGTTAGTAGCTTATTGATCCCAGAATCTCATCAAGCAGCTTCTTGAAGGATCCCAGATTAATATAAATGAAAATGATCACACTAATGTGCGTAATTGATTCTTTCCAATCGCTTTATCAAATATATTTATTCGTTTTTTCACACTAGTTTATTAAAAAAGATGCTCAAGTCGAGTGATGTGTTGTTTTTTTTTTTTTTTTTTTTAAAGCAGTCTTACCTGTTTTCTTGTAGAGGACTCTGAGACAACTGGAAAGGAAGGGGGGATAGAGAAAGAGAGAAACGTTATTATGAAGATCACATCACAAACTGTAATCTACATCCTTCAGCTTAATTATTTATTTTTTTATTGCGTTTTTTATTATTATTATTAGTTTATTTAACAGACGCCTTTATCCAAGGCGACTTACAGAGACTAGGGTGTGTGAACTATGCATCAGCTGCAGAGTCACTTACAACTACGTCTCACCCGAAAGACGGAGCACAAGGAGGTGAAGAGACTTGCTCAGGGTCAGACAATGAGTCAGTGGCTGAGGTGGGATTTGAACCGGAGACCTCCTGGTTACAAGCCCTTTTCTTTAACCACTGGACCTCACAGACTCCAGTGTATTCATCAACACTGAACTGTTTTTAATGTACAAACTTTAAGGAATACTAAAACAAGCTACAATCTATTTTTTTTTAAGTTTTTTTTCTATCAGTGTTTTCTTAATTTACCCAGCGGGTCGCGGAGCGTTTGATAGTTTGTTGATAATGTGCGTACCTTGACACGAGACAGGAGATTCTTGAGCTCTGCATTCTCCTTCCTCAACTCAGCTAGTTCCCTGAGAGAGAGAGAGAGAGAGAGAGAGAGAGAGAGAGAGAGAGAGAGAGAGAGAGAGAGAGAGAGAGAGAGAGAGAGAGAGAGAGAGAGAGAGAGAGAGAGAGAGAACATAAGAAAGTTTAGAAACGAGAGGAGGCCCCATTCAGCCCATCTTGCTCGTTTGGTTGTTAGTAGCTTATTGATCCCAGAATCTCATCAAGCAGCTTCTTGAAGGATCCCAGGGTGTCAGCTTCAACAACATTACTGGAGAGTTGGTTCCAGACCCTCACAATTCTCTGTGTAAAAAAAAAGTGCCTCCTATTTTCTGTTCTGAATGCCCCTTTAACTAATCGTCACCCTAATACCCTTTCTTTACTTATGTATTGTTTATGAGATGTGTTTGTATTTTTTTAAATAGTAAAAGAAATGTAATAAATTCAAGGACAAACGTTTCCACTAGAAAAGACACTGAGAAAGACTTCTGGTGGAAACGTCCGTCAGCGAACGCAGCGTTTCACTGCCGAGTGGTTGAACGGATGACGGAGGCAGTGGGCAGCCGTGCAGACCCAGGAGGCAGCCCAAGCTCTCGCTGCCCTGCCCACACCTCTCCTGCTGTTTGCTGAGCTTGCTCCCCTCCCGCAACTTGCTCTCCATTTCCGAGGATTTGTACTTGTAAAAAGCCAGCACTCGCGCCATCTGCTTCTTCTGGAACAAGGACACCTGCGGACGAGAGACGCTAGCGTCAATCCGGTAACCGCCTTACTGTCCCAGGAAGGATTCCCTGGCACAAACCTGCGATTATGGCTTCCTTCCGGTAGACTTTGGTGATATCACTTTTGTAGTTTCTTTGAAAGAAGCGCTAAACAGAACCTTAAAAATTAAAAATCCACTGTCTTTATTATTATTATTATTATTATTATTAGACAAGGGGGGTGAACTCTGCATGATCAGCAACTGCTGTTGCTGCTGCAGTCACTTCCAATAGGAGCTTGTTTATTTGACGTCTCATTCGAAGGACGGAGGACAAGGAGGTGAAGTGACTTGCTCAGGGTCACACACACACACACACACACACACACACACACACACAGGGAGTCAGTGGCTGAGCCAGGATTTGAACCTCCTGGTATCAAGACCCCTTTTCTTTAACCGCAGGAAGCCTCCTTTCTTGTCTCCTATTGCCCCCCCTCAAAACTTCTTTAGAAACGTTTTCTTGGTTTGTCTGACAGTGATTCATGGAGCCTACCTGTGCGATTTGTTCAAAATGATTCCGTGCCACTTCTATGGGGTTCCTGAAATACATCTGTTCTTGAGGCTTGAGCTGAGGAGGAAGGCAAGGAGACACAAACCCCCCCCAGACACGAGACTCTATAAGACTTAAATCTTTCGAAATGTTCCTTTTTTTTTTTAATATATATACTACGCTGAGCCCGGGTTTTATTTGTGCCGGATCAGGTGGGAGAGTTCAACTTACATTTTCTGACAGTAACAGGAATTTGCATGTGGCGCCACAAACACGACATTTATCTGTGAGAGAGAGAGAGAGAAAAAGGGGTGGAAATTGAATAATAATAACCCACAGTTATTACTAAACGTCTCTGTACCCTGCTAGGTTTTTTTTTTTTTTTAATACCGTACTATAAAAAAATAACATAATGCAATGCTATCGACAGACATAAGAACATAAGAAAGTTTACAAACGAGAGGAGCTCCCATTCAGCCCATCTTGCTCGTTTGGTTGTTAGTAGCTTATTGATCCCAGAATCTCATCAAGCAGCTTCTTGAAGGATCCCAGGGTGTCAGCTTCAACAACATTACTGGGGAGTTGGTTCCAGACCCTCACAATTCTCTGTGTAAAAAAGTGCCTCCTATTTTCTGTTCTGAATGCCCCTTTATCTAATCTCCATTTAATTTCGACCAGAAATCGTTTGAAGGCATGGGGGTGTCGCTTGATCACTTGTCCAAAAACCTTCGTCATCTGAAGACATTGAAAAAAGACTTTCAAAGTCGAAACGTTTGTTGTAGGTTTTATTTGTATATATATATATATATATATATATATATATATATATATATATATATATATATATATATATATATATATATTACTATTTCTAATAATCTAATAAACACTACAAGTTCGTTAGGTTTAAAAGAGCTCACGTTATTGTGAATTTTATAAATAGGTATTAGGACTGTATAATAAGGTATGACAGTTTTTTTTTTTATTATTTTAATAACGGCTTGCTTGTTTGTTTTTTTTGATTTTCACCTTGATTCACGCAGTTTTCACAGGCGATGTGCCCGCAACTCGACACGCAAAACTCGACTCCCTCTGTCTTGAAACAGCTGTTGCAGTGAAACCAATCCATGACGGGTTTGTTGCACGAACAAAACTAAAAATAAATAAATAAATACATAATTGAAATTAAACTACAGTCTTGGTTTTATAAACAAAGACCTTCAAAAAAAAAAAATACTCATTTCAACGTGTTTTATTTATATAACCAATATCACAGTATCTGAGCTTTCCGTGTAGGTTAAAAAGAAAATAGTAAGCCTCCACTATCAAAAGTAATAATAATAATAATAATAATAATAATAATAATAATAATAATAATAAATACAGTACTACAAATGTAAAGCAATACTTCCTTTCCCATCAATCGTTTGAATATATATATTTTATTTTTCTGCACAATATATTGAACCGCTTGTCTAGCAGTACCTAAAAAGGCATATTTTGTTTTAAGTGGCTCCAAATACAGTATTATTTATGCAAAAGTCACAAAAGAAACAGATAAAATATTAAAACGACATTTTCCTAGAAAAAAAAAAAGTTTGAAAGCAAACATCAGATTATTTTTATTAAACTGCGTCTCAAATGTATTACAATATACCTTATATATTTTACAGGCCCAAGACAAGACTTATTTAGGAATTAGGATCAATCTACAAACATCTAATTGACCTATTAACTAAATACAGGGAGAAACACAAACCGAATAGCATGTTAAATATTATATTTGACTAACACATACAGGGAAAGAAGACGGTAAAATACCGCAAAAATAATAATAATAATAATAATAATAATAATAATAATAATAATAATAATAATAATAATAATAATAACATACCGGTATATATAAAAAAAAAATACGACACAATGGCAAACATCGATAAAATAGCCATATAATAACAAGTTCAAACCTCTACTAAAATAAAATATATATAAAAATAAAATATATATTTTCTCTTCAAAAAGCCGAGAGGCAAACCGCTCGACTGATGGTGACGCTCACCTTCTTCCCACTTCCCGCCAAAAGCTAGCCGCTGCCGAACCTACTGCTGCTGGGACGCTCTGAGGGCGTGCAGGCTGCAAATTTGAAATTTAACG
>CM060295.1:1240748-1243248 GCA_030684275.1 Acipenser oxyrinchus oxyrinchus
TATATCAGTGTTATTTAGACTCAGCTTCCTAGAGTCCAATGAAAGCTGCTGAATAATGTTCCCTTGTTAACATATTGAATTCCACCCCCTCTATATAGAATGAACTCCCTCAGCTTCATAGAGTCCAGTGAAAGCTGCTGAATAATGTTCCCTTGTTAACATATTGAATTCCACACCCTCTATATAGAATGAACTCACTCAGCTTCATAGAGTCCAATGAAAGCTGCTGAATAATGTTCCCTTGTTAACATATTGAATTCCACCCCCTCTATATAGAATGAACTCCCTCAGCTTCATTGAGTCCAATGAAAGCTGCTGAATAATGTTCCCTTGTTAACATATTGAATTCCACCCCCTCTATATAGAATGAACTCCCTCAGCTTCATTGAGTCCAATGAAAGCTGCTGAATAATGTTCCTTTGTTAACATATTGAATTACACCCCCTCTATATAGAATGAACTCCCTCAGCTTCATTGAGTCCAATGAAAGCTGCTGAATAATGTTCCCTTGTTAACATATTGAATTACACACCCTCTATATAGAATGAACTCCCTCAGCCTCATAGAGTCCAATGAAAGCTGCTGAATAATGTTCCCTTGTTAACATATTGAATTCCACACCCTCTATATAGAATGAACTCCCTCAGCTTCATAGAGTCCAATGAAAGCTGCTGAATAATGTTCCCTTGTTAACATATTGAATTCCACACCCTCTATATAGAATGAACTCTCAGCTTCATAGAGTCCAATGAAAGCTGCTGAATAATGTTCCCTTGTTAACATATTGAATTACACACCCTCTATATAGACGCAGTCACTAGCTATAAAGACACAGTCACTAGCTGAGGACACAGTCACTAGCTATAAAGACACAGTCACTAGCTCTGAGGACACAGTCACTAGCTCTGAGGACACAGTCACTAGCTATAAAGACACAGTCACTAGCTCTGAGGACACAGTCACTAGCTCTGAAGACCCAGTCACTAGCTCTGAGGACACAGTCACTAGCTCTGAGGACACAGTCACTAGCTCTGAAGACGCAGTCACTAGCTCTGAGGACACAGTCACTAGCTCTGAAGACGCAGTCACTAGCTCTGAAGACGCAGTCACTAGCTCTGAGGACACAGTCACTAGCTCTGAGGACACAGTCACTAGCTCTGAGGACGCAGTCACTAGCTCTGAGGACACAGTCACTAGCTCTGAGGACACAGTCACTAGCTCGGTTTGGGCTCCAGTGCCTTCATCAGTGTTAATGAAACGCTTGTCTGCTTGACTCAGTTTCTTAGAAGTCTTTGTTAGTGATGAATATAAAAATCCGTACGCAGGTAAGATTTTGAATGTTTTTATTTATTCTGCAGTCTTGAGATTGACAGAAGGTGGTTTTACCGCACGTGGGTTCGCATGGTCTTTAGGGAGTCTTTTCAGAAGCGTCTGGGACAGTTTGGAAGCTAGAAAACGACGTCAGAGCGGCACACCACAGCAACCCTGCAGGGGTCAAAGTCTGGCGTTCATCCCCCCAGCAACCACAATGGTTTCTCCCGTGATGTAACTCGCGTCGTCGGAACACAGGAACGAAACGGTTCCGGAGATGTCATCCGGACTGCCGATCCTAGCGGGAAAAAAATAAATAATATCTGCTGGTAAAAAACAGTGAAGTTAACAAACTGCAGTCAGTCAGGTCAGACAGACGCTCTGAGATGCTGATGTTCTCTATAACTCGTGTTACAGAGCGACCACACCCAGTTTCATCACAGTTCTCTCGAATTATCTGGAACAGTGCGACTCCTGTATAGAAGGGAAGCCACACCCCCTGTCCTCCATCTTGGCTCCTGGCGTTCTGCAGTGGTGGGCAGGGAGTCGCTCCGAGCCCAAGTTAAGATGGAGTCAGTTTCTTTCTGTGCCGGCTTACCTTTTTATGCTGAGATTCTTCAGAAATTCTTCATGGCGGCGCCTTCGTTTTGCCACAGCTGGGTAAAAACATACAGATGTGAATATAGATACTGTAGCCAGACACACAGACAGACAGACAGACAGACATCAATATAGATACTGTACAGAGAGAGAGAGAGAGACTCACAGATACACACAGACAGACACACACACACACAGACAGACACAGCGACAGACAGACAGACAGACAGACACACACAGAGACAGACAGACACACACAGAGACAGACAGACAGACAGACATCAATATAGATACTGTAGCCAGACACAGACAGACAGACATCAATATAGATACTGTACAGAGAGAGAGAGAGAGAGAGAGACACTCACAGATACACACAGACAGACACACACACACAGACAGACACAGCGACAGACAGACAGACAGACAGACAGACAGACACACACAGAGACAGACAGACAGACAGACAGACAGACAGACAGACAGACAGACAGGCACACACACACAGAGACAGACAGACACACACAGAGACAGACACACAGAGAGACAGACAGACACACACACAGAGACAGACAGACAGACATCAATA
>CM060295.1:1245748-1255748 GCA_030684275.1 Acipenser oxyrinchus oxyrinchus
ATAGAGGGTGTGGAATTCAGTATGTTAACAAGGGAACATTATTCAGCAGCTTTCATTGGACTCTATGAAGCTGAGGGAGTTCATTCTATATGGAGGGTAAACGAATGACTGTCGAGGTTTCATTCTTACCCCCTGGCCTCCATGTGCGGAACCACAAGCTTCGCCAGTAAAAACGTGGCTTTGACATTCACGTCCAAAATCTAAACACAAATAAAAAAATTTAAAAATGAACAAACAGATGCTCTGAACTACCCCCCTTCCAAAACAGAATTCCTACCTTGTCCCAAACCTCCTCAGTGGAATCCATAATATTCCCGAAGAACGGATTGACGGCCGCATTGGAGACAAGGATATCAATCCCTCCGTGATCCCTGACTGTCTGGAAACAAATAGCAAGAGAAAATGCTTCCCTATGCTTTACCAGACCTCTCTGTGCTTTACAATGCTTCCCTATGCTTTACCAGACCTCTCTGTGCTTTACAATGCTTCCCTATGCTTTACCAGACCTCTCTGTGCTTTGCAATGCTTCCCTATGCTTTACCAGACCTCTCTGTGCTTTACAATGCTTCCCTATGCTTTACCACACCTCTCTGTGCTTTACAATGCTTCCCTATGCTTTACCAGACCTCTCTGTGCTTTACAATGCTTCCCTATGCTTTATCAGACCTCTCTGTGCTTTACAATGCTTCCCTATGCTTTACCAGACCTCTGTGCTTTACAATGCTTCCATATGCTTTACCAGACCTCTCTGTGCTTTACAATGCTTCCCTATGCTTTACCACACCTCTCTGTGCTTTACAATGCTTCCATATGCTTTACCAGACCTCTCTGTGCTTTACAATGCTTCCCTATGCTTTACCACACCTCTCTGTGCTTTACAATGCTTCCATATGCTTTACCAGACCTCTCTGTGCTTTACAATGCTTCCCTATGCTTTACCAGACCTCTCTGTGCTTTACAATGCTTCCCTATGCTTTACCAGACCTCTCTGTGCTTTACAATGCTTCCCTATGCTTTACCACACCTCTCTGTGCTTTACAATGCTTCCTATGCTTTACCAGACCTCTCTGTGCTTTACAATGCTTCCCTATGCTTTACCAGACCTCTCTGTGCTTTACAATGCTTCCCTATGCTTTACCAGACCTCTCTGTGCTTTACAATGCTTCCCTATGCTTTACCAGACCTCTCTGTGCTTTTACAATGCTTCCCTATGCTTTACCAGACCTCTCTGTGCTTTACAATGCTTCCCTATGCTTTACCAGACCTCTCTGTGCTTTACAATGCTTCCCTATGCTTTACCAGACCTCTCTGTGCTTTACAATGCTTCCCTATGCTTTACCACACCTCTCTGTGCTTTACAATGCTTCCCTATGCTTTACCAGACCTCTCTGTGCTTTTACAATGCTTCCCTATGCTTTATCAGACCTCTCTGTGCTTTACAATGCTTCCCTATGCTTTACCAGACCTCTCTGTGCTTTACAATGCTTCCATATGCTTTACCAGACCTCTCTGTGCTTTACAATGCTTCCTATGCTTTACCAGACCTCTCTGTGCTTTTACAATGCTTCCCTATGCTTTACCAGACCTCTCTGTGCTTTTACAATGCTTCCATATGCTTTACCAGACCTCTCTGTGCTTTACAATGCTTCCCTATGCTTTACCAGACCTCTCTGTGCTTTTACAATGCTTCCCTATGCTTTACCAGACCTCTCTGTGCTTTACAATGCTTCCCTATGCTTTACCAGACCTCTCTGTGCTTTACAATGCTTCCCTATGCTTTACCAGACCTCTCTGTGCTTTACAATGCTTCCCTATGCTTTACCAGACCTCTCTGTGCTTTTACAATGCTTCCCTATGCTTTACCAGACCTCTCTGTGCTTTACAATGCTTCCCTATGCTTTACCAGACCTCTCTGTGCTTTACAATGCTTCCCTATGCTTTACCAGACCTCTCTGTGCTTTACAATGCTTCCCTATGCTTTACCAGACCTCTCTGTGCTTTACAATGCTTCCCTATGCTTTACCAGACCTCTCTGTGCTTTACAATGCTTCCCTATGCTTTACCAGACCTCTCTGTGCTTTACAATGCTTCCCTATGCTTTACCAGACCTCTCTGTGCTTTACAATGCTTCCCTATGCTTTACCAGACCTCTCTGTGCTTTACAATGCTTCCCTATGCTTTACCAGACCTCTCTGTGCTTTACAATGCTTCCCTATGCTTTACCAGACCTCTCTGTGCTTTACAATGCTTCCCTATGCTTTACCAGACCTCTCTGTGCTTTACAATGCTTCCCTATGCTTTACCAGACCTCTCTGTGCTTTACAATGCTTCCCTATGCTTTACCAGACCTCTCTGTGCTTTACAATGCTTCCCTATGCTTTACCACACCTCTCTGTGCTTTACAATGCTTCCCTATGCTTTACCAGACCTCTCTGTGCTTTACCAGACCTCTCTGTGCTTTACCAGACCTCTCTGTGCTTTATTATTGTGTTTTAGGGGGTCCATGTGTATAATATTTGCTGGTCTGATTTGCAGCGTTAGCCACGCCCCATATTCTCGCTGGTGTTGTTACCGTGGCGACCAGCCTCTCTCTGTCTTCCCTCTTCCCCACATGGCAAGTAGTTCCGGTCACGTTGAGGTTCTGGCTCCTGAGCTCGGCCACGGCGCGGTCCACCTTATCCTTCTGCCTGCTGCTCAGCACAACTAGAGCCCCCTGCTGGGCAAGGCCCCGCGCGGCCGCGAAACCGATCCTGAGGAAAACAACCAAAAAATAAAAGAAAGAAATAAAGAAATGAAATTACAGTATTGCACGGCAGTGAAATCCATCCTGAGGGAAACAACCAAAAAAAAAAAAAAAGAAAAAAGAAAAAGTGAAATTATAATATTGTGCAGCAGTGAAATCCATCCTGAGGGAAACAACAAAAAAAAAGAAAGAAATAAAGAAATGAAATTACAGTATTGCACGGCAGTGAAATCCATCCTGAGGGAAACAACCAAAAAAAAAAAAAAAAAAAGAAAAAAGAAAAAGTGAAATTATATTATTGTGCAGCAGTGAAATCCATCCTGAGGGAAACAAAAAAAGTGAATTCATAGTATTGCACAAAATTGGACCTAATTGCGGTGTAATTGTAATAACTAATTACTGCAGAGTTTATTTATTTATTTATTCATTTTGCATTTATAATTTATTGGTCAGTGTTTCTCTCACCCCTCGGTCGAAGCCGTCACCAGCGCTATCTTTCCCTGCAGCTTCCCGCTCGGTCCCGGGTTCAAGAAGACATCGTTCTTTGTGATGAACACAGCTGAGCCCAGCGCCCTGGTGAAATGCCTGAGAAGTGCAGCTCTGGCCGGGAGCATCGCGCTGTATGGAGAGAGAGGAGAGGCACAGGTCAGAAACCCCGGGAGGGGGGGGGGGAGTGGTGTGGCAGGACAGGAGACATCCCATAATATTACTGTACGTCTACAGCGTGAGGCTCCTGAACTGGAAATCAAAGCAATACCTACAAAATAAATGTAAAAAGAATTGAGCAAACCGCAACAATATGGAGCACTCAGAACGATTGCAGACGTCACAAGAAATGGTTAGGGGTTCTTCAAATTATCGCAAATATCGTCGACATTGCGTCACGTGTGATCTTCCCATGACGTCACAGCAGTGTTTTACCACATTCTCTATATCTCGTTCGCGCATTAATTAAAAATGTCAAGGGATTTATTTATTATTATTATTTATTTCTTAGCAGACGCCCTCATCCAGGGCGACTTACAATTGTTACAAGATATCACATTATTTTTTACATACAATTGCCCATTTATACAGTTGGGTTTTTACTGGAGCAATCTAGGTAAAGTACCTTGCTCAAGGGTACAGCAGCAGTGTCCCCCCCCCACCTGGGATTGAACCCACGACCCTCCGGTCAAGAGTCCAGAGCCCTAACCACTACGCCACACTGCTGCCCGGGATTATTATAATACTGTATATTTTAAGACACGCCGTTTTACAGCATAAATAAATAAAAAAAACACGATTTTGCATAACCTTACCTCTTCGACAAAGTATTTTTTTTTTCTCAGTTTGCGAGCGTAGTTTATTAAAGCTAGTTTTCGTTTGAATGTCTCATCGGCGTCGAAATATTATTATTATTATTATTATTATTATTATTATTATTATTATTATTATTATTATTTGCTAAACCAAATCGTCGCCTTACCAAGCCCCAGAGAGGGCTGAATGTCAAGCACACACCACCGGAGGATAAAAGTTAAATAACTCGACTATATAACTTAGTTGGGAAACCCTGTAATTAATTATTAACCGCCTTTTGTGGCTGAGATAAAATAAATAAATAAATAAATAAATAAAAAATCTGTAGTAATTTTTTTGACACAATCTGCCGTGCCTCGGTTTAATCTGTCGGAATCGAAATTACACGGTCATTTATAAACGTGTATTGATTAATAATAATAATCATAATTAATAACTTATTGGCGTTAATTACATAGTTAGCTGCGTTAGTCTCAACCCGTGTCGGCTTCTTACTTCAATTCGCTGGTTTTAGGGGGTAGTTATTTTACAACGGAAGCGCAACAGGACTGAGGTGAAACCGGCGCCATTGCGGCTCAAACAGAGTCAACCGCGCGTTTAAACCCGCGCTGCTGGAGCCAAGATGGCGGTCAACGGGCTGCAGTTTCATGACCTGCTCGTTTCGAGGCGTGTTCTTGAATGCAGGGCAAAAGTTAAATAGGCGAGACTGCCCTTTTAAAGGGTAAGTAGGTTTAAGGGTCAACGTTTTTTGTTTTTTTGTGTTTGCCGACCGTAATTAAACGGTTATTCACCCATAACCCCACATAACACAATTATTTTAAAATCGCAAATAAGCTTCACAACAGGAGAAGCGTTTGCAAGCACACATGGGGGCAAAATGACACCCAACACGCCTTCAAAACATTTAAAATACCTTAAAATGCTATGATAGTTTATTTAGTTTTTTTTTTTTTTAATGAATGGCGAAAGATGACAGTTACAAAGTGCTTACACGGTTTTATTTGCCCGTAACAGAACAACTTACACATGAATTGAGCCGAACCAGGCAGCTGTGAAAGGGAGGGACGCTGGGAAATGAAGTCTTTATTTTACTTCAATGCGCAAGCGCAGCTGTGAAAGGGAGGGACGCTGGGAAATGAAGTCTTTATTTTACTTCAATGCGCAAGCGCAGCTGTGAAAGGGAGGGACGCTGGGAAATGAAGTCTTTTTTTTTTCTTCAATGCACAAGCGCAGCTGTGAAAGGGAGGAACGCTGGGAAATGAAGTCTTTTTTTTACTTCAATGCGCAAGCGGAGCTGTGAAAGGGAGGGACGCTGGGAAATGAAGTCTTTCTTTTTTTAACTTCAATGCGCAAGCGCAGCTGTGAAGGGGAGGGACGCTGGGAAATGAAGTCTTTCTTATTTTCCACACTAATGCGCAAGCGCGGCTTTCTTTTAGTTCCGAAGCGTCGGGGAGCCTGGAAGCCAAACTGGGAACTTTTGTCTCCGACACCGTCCAGCGTGTGGTCGGGGGGGAAGATAAATGCTGTTGCACCGCGCAGGAAACCTGTCTTACATTGACTGGTAAACAAAAAAAAAAGAAAAACTGATTTAAAATTAAAAAAAAAAAAAAAGGTTGAGAGACCGGTTATTTGAGATTGAGTAGAAATTCCGACGGGAAGCAAAAAAAATGCTGATTAAAGTCAAGGTAAGTTTGTTACTAAAATAATAATTATAATAATAATTATAATGATCAGACGCAGGCCGCTAATTTCAATGGAGTCTTACTCGTTCATAAACTCGAGTTATAAATAATAATACATGCTTTAAAACCGCACTTAAAATGTTGATTTCTTACCCTAAATACCCGCGCGTGTGTTTGTGTATCGTCATCGTAGCGGCTGATAAACAATTAATCAATTAATCAATTAATTACATCGACTCCTCCGAGCCACCAAATCCACGATAAACTAGCTTTTTTTAAAAAAAAATTTAGTCTGTATATACACACACATTTGTTTCTTAACGAACGGAGAACATACACAACACGGTTCATTATTATTATTATTATTATTATTATTATTATTATTATTATTATTATTATTATTATTATTATTATTATCGCCGCTAGTACGGTCAATTTGTCAATTAGGTTAACAACGGAGACGAAAAACTAGAAAGGAAACCGCACATTTTTTTTCTCCTGCCATCGTTCATAACTATTTTAGAAATTTTACAAATGTTAATCTAACGGAAAACATAAATATCTAGAACCAAAGTCATGGTATTTTTATCTTGCTCTTAATTGTATTATTACTTGTACTGTGATTCTTGAAATGTATTTTTGTTTATGACTGTAAATCGCCCTGGATAAGGGCGTCTGCTAAGAAATAAATAATAATATTATTATTATTATTATTATTATTATTATTATTATTTTTTTTTACAGACCTTGACTGGAAAGGAGATAGAAATCGACATCGAACCCACAGATAAGGTAAACTGGTTTCCTAACGATATACTGGCCAGTAATTGTGCAGGATTTTTAAAGATGGTCAGCTCTCCTTTACAAAGAGGGGCCGGTGATCATGTTAATAAAGCTAATAAGAGGTGAGAGAATGGATTTTAAAGATGGTCAGCGCTCCTTTAAAGGGAGGGGCCAGTGATCATGTTAATAAAGCTAATAAGAGGTGAGAGAATGGATTTTAAAGATGGTCAGCGCTCCTTTAAAGGGAGGGGCCAGTGATCATGTTAATAAAGCTAATAAGAGGTGAGAGAATGGATTTTAAAGATGGTCAGCTCCTTTAAAGGGAGGGCCGGTGATCATGTTAATGAAGCTAATAAGAGGTGAGAGAATGGATTTAAAGATGGTCAGCTCCTTTAAAGGGAGAGGCCAGTGATCATGTTAATAAAGCTAATAAGAGGTGAGAGAATGGATTTTAAAGATGGTCAGCTCTCCTTTAAAGGGAGGGTCAGTGATCATGTTAATAAAGCTAATAAGAGGTGAGAGAATGGATTTTAAAGATGGTCAGCTCCTTTAAAGGGAGGGGCCAGTGATCATGTTAATAAAGCTAATAAGAGGTGAGAGAATGGATTTTAAAGATGGTCAGCTCCTTTAAAGGGAGGGGCCAGTGATCATGTTAATAAAGCTAATAAGAGGTGAGAGAATGGATTTTAAAGATGGTCAGCTCCTTTAAAGGGAGAGGCCAGTGATCATGTTAATAAAGCTAATAAGAGGTGAGAGAATGGATTTTAAAGATGGTCAGCTCCTTTAAAGGGAGGGTCAGTGATCATGTTAATAAAGCTAATAAGAGGTGAGAGAATGGATTTTAAAGATGGTCAGTGCTCCTTTAAAGGGAGGGGTCAGTGATCATGTTAATAAAGCTAATAAGAGGTGAGAGAATGGATTTTAAAGATGGTCAGCGCTCCTTTAAAGGGAGGGGTCAGTGATCCTGTTAATAAAGCTAATAAGAGGTGAGAGAATGGATTTTAAAGTGCTTGTTTGAATGGTTTCAGGTGGAGAGAATAAAGGAGAGAGTGGAAGAGAAGGAGGGGATCCCCCCACAGCAACAGAGACTCATCTACAGCGGGAAACAGATGTGAGTCTCCTTTAAAGAAAGGAGGGCTGGGAATCAGACTCCTATTGCACAGCAGTGTGATCCATTCCAGGTTTTACTACCAGCTTGATCAGCCCCCAGTGTGTCTAGCTAACAAGCTCAGGTGTGTCTGATTATTAAACTCCTAGTGAAACCAGGACTGGATCACACTGCTGTGCAGCGGGAGTCTGATTCCCAGCCCTGTAAGTGTTGTATGTTTCTTTTTTAAATCTGGCTGCTTCTGATCGTGTTGAGAGTGTGTGTCATTGTCTTGTCTCTGTGTGACAGACCCTCCCCTCTCCCTCCCTCCTCCTCCTCCTCCTCCTCCTCCTCCTCCTCCTCCTCTCCCTCCCTCTCATAATTTGATGTTAACAAGGGAACATTATTCAGCAGGTTTACATCTGACTTTATGAAGCTAAATTAGTAGTTAGTTATTTATTTATTAGCAGACGCCCTTATCCAGGGCGACTTACAATTGTTACAAGATATCACATTATTTTTACATACAATTCCCCATTTATACAGTTGGGTTTTTACTGGAGCAATCTAGGTAAAGTACCTTGCTCAAGGGTACAGCAGCAGTGTCCTCCACCTGGGATTGAACCCACGACCCTCCGGTCAAGAGTCCAGAGCCCTAACCACTACTCTGCACCGCTGCCCCAGTTCATTCTCTATAGAGAGGGGGATGCAACACTTTTGTCCCGAGCTGTAGATCTCTTCTACGCCAGATCGATCCCACTTTTTCAATTCCTCGCCTCCGTTGTTGGGGAAAACACTGTGCCGCCTGACGGCAGCGGGCTCCGGCCCGTTCTCCAGCGGGCTCCGGCCCGTTCTCCAGCGGGCTTCGGCCTTTATTAACCCTACAAGGTGTCTTCCTTTCTTTCAGGAACGATGAGAAGACGGCCGCAGATTACAAAATCCAAGGAGGGTCTGTTTTGCATCTGGTCCTGGCTTTGAGAGGAGGAGGAGGAGGAGGAGGAGAGGCGATAGGCGATGAACCAGTCCTCCACAATCCCACAATGCACCACCCCTGAATCACCCCCATGTAATATCTACGGTGCCAAAACTCCAGCGTCTAGATTTAACAGCCATCTTTTAAAATAATAATAATAATAATAATAATAAAATAACACACAGAAGAGACTAGCTTCTATTTTTGTCTTTTTTTTTGTGTTTGATTGTTCTGCCTGTTTTATCTTTTTGTACGGTGTTTCAAACACGCAGTCGGGAAATTCTGGAAAATATTAAAACTTTCAGTAAATGTTGTGGCGGACGTTTCAAGGAGAAGGGCTTTCTCAAACAGAGACACAAACTGACTGACAGACACACACGCTGTCACACACACGCTGTCACACACACACACACGCTGTCACACACACACGCTGTCACACACAAGACACGCTTTCTCACAGATTTGATTTCTTCTGGTCTTAATGTTTGTTTGTTTTTTTAAATTTTTATTAAGCTGCTGTAAAATATTTCTCAAACAGACAGGAGAAGGAGAAACAGACTCTTCCGTTATCTCTGACACACAGAGAGAGAGAGAGAGACACACACAGACTGACTGACTGACAGACGCACACTGACATGCACAGACAGACTGATAGACACGTACAGACACACAGACAGACGCGCTGACACACACACACACACGCGCTTCCTAACAGATTTGATTTCTTCTGGTCTTAGCTTTATTTATTTTTCGTTTTTATTAATTTTGACAGACACACACGCTCACACACACACACACACACACACGCAGACAGGCTTTCTCACAGATTTGATTTCGAATGGTCTTAATGTTGTGTTTTTTTTTCTTTTCATTAAGCCTCTGAAATATTTTGTCAAGTTAGCTGGTGCGCTCAGCTGAGTTTCTGTTCAACTGCAGTTTTAAGTGCCATTACGATGTTCAGAAATGCCCCCTCCCCATTTACTCCTCCTCCTCTCTACCTCCCTCCTCCTCATCTACTCCTCCCTCCCTCCCCATCTACCCTCCCCATCTACCCCCGTCCCCTCCCTCCTCATCTACTCCTCTCCTCTCCTCTCCCCTCCCTCCCATCTACCTCCCATCTCCTCCCTCCCCATCTACCCTCCCTCCCCATTTACCCCCTTCCCATCTATTCTCCTCCCTCCCCTCCCCATTTACCTCCTCTCCCTCCCCATTTACCTCCCTCCCTCCCTCATCTACCCTCCTCCCTCATCTACCTCCTCCCTCCCATCTACCCTTCCTCCCTCCCTCCCCCAAAAAGTTAACAATACAGTTAAGGAAGTTCAGTTGAAACGACACTCGGATATTTTCCTTCTGTTTTATTTTTCTTTTAAAATGTTTACGTTATGTTACTCCAAAATAAACACGTTGAAAAATAATAGTCCGATTTGATC
>CM060295.1:1260748-1273248 GCA_030684275.1 Acipenser oxyrinchus oxyrinchus
AGCACACGACGCATCCCGCATCATGTGACTGTGCAGGGTTAAAACAGAAACGCAATGCAAACTCATTCAGACAAGTCTCTATCACGTAATTACGTGTCATTTTTTTATTTTCATTTTTTTTTTTTTTTTAATGTATGGTAGCAATGCGCTTCCGTAATATCTGTAATTACAGAACCGCTTACAAATGAACTGAGCTGAAGCGGGCAGCTGTGAAAGGGGGGCATTAAGGGTGCGTTCATGGAAATCATTCTGCGCAGAATCTGACCAATTCTTAGAAGATAATTGGTTAAACTGGTCAGATTCTGCACAGAAAAAGCTTTGCCAAGTTACACAGATGTGGAAATCAATTAGAAACAGTATATATATATATTACATTATTATCTTAGCAGACGCCCTTATCCAGGGCGACTTACAATTGTTACAAGATATCACATTATTTTTACATGCAATTCCCCATTTATACAGTTGGGTTTTTTACTGGAGCAATCTAGGTACAGTACCTTGCTCAAGGGTACAGCAGCAGTGTCCCCCACCTGGGATTGAACCCACGACCCTCTGGTCAAGAGTCCAGAGCCCTGACCACTACTCCACACTGCTGCCCTGTCCACACACACACACACACACACACACACACACACACACACACACACACACACACACACACACACACACACACACACACACACACACACACACACACACACACACACACACACACACTTACTTTATCAATGCCCCCTCTCCCTTTAAACGTGAGCAATGATTCTGTCTTATTAAGAATATGATACAATACAATTCAACACAGTTACAGTCCTTACAGCCCAAACCTTAGTTATAAACGTCCGTTAAAGTCAGCAATGGGCTTTAAACTTTGTGCTAAAAAATAATACACAAAACCATTTGAACACTCTGAAAATCTTATAAAAAGTGTGAAAACAGGGTGGGAGGTCTATTATGCATTGCTTCAAAAACATGAATCATTCAGCAGTATATTTAGTAAAATCGTTCTCCTAAAAGACCCTGATTGTGTTTCCCGGAAGCCCATTTACACTCGACGCAACCCAAAACGAAGTCCTCCGTTCCTTCCTGTGTCCTGGAAAATAGTTCCCCCCCCCTACACTTCCTGACAGCACACAGTTCCATCTGTGCAGAACACCACAAACACAGCCCGTCGTTTTTGTTACATTAACTAACAATTATGTTTTATTGACACAATGCTAATTGCACATGTCATTGAATTGATGCATGGGGAATGGCCCAGGAATATTCTCAACTGGGGAAAACAGGAAGGAATGAAAGAAAAAAACTGAATTTATTATTATTAATTAGTCATTTTGCAGACGCAGATTTACAGAGACTAGGGGGGTGAACTTGACCCCCAGAAAGCATGATTTAAACTAATAGCTCGATTTGTAAAAAAAAAAAAAAAAAAAAATTAGTTGTTTATCTGTCAACAACCAGGGGAGTGTGAAATTCACCCAGAATCGGGTTTTAATATATATATAATCTATCCCCAAGTTAACCATCTGGAACAGTATTTAATAACCAATTATAACTTTCTGTTAAAACATTTAGAAAACAAACATTAACATATTTAGAAAAAATACAAACAAAATAAAAAGCTATTCTATTTTCTTTCTCATAACTATCGGAGATCAGACCACAGCTTATCAAGTTACGATATAAACAGAGAATCTCAGCAGAACCTTTGGGGCTGATTCAAGGAGATTTTGCTCTGGAGCAACATTTTAATTTTTTTTTTTGGTGTGATTTTTGGTGTGGTGCCAACTTTACACAGAGAGTTCTCCCAGTTTATTTGAACCTCTTCACTGCTAATGGACAACATCTGTTCTGAAAGAAAAGATAGGACAGTGTACTCTCCTTTAAAATGACATCAATTAAAATGTGGAGGTTCCTGGGATTTCCAATTCACTTGTAAAGAGATTCCCCTTTATACAAACAGAACAATTACACGGGGATGCTGTTCGGCTCTGCCTTCGATGAATCCGACTTCTCTGATTGATCTTGTTTGTTCAGGATCACAAGGTCTTCCCCTTCATGTCCTGGATCAAATAAAGGGAAGAGTTTCCCAGAGAATTTCCCCAGGAAGGTGTAAATAACAAAACGATCCTCCACCCTGTAAAAAGAGAGCTTGCCCTCTTTATAATCCAGATGCACTCCGACCTTCAGGGGGGGCGGCACCTTGAGAGGGGTCTCGGGGTCGGTCAAGGCACTGAGATCATGTCCAATGAGTAACTGGAGCACCCAGTACCCTTCCTTGGGACTCAGATCGAAAACTCCTTTCCTCTTGGCAGACTCGCTGGCCACACCCAGTTTCCAGTTATCCCTCTTCCCCACCTCCACCTCCCAGTAGTGTCTCCCTGAGGTGAACCCCTCCCTGCCCAGCACAAAGGAATGGTGATCAAATCTCCGTTCAGTGTTGGGGACATTCTTGTCATTGAAGTCATTGCTCACACGTTTCCCATCTTCAGACACAGTGAGGCGACAGTGTGCTGTATCAGGGTCCAGAGTCACAGCCACTGGAGACAGGAGAAAATAGAAAGCAAGAAAATAAAAGGGTTTTTCAAGAAGTCTTGGTCAATTGATCCTAAAATTTAAATTTAGTAATATTTATATTTGCAATTATTTTTGTATTTTCCTTCAATAAAACAGCTGGGGTAAATCTGAACAAATGTAAAACATGAGTTGGAAATTGAAATGTTTATTCACTGTGGAGCCTTATTTTTTCTTTTCTTCTTTTCTTTTTTAAATTTCAGTAGTCGCCAATTAGTTTTTGTTTGTTTGTTTGTTTTCTCCCCAATTTATTTTTGTTTAGCTCAGCTCCCCGCTACCACCCCTGCGCTGACTCGGGAGGCGAAGAGCGAACACATGCTGTCCTCGAGCGTGTGCCGTCAGCCGACCGCTTCTTTACACTCTGCAGACTCACCATGCAGCCGCCTCAGAGCTACAGTGTCGGAGGACAACGCAGCTCGGGCAGCTTACAGGCAAGCCGCAGGAGCCCGGCCAGACTACAGGGGCGCTGGTGCGCGGTGAGCCGAGACACCCTGGCCGACCTAACCCTCACCCCTCCGGGTGGCGCTCGGCCAGTGAGCCCGCCCCTGGGAGCTCCCGTCCTCAGTCGGCAAAGGAACAGCCTGGACTCGAACCGACGACGTCCAGAATATAGGGCGCATCCTGCACTCCACATGGAGCGCCTTTACTGGAGGAGCACTTGGGAGTCCCTGTGGTCCTTCTTGACTATTTTACAGGAAGGTGTGCATGTTAACAGTGTAACACATAGCAACACCTCCAAAGAGAAACCTGGTTCTGATGTTACCTGATTGACTTTGAATCTGCTTCCATTCTAGAAGAAAAAAAAACACACAGAGAGAAATTCAATTTCACCTCCAGAACTTCAAATACTCAGTCATAAATAAAAGCAACCAAATCAAGCAACAGAAGAATGTTTCTGCAAACGCCTTCCTCGGTGTAATGTGTGTGTGTGTGTGTGTGTGTGTGTGTGTGTGTGTGTGTGTGCGTGTGTGTGTGTGCGTGTGTGCGTGTGTGCGTGTGTGCGTGCGTGCACGTGCGTGCATGTGTGTGTGTGTGCGTGTGTGTGTGTGCGCGTGCGTGGCGCGTGCGTGCGTGTGTGTGTGAGAGAGAGAGAGAGATATTGGAAGTGTCTGTTTCTTCTGTTGTCTGTTGAGAGGATCTTGTGATATTCCAGCAAGTTCATCCAGAACTTCAAACACAAACTCTGCACAGGTCAAAAAATGTGAAGAAACTAAGAAAGTCAAGTTTACCTGATTTGAGGACAAATCCTTTGGATTCTGTTGAGACAAAAAAGAGGATTTTCAATATCAGTCAATAACAGTCCTTTCAGTCTGACTAGTTTGGTGAATCAGTGACCTACTTACCTTACCCTAAAATAAACGTATTCAATTCTATAACTTTGACTTGTAGTCTTTCTCAAAGTAATTTTTTTTTACTATTACTACATATTCATTTACATAATGTATCTGTTATTAAAATGTTCTTTTAAAGGAGATAAAATTTAAAATCTTACTTAGTTCTTTACGAAGATCATCACACTCTGAAAGAAATAAAGAGATTTGTTTTATCAGTTTAATGTTTGAGTTAAAAAACCCTACAGAAATATGTAATTTTTTCCCCCCAACTAAATGTTTACCTGCTTCGAGATTCTGTTTAGCCATTCCCTGAGAATCTAAAATAAAAAAACAACATTTATACCCAATCTCATCAATGTTCTAAAAGTGGGGAGCTTTATTCTGTGATGAAATTCTATACAATTTGAGAGTTCTAGTGTTAAATAACTCATAAGTCACATTCAATGCTGTGGAGTAAATCATTTTGACTGGAAAATCCTCCGGGCATTAAATGGTATCTCAATTTTAAAAATTCTAGGGATTGCAAAATATTTGGCCATAGCTGTGCATCAATCCACGAAGGACTCTCTCCTATTTTTATCTTCCAACTTAAAAAAAAAAAAAATACTTTTTCAAAACGTGCCTCTCATATGGCTGTTGGTTTTGTATCAATCACACTCAGTCACGCGGTACCTGCTGTAAGTCATGGTCCATACCTCTGAGATTCTTGTATTTGTACACACCCACAGCGATGAGGACTATGAAGGCTGTCACACAAACTATTAAAAACACTGACAAGCCTTTCCATGAGGGGGCGACCAGTGTGAAGAATTCACCTGCAGAGAAACAAGATTATTATTATTATTATTATTATTATTATTATTATTATTATTATTATTATTATTATTATTATTATTATTATTTGTTTATTTAGCAGACTCCTTTATCGAAGGCGACTCGCAGAGACTAGGGTGTGTGAACTATGCATCAGCTGCAGAGTCACTTACAACTACGTCTCACCCGAAAGACGGAGCACAAGGAGGTGAAGTGACTTGCTCAGGGTCACACACACACACACACACACACACACACACACACACACACACACACACACACACTCACACACACACACACAGCTTGAACCAAGAACGGACTACATTTTGTGGTGCAAAAATTTGTGCAGACGCCCTTATCCAGGGCGACTTACAGTTGTTACAAAATATCACATTACAGGCAAGAGCAGTTTGAGATTGATTTCGACTAAGACCAGTTTAAACTTATAGTAAAAATATTTATACAAGTGAAGTCCATTAAGAGCAGGTAGTAAGAACGATGAATGGATGAGAACGATTTCAAATAAGAGCCAGGACAAAAAAACCATGAATACAGATACCCATAAGAGTAAATACATGATACAGTAAGTAGTTAGAGTTGTGTGCAGCAGTTCATTTGTGGGACGACTTGCTCGTTCCTATACATCAGTTACTGAGTCAGGTAAGAAAGAGCTCAGGTTTGACTGACTGCTGATGTGGACTCGGGTCTCCAGGACTCTCTTCTCCTCATCGTGTCTTATAAGACAGGTGATCTCGTTGGCCTCCTGTTCCGATATCTGCAGAGCGCTCTGGAGAGTGAAGAGCCTATCTGCTCCTGGCTTCTCAGTGAGAACAGCCCTCCCTGTTAAATCAGCGCCCTTCACATTCCTCCACTGCAGCTCCGGCTTAGGAAACCAGCCCTCCGAGTCACACTGCAGAGTGAGGTCACTGCCCTGCCGGCCAGCCACAGTGAAGCGCGGAGAGCTGCCCATGGCTGCGGGTAGAATTAAAACAAGCTTGTAAATAAACTCATGAAATCACGTTATTATGGTTGGAGTTGGTGTTGGGGGTTGGGGGTTGGGGTTAGGGTTAGGGGTTGTGGTTGGGGTTGGGGATTGGGTTGGAGTTGGGGTTGGGGTTGGGGTTGGGGATTGGGGTTGGGGTTGTGGGTTGGAGGTTGGGGATGGGGTTGGGGTGGGGATTGGGTTGGGATTGGGGGTTGGGTTGGGGTTGGGGATTGGGTTGGGGTTGGGGTTGGGGTGGGGATTGGGGTTGGGGTTGTGGGTTGGAGTTTGGGGATTGGGTTGGGTTTGGGGATTGGGGTTGGGGGTTGGGGTTGGGGGTGGGGATTGGGTTGGGATTGGGGTTGGGTTGGGGTTGGGGATTGGGTTGGGGTTGGGGTTGGGGTTGGGGTTGGGGTTGGGATTGGGGTTGGGTTGGGGTTGGGGATTGGGTTGGGGTTGGGGGTTGGGGTTGGGGATTGGGTTGGGGGTTGGGGGTTGGGGGGTTGGGGATTGGGGTTGGGGTTGGGGTTGGGGTTGGGTTGGGGGGATTGGGGTTGGGTTGGAGTTGGGATTGGGTTGGGGTTGGGGTTAGGGTGGGGATTGGGTTGGGGTTGGGGTTGGGGTGGGTTGGGGTTGGAGGTTGGGGATGGGGTTGGGGTTGGGGTTGGGGATTGGGTTGGGATTGGGGGTTGGGTTGGGGTTGGGGATTGGGTTGGGGTTGGGGTTGTGGGTGGGGTTGTGGGTTGGAGGTTGGGGATTGGGTTGGGTTGGTGGTTGGGGTTGGGGTTGGGGTTGGGGATTGGGGTTGGAGTTGGGGGTTGGGGTTGGGGTTGGGGATTGGGGTTGGGGTTGGGGTTGGAGGTTGGGGATTGGGTTGGGTTTGGGGATTGGGGGTTGGGGGTTGGGGTTGGGGTTGGGGATTGGGTTGGGGTTGGGGTTGGGGGTTGGGGGTTGGGGATTGGGTTGGGATTTGGGGTTGGGGTTGGTGGTTGGGTTGGAGGTTGGGGTGGGGGTTGGGGTTGAAGTTGGAATTGGGGTTGGGATCAGGGTGGGAGTTGGAGTTGGAGTTTGGGTTGGGGTTGGAGTTGGGGTTAGGGTTGGTGGTTGGGGTTGGAGTTGGAGTTGGGGTTAGGGTTGGTGGTTAGGGTTGGGGGTTGGGTTCGAGGTTGAAGTTGGAATTAGGGTTGGGTATTAGGGTGGGAGTTAGGAGTTGGAGTTTGGGTTGGGGTTGGAGTTGGAGTTGGGGTTAGGGTTGGGGTTAGGGTTGGGGGTGGAGGTGGGGTTGGGGGTTGGGGTTGTGGTTGGGGTGGTGGTGGGGTTGAAGTTTTAATTGGGGTTGGTGTTTAGGGTGGGTTTGGGGGTTTGGGGTTGAACTAGTAACCAAGTCTTTTGACTTGTTTAAAGACAAAAGTTGTGCTTCACCAAGAATTTTAGGATTGAGATATAATAAATAAAACTATATTAACATAACTTAGATCTTTTATTTAATATCACGCAATCAAAGAAACTACAAAATGATATTGGAGATAAGTCTACCGGAAGCCATAATAGCAGTACTGTAAGTATTTCATGTTAGATTTCGAAATGTCACATTTTTGTTAGTTTTTCGTGAAGTATCTGGGAAAACTCCAAAGCGCTGGGTGTGTAATTCAATATGTTAACAAGGGAACATTATTCAGCAGCTTTCATTGGACTCTATGAAGCTGAGGGAGTTCATTCTATATAGAGGGGGTGGAATTCAATATGTTAACAAGGGAACATTATTCAGCAGCTTTCATTGGACTCTATGACGCTGAGGGAGTTCATTCTATATAGAGGGTGTGTAATTCAATATGTTAACAAGGGAACATTATTCAGCAGCTTTCATTGGACTCTATGAAGCTGAGGGAGTTCATTCTATATAGAGGGTGTGTAATTCAATATGTTAACAAGGGAACATTATTCAGCAGCTTTCATTGGACTCTATGAAGCTGAGTGAGTTCATTCTATATGGAGGGTGTGGAATTCAATATGTTAACAAGGTGACATTATTCAGAAGGTTTCAATCGACTTTATGAAGTCAAAAATGTATTCTATAGGGGCGATGCAAAACCTGCGGCCGCCGCTGTAGAGGTAAAGCCATTCAAACACACCTGAGACCTTTAATTTCATGGTGGCGTCAGTGAACCAGCTCTTTGAAACTACGTAACACTGATAGCTTCCTTCGTCCGAGACTCTGACGTCGTTCAGCTGCAGAGACACGTTCCCGGCTCCCAGTGCTTCTTTATCGAGGTGAGTTCTGCCTTTGAATCCTGGGCTCTGTCGGCCTTCCAGGTCGGCTCCAGCTGCGTAGACATGCACGGTTTCATCTCCGTTTTTCACCCACCTCACCTCCATCCCCACGGCGCTGACACCTGTGGAGATGCGGCAGGGAAGCAGGATGCTGCTCCCCACATGGGCAGACACGGGTTCAACTGGAACTTCCACTTTAAAATCATCTGAGGATACAGGAAACAAGGTTAGTTCAAACTCGTTAAGGGAGGGCAGAGTTTTGGCTTAGCAAGTAAAAAAAAAAAATTATCGATGCAGGAAATATATTTAAAGGAATCAATTAATAAACAGAAAAAAATGAGGTTTAAAATAATGTACCGAATGCAACATAACTATCAGAATGTATTTTTTGTTCATCAATTACTTATAATTTAAAAATGTATACTCTTAACTATATATATGCAAGCCATTTCACTCAATGTGATTCTTTCTTTATGTGAGTCAAGGTTGTTATAATAGTAGAAAACACTAGTGGAGGCTTTGAGGAAATTGTTGATGCTCTCTCTCTCTCTCTCCCTCTCATTCTCTCTCTCTCTCTCTCTCTCTCTCTGTCTCTCTCTCTCTCTCTCTCTCTCTCTCTCTCTCTCTCTCTCTCTCTCTCTCTCTCTCTCTCTCTCTCTCTCTCTCTCTCTCTCTCTCTCTCTCTCTCTCTCTCTCTCTCTCTCTCTCTCTCTCTCTCTCAATTCAATTCAATTTCAATTCAAAGTGCTTTATTGGCATGACTTATTTTCCACAGTGTTGCAAAAGCAAATACATACATATTATAAACAGATGCATATATATACAAACAAGGAACAATGGTAACAAAATAATAATAAATAAAATAGAAGATAAATAATAATAATACAGAAATTGAAATAATAATATTGAAACTATTAAATTGTGCCCTGTCACTGCGTGCCCCTCAGGTTGTGGCAGGTGGCTACATATTTGGCAGCCAGTGGAGCTGTGTGTCCCTCCCCTAAGAGGACAGCAAGTTTCTCTGAGTCTGTCATTTGTCTGAAAACAGGATATTTTTCTTGTATTTTAATGAAGAATGCCTCTCTGATATGGCTGTATTTTATACAGTGTAGGAGAAAGTGCATCTCAGTTTCCACCTCTCCTGTCTCGCAGTGACCACAAAGCCGATCTTCTTTGGGCAGCCAGGTCTGCCTGTCTCTGCCTGTCTCTATGGCCAGGCTGTGGTCACTGAGCCTGTACTTGGTCAGGATCTGTCTCTGCTTCGTATCTCTGACAGTGGAGAGAAACTCTGCTAGGCTGTAGTTTCTTTTTAGGGCCCGATAGCAATAGAGTTTATTTTGGGATTTTATTTCTGTGTCCCAGTGTTCCAGATAGGAGTTTGGGGTTTGTTTTATAATTTGGTTTACTCTGATTGGGGGCTGGTAAGCAGTGCTGACCTGAAGCTGGTTGGAGTTAGTATTGGAGGGGGTCTCTCTCTCTCTCTCTCTCTCTCTCTCTCTCTCTCTCTCTCTCTCTCTCTCTCACCTGCGTTTGCAGAGTACACCAGCAGAAGGAGACAGAGCACGACCCCATCAGCTCTCTGCAAAACACCCAGTCCTCTCATCCCTGTGAAACAAACCACCGGTTACACTGGGCGCTCCCATCAAACATTCAATCACAAACGACACACACCGGTCCACATTTTCAAATGTTTAAAATATAAAACGAACCGCCTGAGGTTCTTAAGAGAACGTGGATTACGCGATTCAGTTCTTTGGTTCTAGTTTTGTAAAATTAACGGACGTTTGAGTTCTTTGATTTCAGGAGCGGCAGCATTCAATGCGATAACACACGACAGCTCCGCATGGCTCAAAGTTTTCCCCCCTCTTGAATTTAGCTTCATAAACTCCAATGAAAGCTGCTGAATAATGTTCCCTTGTTAACATATTGAATTACACACCCTCTATATAGAATGAACTCCCTCAGCTTCATAGAGTCCAATGAAAGCTGCTGAATAATGTTCCCTTGTTAACATATTGAATTCCACACCCTCTATATAGAATGAACTCCCTCAGCTTCATAGAGTCCAATGAAAGCTGCTGAATAATGTTCCCTTGTTAACATCATTGAATTCCACCCCTCTATATAGAATGAACTCCCTCAGCTTCATAGAGTCCAATGAAAGCTGCTGAATAATGTTCCCTTGTTAACATATTGAATTCCACACCCTCTATATAGAATGAACTCCCTCAGCTTCATAGAGTCCAATGAAAGCTGCTGAATAATGTTCCCTTGTTAACATATTGAATTCCACACCCTCTATATAGAATGAACTCCCTCAGCTTCATAGAGTCCAATGAAGCTGCTGAATAATGTTCCCTTGTTAACATATTGAATTCCACCCCCTCTATATAGAATGAACTCCCTCAGCTTCATAGAGTCCAATGAAAGCTGCTGAATAATGTTCCCTTGTTAACATATTGAATTCCACACCCTCTATATAGAATGAACTCCCTCAGCTTCATAGAGTCCAATGAAAGCTGCTGAATAATGTTCCCTTGTTAACATATTGAATTCCACACCCAGATACTTAACGAAAAAACTGACATGAAATAGGTTACTTACTGTACTGCTATTATGGCTTCCGTTTTTTTTGCGATATAATTTTATAGTTTCTTTGTTAAATGAAATATCTAAATTATATATATATATATATATATATATATATATATATATATATATATATATATATATATATATATATATATATATATATATATATATATATATATATATATATATATTCATGATACCTCAATCCTAAAATTCGAATTGATGCTAAACTTTTGCCCAGAGCTCTAGACAACAATGATAAAACACATGTTTAAAAAAAATTACAAAGACTGTTTAACAAAAGTAATTAATTAATACCCGAATAAACGCCTTGCCTTCTGCTTTCCAAGGGGACCCTTCCACAGGAACAGATCACCAACTCGATGGATTTCTTTTGAACCAATCCGTCTGTCTGATCGTCTTAATCGACCAGTTTCACGCTAAATAAGAACATAAGAACATAAGAAATAACTGTCTGTAAAACCAATTCTCTGCGACAGAAAACCACACAACATGGAGTCCAGCCTGTGGAGTCGTGGCACTTTTGTTCCGATGTTAAAAAGAAAGGTTTCACTTTGATTGTTCTCCGCAGCGGCTTGGACTTCGGACAGTGATAAAGATTGTTATCGGCTAAACAAACAGGGCAGACATGGTAAAAGGCTGCTGACTGACTTTTTAAAGTCGTTTTTCCCGAAGGGACTTCTTACACTGACTCAATGGAAGTCAAGTCATGAGACAGGAAGCTGTTGTAAAGCTGTAAAGCTCGCTAGAAATGGCTGATAATTGAATTGCTCCTTCCCTTAAGAAAGTTTCACGAATGTAAAAGCACAGCAAAGTGAAAGTATAGGGAAGCATTGTAAAGCACAGAGAGGTCTGGTAAAGCATAGGGAAGCATTGTAAAGCACAGAGAGGTCTGGTAAAGCATAGGAAGCATTGTAAAGCACAGAGAGGTCTGGTAAAGCATAGGGAAGCATTGTAAAGCACAGAGAGGTCTGGTAAAGCATAGGGAAGCATTGTAAAGCACAGAGAGGTCTGGTAAAGCATAGGAAGCATTGTAAAGCACAGAGAGGTCTGGTAAAGCATAGGGAAGCATTGTAAAGCACAGAGAGGTCTGGTAAAGCATAGGGAAGCATTGTAAAGCACAGAGAGGTCTGGTAAAGCATAGGGAAGCATTGTAAAAGCACAGAGAGGTCTGGTAAAGCATAGGGAAGCATTGTAAAGCACAGAGAGGTCTGGTAAAAGCATAGGGAAGCATTGTAAAAGCACAGAGAGGTCTGGTAAAGCATAGGGAAGCATTGTAAAGCACAGAGAGGTCTGGTAAAGCATAGGGAAGCATTGTAAAGCACAGAGAGGTCTGGTAAAGCATAGGGAAGCATTGTAAAGCACAGAGAGGTCTGGTAAAGCATAGGAAGCATTGTAAAGCACAGAGAGGTCTGGTAAAGCATAGGGAAGCATTGTAAAGCACAGAGAGGTCTGGTAAAGCATAGGGAAGCATTGTAAAAGCACAGAGAGGTCTGGTAAAGCATAGGGAAGCATTGTAAAGCACAGAGAGGTCTGGTAAAGCATAGGGAAGCATTGTAAAAGCACAGAGAGGTCTGGTAAAGCATAGGGAAGCATTGTAAAAGCACAGAGAGGTCTGGTAAAGCATAGGGAAGCATTGTAAAGCACAGAGAGGTCTGGTAAAGCATAGGGAAGCATTGTAAAGCACAGAGAGGTCTGGTAAAGCATAGGGAAGCATTGTAAAGCACAGAGAGGTCTGGTAAAGCATAGGGAAGCATTGTAAAGCACAGAGAGGTCTGGTAAAGCATAGGGAAGCATTGTAAAGCACAGAGAGGTCTGGTAAAGCATAGGGAAGCATTGTAAAGCACAGAGAGGTCTGGTAAAGCATAGGGAAGCATTGTAAAGCACAGAGAGGTCTGGTAAAGCATAGGGAA
>CM060295.1:1283248-1293248 GCA_030684275.1 Acipenser oxyrinchus oxyrinchus
GTATTGTGTACAGCAGTATTGTGTACAGCAGTATTGTGTACAATGGTATTGTGTACAGCAGTATTGTGTACAGCAGTATTGTGTACAGGGGTATTGTGTACAGCGGTATTGTGTACAGTGGTATTGTGTACACCAGTATTGTGTACAGTGGTATTGTGTACAGCAGTATTGTGTACAGCGGTATTGTGTACAGCGGTATTGTGTACAGCGGTATTGTGTACAGGGGTATTGTGTACAGCGGTATTGTGTACAGCGGTATTGTGTACAGCAGTATTGTGTACAGGGGTATTGTGTACAGCAGTATTGTGTACAGCAGTATTGTGTACAGGGGTATTGTGTACAGCGGTATTGTGTACAGCAGTATTGTGTACAGTGGTATTGTGTACAGCAGTATTGTGTACAGGGTATTGTCTCGACACCTCTGCGAATATGAAGCATGTGTCGTGGTTGTGGTAAACCAGTCCGCTATGGATCGCCTGGACGGAGGCGGGCCACAGCAAGTGACCCCGGCTGGTCTCCTGGGGCGCGTGCCCACTGCCTGCCACCCCCATCCCAGGGGCAGGTCCGACGAGCCATCCAGCAATCATTCCACACGTGGTAATTCCGGCGAAAATCAGACACGATAAACTCGAACCTGCAGCCCTGCCGGCCTGACTTTTGTAATTCTTATCCATTTCCTGTTTTCTGCAACTGTTTTTTAAAATTTTATTTATTATTTCATATTGTTATCATTTATTGATATCGTCATTATTATTATGTATTGTTATTTTTGTAATAACTCTGCACATAGTACACAAGATCGTGAATCAACATCAAACCAGACAGAAAGCCAGCCTCAATCCTCAGTCAGCACAGGGGTAGGGGTAGGGTATGAGGGTAGGGTATATGTGTAGGGAGTTCGGGATAGGGATTGGGCTATTGTGTAAGGAATAGGGCATAGGGGGTAGGGGTAGGGCACAGTGTATAGGGTGCTCGGTGTTCACATTCAAGGTGCAGCAGCAAGGAGAAAGGCAGTGGAGCAAGTGGACCATCAACCAGGCCTGTGGTACCGACCACACGGAGTCCTGGTTCAGGTGAGTCAGGGGACGATGTGCTCATCGAAGTACAGGTCAATGGTGAGAGAGACATCAGTGTCATGCGCCGAGGAGAAGTTGGTGACGCAGCGGGATTCCTAAACAACGCAGCACTGCGGGGAGCAGAGAGAGAGAGAGAGAGAGAGAGAGAGAGAGAGAGAGAGAGAGAGAGAGAGAGAACTTTGAGAATGGCACACACAGAGACACACCACAGAGAGGCACAGAACACAGACAGACAGAGACAGAGACAGAGAGACACACAGACAGACAGAGACTGAGAGACACACAGAGAGGCACAGACACACACACACAGACAGGCAGACAGACAGAGAGACACACACACACACAGAGACAGAGACAGAGAGACACACAGAGAGGCACAGACACAGACACACAGACACAGAGAGACACAGACACTGACACACACACACACAGACAGACAGACAGACAGAGAGACACACACACAGACACACAGACAGACAGAGAGACACACACACACACACACACAGACGGACTGACCTGTAGTGGTGACCCCTGAGAACACCCAGCACTGTCCGAAAGGGACTGGCTTGCCCCCACTCATGGTACCGGTCAGAATATCCACACTGCCTGACCAGGCTGTGGGAGCCGTCCCCTGAGAGTAATCACCTGACCAGCACCCAACCACAACCCCATGTCATCCACCGAGTTCACCTGGGGAGAGGGAGAGGTCACAACCACAGTCATTATAGTAATATAACTCCATGACAAAATCCAGATACAGTACGTGAGAAACAGCGCCCCCTCACTCTGTACAGGCACATCGTGGAACTGCAGCTCACAATAAAAATTTAAAAAGGATGAACATTTTAAGAAATATTGTTACCAAGGCAGAGATGACTCGGACCAGATTGACTGGATTCCCCCTTCCGAGTGAGGCATCTGACTGCGATCCAGAACAAACAGACAGGCATCTAGAATCCCAGCATCAAACTGAAAGAGAGAGAGAGAGAGAGAGATATATATATATATATATATATATATATATATATATATATATATATATATATATATATATATATATACACACTGCAATACTGAGAGACAGGGATACACACACACACACACAAACACCGAAAGACAGACACAGACACACGGACAGACAGACAGACAGACAGACACACACACAGGCAGACACACACACAGACAGACACATACACACACAGACACACACACACACACAGACACACACACACACACAGACACACACACAGACAGAAACACAGACACACACAAACACACACACACAGACAATCACACACACACACAGACAGTCAGACACACAGACACACACACACACACACACACACAGACAGTCAGACAGACAGACACACACACACACAGACACACACACACACACACAGTCAGACAGACAGACACACACACAGACACACACACACACACACAGACAGTCACACACACACAGACACACACACACACACCTGTCCGAAGTTCCAGGTTCGAGCTGTGATCTGTTTTTCAGTGCCGTAGTAAATTTTCCCCGTTTCGTTCAGGATGTATTCCTTCAGGAGCTCTTCATCCTCCATGAACACTGTGTCACCTGAGAACCAGGAGCCACAAACACGGTCACCCACACAGCTCCACAGAGGCCTCACGGCTTGACTTTTTAAACTTGAATAAAAGTCCCCCTGTCTCTTATCTAAACATTCAGAAACAGATCCTTATTTCAGTGTGAGACAGGGAAGGGCTAAAATAAAATTAAAAAAAAAAAATACTTTCTTTTTCTATTTTGCTTTCTTTCTTTCTTTCTTTCTTTCTTTCTTTCTTTCTTTCTTTCTTTCTCTCGTTCACATACCAAATGCTCAGATTTCTTTCAAGTAGGAACCAATCTTCCCAAACAAAACCGAGCCTCGCGTAAGTGGACAATACTCACTTTCACACCAGGGGTTGAACAGGAAGGTGATGTCGTTCTTGGGGTCGTGTTCCATCTTGAAGTCTCCCTCGAGCTGTGAGTGGTCACTGCAAACTTGTACTGCCAATCACAGCTGTCGCCGGAGACCTGACAGACAGTTTCACCCTACTCCCGCCCTCTGCACAATCTTGGCTTCCCATTGGTTGTCTTCCAGCTCCTGACCAATGGTATGATGACGTGGGTGCCTTTAGACACCTGTGGCAAAGGACCTGAAAATAAAAAGAAATATTTTAATTGTTTTTTTATATTTTAATTGTTTTAATTGTTCACTGTCTTCAGTGTAAATTCAATGGCAAACGCTTCCACTAGAAGTCTTTCTCAGCGCCTTCAGTGTAAATTCAATGACAAACGCTTCCACTAGAAGTCTTTCTCAGCGTCTTCAGTGTAAATTAATGGCAAACGCTTCCACTAGAAGTCTTTTCAGCGCCTTCAGTGTAAATTCAATCCACTAGATATACGTTAACTATCCCTTACTAATATAAAGACAGCCACTCACCAATCTGCAGATCCAAGTGCACCGTGTCTGTGTCGGGGTTGAAAGGTCGCGAATTGATTTCCAGGAGGAACGACATCACGCCGCAGGATGAGGTCATCGTATTCAAATTGTCGGTGTGATGCGCCTGCCGGTTAATTCGCCATGCGATTTCAGCAAATCAACTGCCTTTACCGACAGTATCTGATCTGCAAAGAGAATACAAGGAAAGATTCACCATCAGGATTTATTCTGTTTGTTTCACTGCTAACTCCTCAATGAGTTCAATTTTGACAAAACCTGTGCTGTGTGAAATGATCGTATGAAAACGCTAGTGATGGATTATATGAAACGAATCCTGCGGATATATTTGGTGTTTTTTTTAATTGTGTTTCTTCCACTGAATGTCAGTAAGACTTGTGATGTCACCAATTGTTTTTTTTTAATCCCTCTTGTACTTTCATTATTGGTCCTTGTCGTGTTATTTTGTGGTATGCTTTAGAAAGTGGTACGCGGTGTGCTGTGCTTGCCAGGGCACGTGCAAACGATTTGATCTCAGAAAACAAGGAAACAGCCCGTCTGAGCAGGGTACGATGTACTGACCCTTAGAGTGGTTTCTCACTCTTCAGCAAATTTATGTGACTTTAACTGACGAGCAGCACATCTGGTTCTCTGAAATTGTAAACATGTTGCCACAGTTTGTCTTGTTCGTAGTGATGTGTGCAGTCGTCAGTCACATCGTAGCATTTGCTACGCATACCACATTCTGATGATGAATCCCATAGTGACAACATACCACATTCTGATTGACATACCGCATTTGGATGACATACCGCATTCTGACGACATACCGCATGCTGATGACATACCACATTCTGATGACGTACCCCATTATGATGACATACCCCATTCTGAGACGTACCCCATTCTGACAGGGAACCACATTCTGATGATGTACCACTTTCAATTTCACCCAATGTCATCCCACTCAAGTGGAATAACACATAAGAACATTAGAACATAAGAAAGTTTACAAACGAGAGGAGGCCATTCAGCCCATCTTGCTCGTTTGGTTGTTAGTAGCTTATTGATCCCAGAATCTCATCAAGCAGCTTCTTGAAGGATCCCAGGGTGTCAGCTTCAACAACATTACTGGGGAGTTGGTTCCAGACCCTCACAATTCTCTGTGTAAAAAAAGTGCCTCCTATTTTCTGTTCTGAATGCCCCTTTATGTGACCCTGGTCCTTGTTTCTTTTTTCAGTCTCCTGGGTCGACATTGTCTATACCTTTTAGGATTTTGAATGCTTGAATCAGATCACCTCATAGTCTTCTTTGTTCAAGACTGAACAGATTCAATTCTTTTAGCCTGTCTGCATACGACATGCCTTTTAAACCCGGGATAATTCCGGTCGCTCTTCTTTGCACTCTTTCTAGAGCAGCAATATCCTTTTTGTAACAAGGTGACCAGAACTGAACACAATATTCTAGGTGAGGTTTTACTAATGCATTGTAAAGTTTTAACATTACTTCCCTTGATTTCAATTCAACGCTTCTCACAATATATCCGAGCATCTTGTTGGCCTTTTTATAGCTTCCTCACATTGTCTAGAGGAAGACATTTCCGAGTCAACACTTAACACGTTTTTATAATAATAATAATAATAATAATAATAATAATAATAATAATAATAATAACAGCACACGGTACCTGACGGCGCGTCGTCTGTCCTGGTTGCCGGGGGGGCATTGTAGTCGGTCACGTCATGCGAGTCTGCGCTTATTCGTGCACACAGGGGAATACCGTCCCCATCCAGCCCCCGAGCGGCTCTTTTCGCGTCTTCAACCCGCCTTTGCGAGCCCTGGTGGCGGCGGGACTCGTCTCAACATCCGCGGGGAACCTCTCCGTCGGCCAGCGCCCGAGCTCGGAGTGAAGGGACTCAGACGTGCGGGTCCAGGGCATCGTTTGAATCTGTTATTTATTTATTTAGAAATGATCTGTATTGAACAAAGCTGTGTTACTGAACATACAGTGTCATGCATTTTGTAATTGTAGACAGGTACAGCCAAAGGTTTTGCATCCCCCTCTCTCTATATAGAATAAACTAATTTTGCTTCATAGAGTCCAATGAAAGCTGCTGAATAATGTTCCCTTGTTAACATATTGAATTCCACACCCTCTATATAGAATGAACTCCCTCAGCTTCATAGAGTCCAATGAAAGCTGCTGAATAATGTTCCCTTGTTAACATATTGAATTCCACACCCTCTATCTAGAATGAACTCCCTCAGCTTCATAGAGTCCAATGAAAGCTGCTGAATAATGTTCCCTTGCTAACATATTGAATTCCACAACCTCTATATAGAATGAACTCCCTCAGCTTCATAGAGTCCAATGAAAGCTGCTGAATAATGTTCCCTTGTTAACATATTGAATTCCACACCCTCTATCTAGAATGAACTCCCTCAGCTTCATAGAGTCCAATGAAAGCTGCTGAATAATGTTCCCTTGTTAACATATTGAATTCCACACCCTCTATATAGAATGAACTCCCTCAGCTTCATAGAGTCCAATGAAAGCTGCTGAATAATGTTCCCTTGTTAACATATTGAATTACACACCCAGCGCTTTGGAGTTTTCCCAGATACTTAACAAAAAATAAAGTTGCAAAGGCTACCGGAAGCCATAATCGCAGTACAGGAAGCTGTGTGATCCAGTGGTTAAAGAAAAGGGCTTGTAACCAGGAGGTCCCTGGTTCAAATCCCACCTCAGCCACTGACTCATTGTGTGACCCTGAGCAAGTCAATTAACCTCCTTGTGCTCCGTCTTTCGGGTGAGACTTAATTGTAAGTGACTCTGCAGCTGATGCATAGTTCACACACCCTAGTCTCTGTAAATCGCCTTGGATAAAGGTGTCTGCTAAATAAACAAATAATAATAAGTATTTCATGTTAGATTTCGAAATGTCACATTTTTCATGTCAGTTTTCTGTTAAGTATCTGGGAAAACTCCAAAGCGGCGCTGTGCAGTACAGGGAGTTTAGAGACCAGCGCTGTGCAGTACAGGGAGTTTAGAGACCAGCGCTGTGCAGTACAGGGAGTTTAGAGACCAGTGCTGTGCAGTACAGGGAGTTTAGAGACCAGCGTTGTGCAGTACAGGGAGTTTAGAGACCAGCTGCAGTGTGACAGTACAGGGAGTTTAGAGACCAGCTGTGCAGTACAGGGAGTTTAGAGACCAGCGTACAGACACACAGCACACACACACACACACACACACACACACACACACAGCACACACACACACACACACACACACACACACACACACACACACACACACACACACACACACACACACACACACACACACACACACACACACTACATTTTGGGCTTTCGTCCTGCCGCAGTTTGTATATACAACAGTGTAGTCGACTTGACTTGCCATAGCATGTACATTATTAACTATATAAATAAATAAATAAATATACTTACTTTCAGTTTTGAAGTTCGAACCCTAATCCTATTTTTTATATAATAATAAAAACAATAAATAAAGCAAAGAATGATCTATTCTGTTAAAAACAACAACAAATATATATCTGTTTCTGACCTCAAACAAAATCCCTTTCTTCTCTCCCCCCCAAAAAAACTTTTTTTCTCTCTTTTTGTTGTAGTTTTTTTTTAAATTTTTTTTTACAAACGCTTCAGTCCCATTGAATCCAGTTGAACGCCAATCCTAGACAGCTCCGAGTTCTGTCCTGTAGTTTTAAGCCCGAGTTCTCGTTCAGGATTCACCAGCAGCGCTTTTTAAAGCTATTGGAACGTTTGGGCGAACCCGCTTCGAAATGGGCGGGGACGGAATGTTCAAGTTCGATATGCAAATTATACCGGAATGGCTGTAGGAGTGCGTGTGCGGCGTATAGTGTACTGTTATAGCCAAAAGTTTAGCAGATCCCCGATATAATTAATTGATTTGGCGTCATAAAGTCGAAGGAAACCTGCTAGATACAGTTAACATATTCTCTGTGCTTTACAATGCTTCCCTATGCTTTACCAGACCTCTCTGTGCTTTACAATGCTTCCCTATGCTTTACCAGACCGCTCTGTGCTTTACAATGCTTCCCTATGCTTTACCACACCACTCTGTGCTTTACAATGCTTCCCTATGCTTTACCACACCTCTCTGTGCTTTACAATGCTTCCCTATGCTTTACCAGACCTCTCTGTGCTTTACAATGCTTGCCTATGCTTTACCAGACCTCACTGTGCTTTACAATGCTTCCCTATGCTTTACCAGACCTCTCTGTGCTTTACAATGCTTCCCTATGCTTTACCAGACCGCTCTGTACTTTACAATGCTTCCCTATGCTTTACCAGACCTCTCTGTGCTTTACAATGCTTCCCTATGCTTTACCACACCACTCTGTGCTTTACAATGCTTCCCTATGCTTTACCAGACCTCTCTGTGCTTTACAATGCTTCCCTATGCTTTACCAGACCTCTCTGTGCTTTACAATGCTTCCCTATGCTTTACCAGACCTCTCTGTGCTTTACAATGCTTCCCTGTGTTTTACCAGACCTCTCTGTGCTTCATTCGAATTTCCTATGCTTTTACTGCGCAGAAATCTTTTCTAAACACTAATCCGTATTTTTCAGCCATTATGAAATTGCAACATGTAATAATTGAAGTTGCAATCGTGCATTTTAATTGTTTACAGTACTGTGCAAAAGTTTTAGGCAGGTGTGAAAAAATGCTGTAAAGTAAGAATGCTTTCAAAAATAGACATGTTAATAGATTATATTTATCAATTAACTAAATGCAAAGTGAGTGAACAGAAGAAAAATCTAAATCAAATCCATATTTGATGTGACCACCCTTTGCCTTCAAAACAGCATCAATTCTTCTAGGTACACTTGCACAAAGTCAGGGATTTTGTAGGCATATAGTCAGGTGTATGATTAAACCATTATACCAAACAGGTGCTAATGATCATCAATTCAATATGTAGGTTGAAACACAATCATTAACTGAAACAGAAACAGCTGTGTAGGAGGAATAAAACTGGGTGAGGAACAGCCAAACTCAGCTAACAAGGTGAGGTTGCTGAAGACAGTTTACTGTCAAAAGTCATACACCATGGCAAGACTGAGCACAGCAACAAGACACAAGGTAGTTATACTGCATCAGCAAGGTCTCTCCCAGGCAGAAATTTCAAAGCAGTCAGGGGTTTCCAGATGTGCTGTCCAAGCTCTTTTGAAAAGCACAAAGAAACGGGCAACGTTGAGGACCGTGAGACGCAGTGGTCGGCCAAGGAAACTTACTGCAGCAGATGAAAGACACATCATGCTTACTTCCCTTCGCAATCGGAAGATGTCCAGCAGTGCCATCAGCTCAGAACTGGCAGAAAACAGTGGGACCCTGGTACACCCATCTACTGTCCGGAGAAGTCTGGTCAGAAGTGGCCTTCATGGAAGACTTGCGGCCAAAAGCCATACCTCCGACGTGGAAACAAGGCCAAGCGACTCAACTAGGCAACGAAAACACAGGAACTGGGGTGCAGAAAAATGGCAGCAGGTGCTCTGGACTGATGAGTCAAAATTTGAAATATTTGGCTGTAGCAGAAGGCAGTTTGTTCGCCAAGGGCTGGAGAGCGTGCACGAATGAGTGTCTGCAGGCAACAGTGAAGCATGGTGGAGGTTCCTTGCAAGTTTGGGGCTGCATTTCTGCAAATGGAGTTGGGGATTTGGTCAGAATTAATGGCCTCCTCAATGCTGAGAAGTACAGGCAGATACTTATCCATCATGCAATACCATCAGGGAGGCATCTGATTGGCCCCAAATTTATTCTGCAGCATGACAACGACCCCAAACATACAGCGAAAGTCATTAAGAACTATCTTCAGCGTAAAGAAGAACAAGGAGTCCTGGAAGTGATGGTATGGCCCCCGCAGAGCCCTGATCTCAACATCATCGAGTCTGTCTGGGATTACATGAAGAGAGAGAAGCAACTGAGGCTGCCTAAATCCACAGAAGAACTGTGGTTAGTTCTCCAAGATGTTTGGGCCAACCTACCTGCCGAGTTCCTTCAAAACTGTGTGCAAGTGTACCTAGAAGAATTGATGCTTGATGCTGTTTTGAAGGCAAAGGGTGGTTACACCAAATATGGATTTGATTTAGATTTTTCTTCTGTTCACTCACTTTGCATTTAGTTAATTGATAAATATAATCTATTAACATGTCTATTTTTGAAAGCATTCTTACTTTACAGCATTTTTTCACACATGCCTAAAACTTTTGCACAGTACTGTACGTACGCTGGTCCTAGAAAAAGGCTCGCTCGATTGTCACAGCGCCAGAAGTAAGTGGAAACATTTGAAATACTTGGAAGTTATGTCACGTCACCTCGCCCTGTTTGTGATTTTTTTTTTGTATTGTGTGGCCCCATGATTAGTCGGGTGTGTTTGGGCGTGAGAGAGCGGAGGG
>CM060295.1:1295748-1310748 GCA_030684275.1 Acipenser oxyrinchus oxyrinchus
AGTAGCAGGGAGGGATGATGGGAGCTGTAGTTCTGTAAACAGTGACCTGAACTACAGTGTGTTTATGTAACATCTGCCCAGCTGCATGATGGCGTAACGGCAACGCTCGTCCACCATTGATTGTCAACGTGGGGCCAACCAAACTACAGACCCAAAGCCAACGTTGATTCCGCCAAAAATGTTGCATCACCTAGAATTTTAGGATTGAGAACTAATTAAATAGATATATTGTAATGGAGATGCTCGCCAGACAGGCTCTCTCGGGCTCTTTCCACTTTAACCCTTTGCAGTCCATTTATTAATTGTCGTCAGGCACGTCAGGTCCAATTTATTTTCACATGCGCAGTTAATTTTAGACAGCTGTTTAAAAATATTTTTTCCACAATCAAGCGGGTTTAAAAGGCATATCAACAAAGCACTCACTAGACATCTCCAGCCCGCCCCACCCTTTCGTTCGCTATCGCTTTCACATATGCTAAGAAATAAATAATAATAATAATAATAGTCGTACATACCGATCAATCATCTCCTGATGACTCGTTTTATCACCAAACTCCTCAATAATGCAATCCAAGTTATTATTTTATTACTATAACATCTCGAAAAAGCTCTGCAAATGTCCGTGATATTCTCTGAGCGCTGATACAGTAACACCCAGCTTGTTTCCTTATGACCGCCCCTATCTGATGCCAGGGGCAAGTATGACTATTCATGAGATAATGGAGTCTTACAATGGACCGCAAAGGGTTAAAAAATGACCCAAACACGATTTCCATTACACGAGAGTAGATGTTAAAACTTCATGCTGATTTGAACTCGGCTCTCGCCAAGATAAGCACCAACTAAGACGTAGCTTCACAGCTGGGGTGCTCAATCCTGGTCCTGGAGGGCCGATGTCCCTCCTGGCTTTTGTTGCAACTGTGCCCTAAATTACTTAATTGGACCAATCAAGCCCTTATTAGAAGCTTAATTGGTCCAATTAATCAATTTAGTGTACAGTTTAAACAAAAACCAGGTCCTCCAGGACCAGGATTGGGCACCCAGCTTTACCATAAACTAATGTGATCCATCTGTGTCTCCATTTGCGTTTCCTTCCATATGATGATGTAGATATCCTTCTGTCTGGTGTTGATGGCTGAAGTGTAGTGCTGGCTCCAGGGATCAGCTTATTGCCTCCCTAAGCGCATCAGCACACACAGCGGCTGCGATGCTGGCTCGGGGATCAACCACAGTGCGGTCTCCCCAGCGCATCAGCATGACAACCGTCTGGATTGAGCTAAGCAGGGTACATCTCTGGGGTCTTCAAGTGGGCACCTTCCATCCTCGGTGTTTCGTTGACTAGCCCACGACACCTCAAGAGGGCTCGACGGTGATTCTGGCGTCCCAGCATCACCCCCCTCCGTCCCCCACTCAACTCAGCCCAGCTTACTTACCCGTACATCAATGTTTCTATCTTTCTATTGTGCTTGAGATCTCCAGCAATGGAGGCTCTCTCTCGGGCACTTTCCCCTTTAAAACATGACCCAAACACAGGAACTGGAATTTTTAACAGCGCGGTTGCGCTAATTTTATTTTATTATTAAACACACACAAAAATAAACAAATGTAAAGAAAAAACCTCGCTCCACTTTGGAGTGCTAACTAAACCCCGTCCTTACACAAAAAAAACCACACATTTTAGCCAAAATCGTTCACACATTACCATTTTCTCTTCCTTCCTTCCTTCCTTCCTTCCTTTCTTTCTTTTAATGACGCACAGTCGGGCTGTTCACACAGCAGCCCTGAGCAGACTGAGCTCTCCTTAATTACCCTGCACCTGGCTGTAATTTACAATGATAGCCAGGTGCAGGGATAATTAACAATAATTGGCAATTAAATTAGGACTTTTCAGCCCATGTCCTTCTGGGAGGTGTAGTCCTGTTTTATGTTATATATATATATATATATATATATATATATATATATATATATATATATATATATATATATATATATATATATATGAACATTATTATTCTTATGTATTCCTTAGCAGACACCCTTATGCAGACAGGCTTACAATTGTTACAAAATATCACAGTACAAAATATCATAGTATAAAATATCACTTTACAGATCAGAGCAGTTATAAAGTACAGTAACATCAGTAGAAAATAAGATCAAATTCAAATAAGAGCAAAAAACAGAGAATACAGTAAATAATTCATGTTAAAGCTATTAAGAGGTGAGAGAATGGATTTTAAAGATGGGCAGCGCTCCTTTAAAGGGAGGGGCCAGTGATCATGTTGATAAAGCTAATAAGAGGTGAGAGAATGGATTTTAAAGATGGTCAGCGCTCCTTTAAAGGGAGGGGTCAGTGATCATGTTAATAAAGCTAATAAGAGGTGAGAGAATGGATTTTAAAGATGGGCAGCGCTCCTTTAAAGGGAGGGGCCAGTGATCATGTTAATAAAGCTAATAAGAGGTGAGAGAATGGATTTTAAAGATGGTCAGCGCTCCTTTAAAGGGAGGGGCCAGTGATCATGTTAATAAAACTAATAAGAGGTGAGAGAATGGATTTTAAAGATGGTCAGCACTCCTTTAAAGGGAGGGGTCAGTGATCATGTTAATAAAGCTAATAAGAGGTGAGAGAATGGATTTTAAAGATGGTCAGCGCTCCTTTAAAGGGAGGGGCCAGTGATCATGTTGATAAAGCTAATAAGAGGTGAGAGAATGGATTTTAAAGATGGGCAGCGCTCCTTTAAAGGGAGGGGCCAGTGATCATGTTAATAAAGCTAATAAGAGGTGAGAGAATGGATTTTAAAGATGGTCAGCGCTCCTTTAAAGGGAGGGGCCAGTGATCTTGTTGCTATTATAAGAGGGAAGATGGATTATATATATAAAAAAAAACTCATCAAAAAACTGAAATGAATCTTTTGAAGTTTTTTTTTTTACATTAAGTTTTGTTGGAGATACAACTTTAAAAAAAAAAAAAAAAATTAAAAACTTTTCTGAGAATGCAATATCACTTGCATTGCATGGATATATATATATGGTATATATTTGTTTTAATTAAAATACACTTTTTGACATTTTTTTTATTCAGTTTGACATATAAAAGTGAAAACACTGGATTTAAAATTTAAGAGACAGGAGCGACTGGGTATTAACTGATTTCAGACTGTGAGATCCAATTATTTTTAATCAATTTCTCTGGGTTCAGGTCAAAGATTAGCAATGGGTCTGTGTCCCAGCCTCCAGGACTAAAGTAGGGGTACAGTTTTCTAGTGGCCTTCGCAACACTGACTGTATAAATCTCACATCTAGTCTCTGCATTGAAGAAGGAGAGCTGGCGTCCCACCATATCCAGAGAGACCCTCACTATCCTCAGCTCTGATGGGGGGCTGCGGTTACCTAAATCATTTTCAAACTCCCCCTTCCTCAGACCCAGAGTCCAATTTAGTGGTTCTGTACCCCTACTGCTTTTTTCTCCTACCCCCAGTCGCCAGTTCTGCTTTTTCCCCACATCCACCTCCCAGTAGTGTCTCCCTGAGGTGAACCCCTCTGTCCCTAGGACACTATACCATTTCTGGGGATTCCAGTCGACTTCCCAATGTTCTGTCTGCAGTTTCACCTCTTTATGATCTTCAGAGAGGACGAGATTGCGGCTGGCTGTGTAAGGGTCCAGAGTTACATCAGCTGTGTCTGGAAAAAGATGAGAGGAGAGGAGACAACAAGACTGAGTATGCGCCTGTCTGTAGCAATCGACACCCAGACACCTCCCACAACCCCAGATTGTGTCACTCACAATAACAAAAGCTAATTAAGGTTAATAGCAAGTTTCATGACAATTGGATAAGTGGTTCCCCAGATATTTGCATGTGAGGACTGACTCACAGCTCTGGCTAAAAGTTTTGCAACACCTAGAATTTTAGGATTGAGACATAATTTAAAAAAAAACAAACAACAACTATATGAACATAATATTTTATTTAAAATCATGATGTAATCAAAGAACCTACAAAATGATACTGAACAAAAAAAAAAAAAAAGTCTACCGGAAGCCATAATCGCAGTACAGTAAGGATTTCATGTTAGATTTCGCAATGTCACATTATTTTATGTCAGTTTTTTCGTTAAGTATCTGGGGAAAACTCCAAAGCATAGGTGTGTAATTGTATATGTTAACAAGGGAAAATTATTCAGCAGCTTTCATTGGACTCTATGAAGCTGAGGGAGTTCATTCTATATAGAGGGGGTGGAATTCAATATGTTAACAAGGGAACATTATTCAGCAGCTTTCATTGGACTCTATGAAGCTGAGGGAGTTCATTCTATATAGAGGGTGTGGAATTCAATATGTTAACAAGGGAACATTATTCAGCAGCTTTCATTGGACTCTATGAAGCTGAGTGAGTTCATTCTATATAGAGGGTGTGGAATTCAATATGTTAACAAGGGAACATTATTCAGCAGCTTTCATTGGACTCTATGAAGCTGAGGGAGTTCATTCTGTATAGAGATGCAAAATGTGTGGATGTAGATGTAGAGAAGACACAGGGATAGCAAATCAAGCGGGTTCCATTTAAAACCTGTGAGACGATAGCTTTGAATGCACGATAATGGGGGGGGGGGCAGTGAAAATGCAAGGTAATAAAAGGCAGGGTATAGATTGTAAAACGTTTTAGGGGGCCTGTATTACCTGAGACAGGTGTATTGGAAAACAAGGCTCTGATCCAGGACAGGATTCGCTGTGGAAAACCTGAAATACATCAAAAGAGTTTCTAAAAAGAAAAATCCTGACCCACGCACACGGTCTCACCTGCAAACTAAATGCTTCAAATGGCACACTGGCATTCCCTATACTGCTCTCCAATGTGCCATGTTAACAATGGCATGGCAAAAGTGTATTTTCATTTTGCTTGCCTTGGCTAACAGGAAAGGTCTTCAGAAAGGGCACAGACAGCTGCTCTTTAACTTACCAGCTTTGACCGACTGCTTCGGGATATCTCCAGAGCCTGAAAAGAAACGAGGCGAGACAAGAGGTTCATGGACAGCAGTGTGGAGTAGTGGTTAGGGCTCTGGACTCTTGACCGGAGGGTCGTGGGTTCAATCCCAGGTGGGGGACACTGCTGCTGTACCCTTGAGCAAGGTACTTTACTTAAACTGCTCCAGTAAAAACCCAACTGTATAAATGGGTAATTGTATGTAAAAATAATAATGTGATATGTGATATCTTATAACAATTGTAAGTCGCCCTGTCTAAGGGCGTCTGCTAAGAAATAAATAATAGTAATTGTGCTCGCTGCGTTTTCCTGATGTCTTTATTTTCCCGTTTATCCTGCAAACGCCTCCTCCCTCCCTCCCTTCCTGCCATCCTTCCTGGATTAACTAACAGGGGATGAGCGGAAAGATTTTCCATAGAAAAAAAAAAAACAGAAAGTGATCTATTTGCTGTACAGAACTGGCCATTAAAGTTGCTGAGGTGAGCGAACACAGTTAGACAAAAATAAAAATACCTTTCTGTTTAGGACTCGTGCGGTCTTCATCTGAAACAGCAAGAATGAAACACCATCACTTTATTTTGTAAATTCACAGTGATAAACTTATTAAAGCTAATAAGAGGTGAGTGAATGGATTTTAAAGATGGTCAGCGCTCCTTTAAAGGGAGGGGCCAGTGATCCTGTTAATAAAGCTAATAAGAGGTGAGAGAATGGATTTTAAAGATGGTCAGCGCTCCTTTAAAGGGAGGGGCCAGTGATCATGTTAATAAAGCTAATAAGAGGTGAGAGAATGGATTTTAAAGATGGTCAGTGCTCCTTTAAAGGGAGGGGCCAGTGATCATGTTAATAAAGCTAATAAGAGGTGAGAGAATGGATTTTAAAGATGGTCAGTGCTCTTTTAAAGGGAAGGTCCAGTGATCATGTTAATAAAGCTAATAAGAGGTGAGAGAATGGATTTTAAAGATGGTCAGCTCCTTTAAAGGGAGGGGCCAGTGATCATGTTAATAAAGCTAATAAGAGGTGAGAGAATGGATTTTAAAGATGGTCAGCAAATTTAATGCAGAACCCACCATCAGAAAAAGGGCCGTCATTAATCCCAGTGTGGTCTTGTGGTGTTTTTCTTGTAACAGCTGTGAAGATGAAGATGAAGATTATTATTATTATTATTATTATTATTATTATTATTATTATTATTATTATTATTATTATTATTATTATCAACAATACATACGGTAAGAAATATAATGAGTTATGATGACCACAGCTGAGAAACGCCTAAAATCGATTTAATTTACAGGTTGTGTCCCCCCACCACCACTGTGAAACAACTAAATGGGCTTTTTAAATCGTAAGTCTGACTTTTTTTCATTACAAAGCAGACGCGACTCCTGTTCAGTAATGTAAACACAACCACGCTGCAGGAACGACTCCGTCCAGCGTAAAATACTGTATTTATTATATTTCATTCTAAGCTGTAATAAAAGATGAGTTTTTAATTTAATTAATTTATTTATTTATTATTAACAAAGTCACGATCCAAAGCCGGGCCGGTTTTAAAAGACAATTCAGCAAAATGAAAATGAAGTCGATTTTAGTATGAAGGCGTTTCTCAGCTGTGACACACGGATGGCTTCACAGATATCAGCTGAAATCTTACTTCTTAAATCGAGATCAAACAACGAAATACAGAAGCCCGAATTCTAATAATTATAATGAGCATAATTCACATTATAAATCCCGTTCCCATGACAACCAGCGTAGCTACGCTTTTGTAATATCGCGAGAGTGTAGATTTCCTCAGCGTGCACCACGCGTTTCAATACACGGAGATGCTATATGAAGACTGAAAAGCAATTCAAACATTTACAGCCTTAATTAATCCCTCTCGTAACACCTGTACAGTAAAACAAACAGCGTGTGCTGATTTAACGGTTATACGCACCCGCTCTCCCGTGGCTGGCTTTGATTCCCGTATTCTGTATTGAAACTCTGGACAGTCCTATAGATTCTGTGAAAAAGTTAGTGAAAATCAGGCCATTAAAAAAAAAAGTAACAAGCGGGATGTTAATCCATCCAGATCAAAAATACTACAGCTCTGGCCAAAAGTTTTGCATCACCCTCTATAGATAATGCACTCACTCAGCTTCATTGAGTCCAATGAAAGCTGCTGAATAATGTTCCCTTGTTAACATATTGAATTCCACCCCCTCTATATAGAATGAACTCCCTCAGCTTCATAGAGTCCAATGAAAGCTGCTGAATAATGTTCCCTTGTTAACATATTGAATTCCACCCCCTCTATATAGAATGAACTCCCTCAGCTTCATAGAGTCCAATGAAAGCTGCTGAATAATGTTCCCTTGTTAACATATTGAATTACACACCCTCTATATAGAATGAACTCCCTCAGCTTCATAGAGTCCAATGAAAGCTGCTGAATAATGTTCCCTTGTTAACATATTGAATTACACACCCTCTATATAGAATGAACTCCCTCAGCTTCATAGAGTCCAATGAAAGCTGCTGAATAATGTTCCCTTGTTAACATATTGAATTCCACACCCTCTATATAGAATGAACTCCCTCAGCTTCATAGAGTCCAATGAAAGCTGCTGAATAATGTTCCCTTGTTAACATATTGAATTCCACCCCTCTATATAGAATGAACTCCCTCAGCTTCATAGAGTCCAATGAAAGCTGCTGAATAATGTTCCCTTGTTAACATATTGAATTCCACACCCTCTATATAGAATGAACTCCCTCAGCTTCATAGAGTCCAATGAAAGCTGCTGAATAATGTTCCCTTGTTAACATATTGAATTCCACACCCTCTATATAGAATGAACTCCCTCAGCTTCATAGAGTCCAATGAAAGCTGCTGAATAATGTTCCCTTGTTAACATATTGAATTCCACCCCCTCTATATAGAATGAACTCCCTCAGCTTCATAGAGTCCAATGAAAGCTGCTGAATAATGTTCCCTTGTTAACATATTGAATTCCACCCCCTCTATATAGAATGAACTCCCTCAGCTTCATAGAGTCCAATGAAAGCTGCTGAATAATGTTCCCTTGTTAACATATTGAATTACACACCGCCGCTGTGGCGTTGTCCATAAACGAAAAACTGACAAAAAATGGCATTTCAGAATCTAACATAAATTAGTACTGTACTACGATTATGGCTTATGCTTTTTTTTTCTTTTTGAGATATCATTTTGTAGTTCTCTTTTGATTACATGATGTTACATAAAAATATCTAAATTATGCAAGTCCTCGTTTTTCGCACTGCGGATCTGCAAGCGAAGCCACCAGACCTATAGCGCTGGTGGACAACACAGATCTGAATGGCTCCACTGCAGACCCGCAGACCCCTATCAGCCACAGGGGTCGCTGGTGCCCTGACGACCTAAACTCTCCCCACCCGGTCGTCCAATTGTGGGCGCCCCAGGAACCCCAGTCGGCAATGACATAACCTGGATTCGAACCTGCGTTCCAGCGCCTTCACTGGATGTGTCACGCATGCTTACATAGTTTTTAAAATCATGTCGCAATCCTAATATTCTACAGGGTGATGCAAAACTTATGGCCATAGCTGTTGGTGTGTCGGTAAACTTTATTATTATTATCATGTATTTCTTAGCAGACGCCCTTATCCAGGGCGACTTACAATTGTTACAAGATATCACATTATTTTTACACACAATTACCCATTTATACAGTTGGGTTTTTTTACTGGAGCAATCTAGGTAAAGTACCTTGCTCAAGGGTACAGCAGCAGTGCCCCCCACCTGGGATTGAACCCAGGACCCTCCGGTCAAGAGTCCAGAGCCCTGACCGCTACTCCACACCGCTGCCAAACGTTTTGACCAGACCACTCCCAACTTGCAGCCGGTCAGAAGAGCTCCGTTTTACTGACACCATCTCGGGCAATGAAACGTGCATTCTCTGATAGCGATGAGATAATTATTATTATTATTTATTTATTTAGCAGACGCCTTTATCCAAGGCGACTTACAGAGCCTAGGGTGTGTGAACTATGCATCAGCTGCAGAGTCACTTACAACTACGTCTCACCCGAAAGACGGAGCACAAGGAGGTGAAGTGACTTGCTCAGGGTCACACAATGAGTCAGTGGCTGAGGTGGGATTTGAACCAGGGACCTCCTGGTTACAAGCCCTTTTCTTTAACCACTGGACCACACAGCCTCCTTAAATGATTTGACTCTTTTTCCACATAGTTATTATGCTTTTCAAATATTCAGATATTTATTCTAAAGGTTTAAATATGTAAAAAAAAAAAGCTAAACGGTTGAAATGAACCTAAACCACTGTTATTTTCAGCAGGTGTAATGGGGTATTGATGAAAGGCTATCAGGGACAGGGAATAACCAACTTTGAATTAAGAATAAATCAGATTTAATAACAGGTAGTTGAAGTGAGATATGTGACCATATGTGCAAGTATTTGAACTATTTTTGTCCCAGATCAAAATACAGTTCTGTCTAACAACCCCTTTGTGAGAGGGCGGGAGGGAATCCTGCCTGTTAATACTCATTAATTTGTCTCACATCACAAAACATACGTTTATATTATCTGTTTATAGCAGGGACTGTTTCTGCTATACTTTTTCTGGTCATGCTGTAAATTATGAAGCTGGTGGAGCACAAAGGGAACTTCGATAGATCCACTTCTTCTACGACTAGAATTTCTCTCAACTCCACCTCCATTTCGGTTCTGCTCAGAACTGTTGTTCATCTACCAAAGCTGCCCACGCTCCGTCTGCAGAGACCGTGACGATTCGCGCAGACTCCCGTCTGCAATCTACTAGCCAGCAAAACAATGTGTCGTGTACGCACCCCCTAACTTCCTTTTAATACCTAACATTTTCACCCTTATCGATCAGAAAATTGAAATGAAAAAATAAAAAAATATCACCTGCTGGCCGATGAGGTATATCGGTCTCTTCATCTGAAAAAGACAAGACCGAAAGACAGTGACGTTACTGCCAGCAGAACTATACATTGATTTGAATGTATAGTTTAAAGGGAGGGGGCCAGCGATCATGTTAATAAAGCTAATAAGAGGTGAGAGAATGGATTTTAAAGATGGTCAGCGCACCTTTAAAGGGAGGGGGCCAGTGATCATGTTAATAAAGCTAATAAGAGGTGAGGGAATGGATTTTAAAGATGGTCAGCGCTCCTTTAAAGGGAGGGGCCAGTGATCATATTAATAAAGCATTTCGCTGGTTTTATCTTATTGTAGTCAAGCCGTTTCAACTGCAGCAAATTTAATGCGGAACCCACCATCAGAAAATATTCTGCCATTATTCCTGGTGTGACCTTGTCGTTTTCTTGTTTTTTTAACAGCTGTGAAAACAAATCAAATTATTATTATTATTATTATTATTATTATTATTATTATTATTATTATTATTATTATTATTAATTATTATTATATTATCAGCAACACATCCCATTACAAATACAATGATTTGACCACATTCTTTCTACATTTCTGGTTGCTTTCTGGTTTGGTCTCTTTTGATTTTAGATTCTTCCCACTCCTCCTATATACAGTTTTAGACCGAAAAACAGAAGCTTCGTTCTGCTGGTGCAGAGGCATGCTGGGAGCTGTAGGCATGCTGGGAGCTGTAGTTCTGATCATGTTAATAAAGCTAATAAGAGATGAGAGAATGGATTTTAAAGATGGTCAGCGCTCCTTTAAAGGGAGGGGCCAGTGATCATGTTAATAGAGCTAATAAGAGGTGAGAGAATGGATTTTAAAGATGGTCAGCGCTCCTTTAAAGGGAGGGGCCAGTGATCATGTTAATAAAGCTAATAAGAGGTGAGAGAATGGATTTTAAGGATGGTCAGCACTCCTTTAAAGGGAGGGGCCAGTGATCATGTTAATAAAGCTAATAAGAGGTGAGAGAATGGATTTTAAAGATGGTCAGCACTCCTTTAAAGGGAGGGGCCAGTGATCCTGTTAATAAAGCTAATAAGAGGTGAGAGAATGGATTTTAAAGATGGTCAGCGCTCCTTTAAAGGGAGGGGCCAGTGATCATGTTAATAAAGCTAATAAGAGGTGAGAGAATGGATTTTAAAGATGGTCAGCAAATTTAATGCAGAACCCACCATCAGAAAAAGGGCCGTCATTATTCCCGGTGTGGTCTTGTGTTTTTTTTCTATAAGCTGTGAAGATGAAGATGAAGATTATTATTATTATTATTATTATTATGATTATTATTATTATTATTATTATTATTAATAATTATTATTATATTATCAGCAACACATCCCATTACAAATACAATGATTTGACCGCATTCTTTCTACATTTCTGGTTGCTTTCTGGTTTGGTCTCTTTTGATTTTAGATTCTTCCCGCTCCTCCTATATACAGTTTTAGACCGAAAAACAGAAGCTTCGTTCTGCTGGTGCAGAGGCATGCTGGGAGCTGTAGTTCTGATTCTGTTTCAGAACAGTCACTGTGAATAAAGAACTACAGCTCCCAGCATCCCTCACTGTACTGCTGGTGCAGAGGCATGCTGGGAGCTGTAGTTCTGATTCTGTTTCAGAAGTGTCACTGTGAAAAAAAACTACAGCTCCCAGCATCCCTCGCTGTACTGCTGGTGCAGAGGCATGCTGGGAGCTGTAGTTCTGATTCTGTTTCAGAAGTGTCACTGTGAAAAAAAACTACAGCTCCCAGCATCCCTCGCTGTACTGCTGGTGCAGAGGCATGCTGGGAGCTGTAGTTCTGATTCTGTTTCAGAACAGTCACTGTGAAAAAAGAACTACAGCTCCCAGCATCCCTCGCCTACTGCAGGTGCAGAGGCATGCTGGGAGCTGTAGCTCTGATTATGTTTCAGAACAGTCATTGTGAAAAAAGAACTACAGCTCCTAGCATCCCTCGCTGTACTGCTGGTGCAGAGGCATGCTGGGAGCTGTAGCTCTGATTATGTTTCAGAACAGTCATTGTGAAAAAAGAACTACAGCTCCTAGCATCCCTCGCTGTACTGCTGGTGCAGAGGCATGCTGGGAGCTGTAGTTCTGGTTCAGTTTCAGACTCTACTTCAACCAAACGTGTAAACAGGCACTGTGAAAAAAAGAACTACAGCTCCCAGCATCCCTCACTGGTACTGGTGCAGAGGCATGCTGGGAGCTGTAGTTCTGATTCTGTATAAAGAACTACAACTCCCATCTCACAATCATTTTTTTTAATAATTTGACTGCACTGGTACATATAGGAACTTTTCATTAAAGAACGTACCTGCTAGACATATAATCAACAGGATACAAGCAATACACAGCAATATGAGCCAGAAGTACATGGCATGATCTGAAAATGAAAAAAAACAGGAATGCTGTTTTGTAAACTTTGTAAGGATTTTCACAGACTTTCTTTGTATAGTCGACGTGCAGTACTGTACACTGGAGTTAATAAAGGAATTATAACATACAGCTGGGACCAAAAGTTTAGCATCACCCCCTCTCTATATAGAATGAACTCCCTCAGCTTCATAGAGTCCAATGAAAGCTGCTGAATAATGTTCCCTTGTTAACATATTGAATTCCACCCCCTCTATATAGAATGAACTCCCTCAGCTTCATAGAGTCCAATGAAAGCTGCTGAATAATGTTCCCTTGTTAACATATTGAATTCCACCCCCTCTATATAGAATGAACTCCCTCAGCTTCATAGAGTCCAATGAAAGCTGCTGAATAATGTTCCCTTGTTAACATATTGAATTCCACCCCCTCTATATAGAATGCACTCACTCAGCTTCATAGAGTCCAATGAAAGCTGCTGAATAATGTTCCCTTGTTAACATATTGAATTACACACCCTCTATATAGAATGAACTCCCTCAACTTCATAGAGTCCAATGAAAGCTGCTGAATAATGTTCCCTTGTTAACATATTGAATTGCACACCCTCTATATAGAATGAACTCACACAGCTTCATAGAGTCCAATGAAAGCTGCTGAATAATGTTCCTTTGTTAACATATTGAATTCCACACCCTCTATATAGAATGAACTCACTCAGCTTCATAGAGTCCAATGAAAGCTGCTGAATAATGTTCCCTTGTTAACATATTGAATTCCACCCCCTCTATATAGAATGAACTCCCTCAGCTTCATAGAGTCCAATGAAAGCTGCTGAATAATGTTCCCTTGTTAACATATTGAATTCCACACCCTCTATATAGAATGAACTCCCTCAGCTTCATAGAGTCCAATGAAAGCTGCTGAATAATGTTCTCTTGTTAACATATTGAATTCCACCCACTCTATATAGAATGAATTCACTCAGCTTCATAGAGTCCAATGAAAGCTGCTGAATAATGTTCCCTTGTTAACATATTGAATTCCACACCCTCTATATAGAATGAACTCACTCAGCTTCATAGAGTCCAATGAAAGCTGCTGAATAATGTTCCCTTGTTAACATATTGAATTCCACACCCTCTATATAGAATGAACTCCCTCAGCTTCATAGAGTCCAATGAAAGCTGCTGAATAATGTTCCCTTGTTAACATATTGAATTCCACCTCCTCTATATAGAATGAACTCCCTCAGCTTCATAGAGTCCAATAAAAGCTGCTGAATAATGTTCCCTTGTTAACATATTGAATTACACACCCAGCGCTTTGGAGTTTTCCCAGATACTTAATGAGAAAACTGACTGGAAAAAATGTGACATTTCGAAATCTAACATGAAATACTTACTGGACTGCGATTATGGTTTCTGACTTTTTTTTTTTTTTTTTTAGCGATATTATTTAGTAGTTTCTTTATGTGATGTTAAATAAAAGATCTTAATTATGTTCATATATGATTTTTTAAAATTATGTCTCAATCCTAAAATTCTAGGTGATGCAAAAACACAGCTGTAGTTTAACGACTGACTCTGAGATACGATGCTTTCAAATCACCACACATAAGCGTTTCCCATGGTAAAGCATAGGGAAGCATTGTAAAGCACAGAGAGGTCTGGTAAAGCATAGGGAAGCATTGGAAAGCACAGAGAGGTCTGGTAAAGCATAGGGAAGCATTGTAAAGCACAGAGAGGTCTGGTAAAGCATAGGGAAGCATTGTAAAGCACAGAGAGGTCTGGTAAAGCATAGGGAAGCATTGTAAAGCACAGAGAGGTCTGGTAAAGCATAGGGAAGCATTGTAAAGCACAGAGAGGTCTGGTAAAGCATAGGGAAGCATTGTAAAGCACAGAGAGGTCTGGTAAAGCATAGGGAAGCATTGTAAAGCACAGAGAGGTCTGGTAAAGCATAGGGAAGCATTGTAAAGCACAGAGAGGTCTGGTAAAGCATAGGGAAGCATTGTAAAGCACAGAGAGGTCTGGTAAAGCATAGGGAAGCATTGTAAAGCACAGAGAGGTCTGGTAAAGCATAGGGAAGCATTGTAAAGCACAGAGAGGTCTGGTAAAGCATAGGGAAGCATTGTAAAGCACAGAGAGGTCTGGTAAAGCATAGGGAAGCATTGTAAAGCACAGAGAGGTCTGGTAAAGCATAGGGAAGCATTGTAAAGCACAGAGAGGTCTGGTAAAGCATAGGGAAGCATTGTAAAGCACAGAGAGGTCTGGTAAAGCATAGGGAAGCATTGTAAAGCACAGAGAGGTCTGGTAAAGCATAGGGAAGCATTGTAAAGCACAGAGAGGTCTGGTAAAGCATAGGGAAGCATTGTAAAGCACAGAGAGGTCTGGTAAAGCATAGGGAAGCATTGTAAAGCACAGAGAGGTCTGGTAAAGCATAGGGAAGCATTGTAAAGCACAGAGAGGTCTGGTAAAGCATAGGGAAGCATTGTAAAGCACAGAGAGGTCTGGTAAAGCATAGGGAAGCATTGTAAAGCACAGAGAGGTCTGGTAAAGCATAGGGAAGCATTGTAAAGCACAGAGAGGTCTGGTAAAGCATAGGGAAGCATTGTAAAGCACAGAGAGGTCTGGTAAAGCACAGGGAAGCATTGTAAAGCACAGAGAGGTCTGGTAAAGCATAGGGAAGCA
>CM060295.1:1313248-1390748 GCA_030684275.1 Acipenser oxyrinchus oxyrinchus
CCAATATAACAGCGCGTAAATATTAAACGCTAAAACATGACCTCGTTTTTGTCAACTATTTTAGAACAGAGTAGCCTAGCCTATTGTGTTATCATTCTTTATTAATGTACAAATTCGGTTGTCCTGTAAATGTGCACCCACATATATATATATGTATATATATCATGACCCGCTTAAATTTGTTTTGTAACTTGAAGTCCTATTCGTTCATTTTAAAATATAGAATAGCATACCCTTGTGTATGGGCTGCAGTGTTTACTAATCAGGGTGTAGTTTTACTGAAATCTGTGACGAAAAGCAGGCACGTCCATCACATTGGTAGGTTAATTAAAAAAAAAAAAAAAAAAAAAAAATAATAATAATAATAATAATAATAATAACCTGATTGATTTAGGGGTGCCGTGCTGGACTTTGCCCTGGTACGTCACAAAAAATATATTCAACATGTACCACATCGACTGTTAAAAATAAAAATTTCATTTCAACTATCACAAACTCTCTCTCTCTCTCTCTCTCTCTCTCTCTCTCTCTCTCTCTCTCTCTCTCGTGCTTCTCGTTGCCTCAGTCGTTCAGTGGAAGGTTTTGCTCTTTTCGGGAGTGTCTCAAAATGTCGGTTTTCTTGTTGTTTTTAGCTAGGCGAACAAAGAGAGAAATCTCTGGTCAAAAACACTTTCACTTTCACAGACTCGCTATAGAGACGCGCATCATAACCGGACTGGAAAATTAGCTTGAAAAACTCAAGACTGCCAGTAATTGCTGTTGCGCCCATCCTTACTACTACTACGACTACGACTACTACTACTATTACTACGACTACTACTACTACTACACACACACACACACACACCCTCTCAACTTATATAATACATAGTCTATAATACATCTTTGTTAGTCTATTAACGCAACACTGTGTTGATGATGCTGTTGCTAGCGTGTGAATTGCATGGGGTGCATCATTATACGCAGAGTATAGGACAGATAGATAACGGGATGTGAGGCTCTGATTCATAGTGGTTGTTTTATAATGAAGTGTTTGCATCCTCCCCACTGCTCTACTCAAAATCCCCTCGGCTTCCAGCGGGGGAAGGGAGAGGAGAAAGAGAAGACGAAAGTGAAAGTATTGCCAGATTCTACAAAACAACAAAACCCGAGCCTTCAGTCATACGAACAAGGTTATATTCTGCGATCCTTCTTCATGCTATTGTGCGGGCTTCATATAACACTATATTGTGCACAATCATAACAGTTAAAGAAAAAAGAAAATCTATAAAATTGCTCATTTAAACCAATGGGTTTTTAGTCGAGATTTATAAAGAGGCAGAAAGAAATTTGTAACACACTGCAAAATAAAATAACGTGTGACGTGCTTACGATACACGCAAACGTTCTATTCCTAAACAGCAGTGTTTATACGTCATCAAGCGTCACGCAGGTGTTCGGTCATTTGGAACTCTAAATAATTGTTATGTTTTTTTTAATTTTGCGAAGTTTAATGTTTAGATTTTAAACTAAATATGTTGCAATCCTAAGAATTATTTCAGCAGCGTTAGATCGATTCCTGCTACACATGTGGGAATCCCCTTTAAGTGTGCGGCCGGCAAAAAAACTACAATACTGCGGAGTACCCAATGTCCTGAAACCCCAATTCAGTCGATCAAACAATGATACGCTTTATTCATTTCCAAATTTAACACGACAGTATTATTATTTCTTCCGATATAATCGTGTTTGATTACATGACGTTAAATGAAAGCTTTAAATATGTGGGCAAGTTTATTTTAAGTTATGTCGCAATCCTAAAATTCTATGCCATGCAAAACTTTTGGCCAGAGCTATATAGTAAATCGATTTTCATTGTACGCATGCATTAGGAAAATAATACGTTCAGTGGTCCAGTGGTTAAAGAAGGGGCTCTATACCTTAGGGCAGCAGTGTGGAGTAGTGGTCTGGACTCTTTACCAGAGGGTCGTGGGTTCAATCCCAGGTGGGGGACACTGCTGCTGTACCCTTGAGCAAGGTACTTTACCTAGATTGCTCCAGTAAAAACCCAACTGTATAAATGGGGAATTGTATGTACAAATAAATGTGATATCTTGTGTGACCCTGAGCAAGTCACTAAACCTCCTTGTACTCCGTCCTTCGGTTGAGACGCAAAACAAACGCGGCCCTATTGGAAGTGACTCTGCAACAGCAGTTGTTGATGATGCATATAAACCCCCTCGTCTCTGGAAACCTCTTTGTATAAAAGCGTCTGCTAAGTGACAATAAGGAGCTGTGGTGAAGGTTTCGTTTTTCCTACCTTATTTCTTCAGGGTGAGAAAGAACCGCAACCGCGACTCCAATGCTATTTTCTTCCTAAAGTTTGTTTTTCTGAAAGGTATTTCGATGAAGCGTTTCCCTCGCTGTTGTTAGAGCGAATTTAGTCTCTGCTACTTTCACTTTTGGTTTGCTAATCTTAATAGCTACTTTGCACTTTGCCCTTACAACGGCGGGATAGAGGCAGCCCAGTCCCCCAGAGTGAGCAGAATATAGAACCATAGCGCCCCCTAGAGGAGTTTTGTCAATTCAATTGAATGTCAATTGAAGGACGAGGCTGTAGGATTACTCCTATACTTACACTACCTAGAATTTTAGGGTTAAGAAATAATAATAATAATAATAATAATAATAATAATAATAATAATAATAATAATAATAATGTAATTTAGATATTTTATTTAACATCATGTAATCAAAATAAAACTACAAAATGAAATCGCAAAAAAAAAAGAAGTCTACCGGAAGCTATAATCGCAGTACAGTAAGTATTTCATGTTAGATTTCAAAATGTCACATTTTTCCAGTCAGTTTTTTTGTTAAGTATCTGGGGGAAACTCCAAAGCGCTGGGTGTGGAATTCAATATGTTAACAAGGGAACATTATTCAGCAGCTTTCATTGGACTCTATGAAGCTGAGGGAGTTCATTCTATATAGAGGGTGTGTAATTCAATATGTTAACAAGGGAACATTATTCAGCAGCTTTCATTGGACTCTATGAAGCTGAGGGAGTTCATTCTATATAGAAGGTGTGGCATTCAATATGTTAACAAGGGAACATTATTCAGCAGCTTTCATTGGACTCTATGAAGCTGAGTGAGTTCATTCTATATAGAGGGGGTGGAATTCAATATGTTAACAAGGGAACATTATTCAGCAGCTTTCATTGGACTCTATGAAGCTGAGTGAGTTCATTCTATATAGAGGGTGTGGAATTCAATATGTTAACAAGGGAACATTATTCAGCAGCTTTCATTGGACTCTATGAAGCTGAGTGAGTTCATTCTATATAGAGGGTGTGGAATTCAATATGTTAACAAGGGAACATTATTCAGCAGCTTTCATTGGACTCTATAAAGCTGAGGGAGTTCATTCTATATAGAGTGTGTGGAATTCAATATGTTAACAAGGGAACATTATTCAGCAGCTTTCATTGGACTCTATGAAGTTGGCCGGTAGGGGGCGCCACACACGTATTGTAAAAGCATGACGTTGGTTTAATTCCAGTGCAGCGTGTAATTAGACTGGCAGTATTGGGGACGGTATAGTCTATCTCGACCACCCTGCTGTTTCTCTACAAGTTTGTAAGTTTTCAGATCACACTGCGTGTCTTTATTTCATAATAGTGTCACGTAGTTCTCTTTTCACGTTAGATAAACGTGCTGTTTCCCGTGTTGGCTCATTTGACGGCAGGGATTCGTGTTAAATTGTCAAGTTAAAAAAGCTGTGTTTCATAAAATGTCCGCTTATTTTATCCAAACATTACAACAAGAGTTTTGCACTTCCCTTTACACAGAACAAAGGGTACAACTGGCATAGTTTTATGTGCCCCAAAGAACAAACAGATACCTATATTCCCTTTAAGGCACGCTTAAGATCCTTGCTGGTGCTTTTTTTTTTGGTACTTTTCAATGAATAAAAAGGTACAACATTTAAAAATATATAAGTCAAAAGGTACAAATGTGTCCCACAGATAAGGTACAATACCTTCTTCATGACGTCACAGAAAGGAGAAAATGAATCTCCGCGTGCGCACGTGATCTTATGAATCTCCGCGTGCGCACGTGATCTTATGAATCGCCGCGTGCGCACGTGATCTTTGTACAGCGCGAGCCAGGACGGTTGAAGTTAAGAAGCGCTTTTTTTGGCGGTTGAATTTCTTGAAAATGTCAGTCTTACGTTTGCTGTCAACAGATGACCTGATAGCAAAATTAGGTGAACACGGTATACATTTTTACTGAGGATGAAGTGGAAAAATGTAAAGGTAGGATAAAAAATAAATACAATGAAAAAAAAAAAAAATAAAAAATTAAAAAAAAGTTTTCCTGGTGAAGTAACATTAGGTGGGATATTTCTAACTAACCAGGTGTTAACTAAAAGGCCTGCCATTTTGTCGGAAAGAGTATTCAACTGGTATTGACTTGCTTTTTGTGGTTTAAAGAGATGTTATTAATTCTACCGACACCAATATAACAGCGCATAAATATTAAACGCTAAAACATGACCTCGTTTTTGTCAACTATTTTAGAACAGAGTAGCCTAGCCTCTTGTGTTATCATTCTTTATTAATGTACAAATTCGGTTGTCCTGTAAATGTGCACACACATACATTATATATATATATATATTTGAATGTAAACAATAACAAGTGGTTGTCATGCTGTCAAAAACCTATAAATACCTCCAATGTTTTGATTCAAACACAGGCTCCCTTGAGAAAGATATGTGCAACATATCGAAACGTTGGGCAGCTGGCTCTTTGAGGGATAATTCTGGTTGCTCTTCTTTGCACTCTTTCTTTGTAGAGCATATATATATATATATATATATATATATATATATATATATATATATATATATATATATATATATATATATATATATATATATACATATACATACACACATATATATATATATATATATATATATATATATATATATATATATATATATATATATATATATATATATATATATATGCTCTACAAAGAAAGAGTGCAAAGAAGAGCGACCAGAATTATCCCGGGTTTAAAAGGCATGTGGTATGCAGACAGGCTAAAAGAATTGAATCTATTCAGCCTTGAACAAAGAAGACTACACGGCGATCTGATTCAAGCATTCAAAATCCTAAAAGGTATAGACAGTGAGGGTCTGGAACCAACTCCCCAGTAATGTTGTTGAAGCTGACACCCTGGGATCCTTCAAGAAGCTGCTTGATGAGATTCTGGGATCAATAAGCTACTAACAACCAAACGAGCAAGATGGGCTGAATGGGACCTCCTCTCGTTTGTAAACTTTCTTATGATCTTAACAGTAAATGGCTGAACTCCAGCCCCTCCTACTCCCCTTTGTGCCTTCTGAGCCAGCAAATCGAGGCTTGTTTATTTATTTATTTTTCATGACCCGCTTAAATTTGTTTTGTAACTTGAAGTCCTATTCGTTCATTTTAAAATATAGAATAGCATACCCTTGTGTATGGGCTGCAGTGTTTACTAATCAGGGTGTAGTTTTACTGAAATCTGTGACGAAAAGCAGGCACGTCCATCACATTGGTAGGTTAATTAAATAATAATAATAATAATAATAATAATAATAATAATAATAATAATAATAATAATAATAATAATAATAATAATGACCTGATTGATTTAGGGGTGCCATGCTGGACTTTGCCCTGGTACGTCACAAAAAATATATTCAACATGCACCACATCGACTGTTAAAAATAAAAATTTCATTTCAACTCTCTCTCTCTCTCTCTCTCTCTCTCTCTCTCTCTCTCTCTCTCTCTCTCTCTCTCTCTCTCGTGCTTCTCGTTGCCTCAGTCGTTCAGTGGAAGGTTTTGCTCTTTTCGGGAGTGTCTCAAAATGTCGGTTTTCTTCTTGTTTTTAGCAAGGCGAACAAAGAGAGGAATCTCTGTGCAAAAACACTTTCACTTTCACAGACTCGCTATAGAGACGCGCATCATAACCGGACTGGAAAATTAGCTTGAAAAACTCAAGACTGCCAGTAATTGCTGTTGCGCCCATCCTTACTACTACTACGACTACGACTACTACTACTATTACTACGACTACTACTACTACTACACACACACACACACCCCCTCTCAACCTATATAATACATAGTCTATAATACATCTTTGTTAGTCTATTAACGCAACACTGTGTTGATGGTGCTGTTGCTAGCGTGTGAATTGCATGGGGTGCATCATTATACGCAGAGTATAGGACAGATAGATAACGGGATGTGAGGCTCTGATTCATAGTGTTTGTTTTATAATGAAGTGTTTGCATCCTCCCCACTGCTCTACTCAAAATCCCCTCGGCTTCCAGCGGGGGAAGGGAGAGGAGAAAGAGAAGACGAAAGTGAAAGTATTGCCAGATTCTACAAAACAACAAAACCCGAGCCTACAGTCATACGAACAAGGTTATATTCTGCGATCCTTCTTCATGCTATTGTGCGGGCTTCACATAACACTATATTGTGCAAATACATAGAATATTCGGTGTTCGGAAGAAGACTTTAACATCACATTATTGTCGGTTCCTGATAGTTTATCTCAAAGGCATTTGAAGACAATCACAAGGGACGGTAAGTGTACATTGTTTCTGTTTATTTATCTGTTCGGTTGTTTGTTTAACTATTTTGTCGCCTTTTTTTTCTCTTATACGTTTTCTTTGTTGCCTTTATTTCAGAATTTGCACTCGAACACGCCCAAACCACCTGCCCTGCCAAAAATATTTCCATTCCCCTATATATAGAATTAACTAACTTTGCTTCAGAAAATACTACTATTATGGCTTCTGGCTGACTTTTGCGATGTCGTTTTGAAGTTTCTTTGACTACATGAGATGTTAAATAAAAGAGCTAAATGATGTTCATCTAGTTGTTTTTTAAATGGTCTCAGGCCTAAAATTCTAGGAGATTCAAAACCTTTTCTCATCTATGCCTTCTGAGCCAGCAAATCGAGGCTTGTTTATTTATTTATTTTTCATGACCCGCTTAAATTTGTTTTGTAACTTGAAGTCCTATTCGTTCATTTTAAAATATAGAATAGCATACCCTTGTGTATGGGCTGCAGTGTTTACTAATCAGGGTGTAGTTTTACTGAAATCTGTGACGAAAAGCAGGCAAGTCCATCACATTGGTAGGTTAATTAAATAATAATAATAATAATAATAATAATAATAATAATAATAATAATGACCTGATTGATTTAGGGGTGCCATGCTGGACTTTGCCCTGGTACATCACAAAAAATATATTCAACATGCACCACATCGACTGTTAAAAATAAATATTTCAACTATCACAAACTCTCTCTCTCTCTCTCTCTCTCTCTCTCTCTCTCTCTCTCTCTCTCTCAATTCAATTCAATTTCAATTCAAAGTGCTTTATTGGCATGACTTATTTTCCACAGTGTTGCAAAAGCAAATACATACATATTATAAACAGATGCATATATATACAAACAAGGAACAATGGTAACAAAATAATAATAAATAAAATAGAAGATAAATAATAATAATACATTGAAATAAATATTGAAATAATAATATTGAAACTATTAAATTGTGCCCTGTCACTGCGTGCCCCTCAGGTTGTGGCAGGTGGCTACATATTTGGCAGCCAGTGGAGCTGTGTGTCCCTCCCCTAAGAGGACAGCAAGTTTCTCTGAGTCTGTCATTTGTCTGAAAACAGGATATTTTTCTTGTATTTTAATGAAGAATGATTCTCTGATATGGCTGTATTTTATACAGTGTAGGAGAAAGTGCATCTCAGTTTCCACCTCTCCTGTCTCGCAGTGACCACAGAGCCGATCTTCTTTGGGCAGCCAGGTCTGCCTGTCTCTATGGCCAGGCTGTGGTCACTGAGCCTGTACTTGGTCAGGATCTGTCTCTGCTTCGTATCTCTGACAGTGGAGAGATACTCTGCTAGGCTGTAGTTTCTTTTTAGGGCCAGATAGCAATCAAGTTTATTTTGGGATTTTATTTCTGTGTCCCAGTGTTCCAGATAGGAGTTTTTGGTTTGTTTTATAATTTGGTTTACTCTGATTGGGGGCTGGTAAGCAGTGCTGACCTGAAGCTGGTTGGAGTTAGTATTGAGAGGGTCAGTGTGATGAGCTTCAAAGCCAGCTGGCATAGGGGACTCTTTTCAGGGCTGAGCTCTTGGGTCTGGAGGGCCTTGTACTGGAGTGAGTCAGCTTCACTTTTTTCAAGGTGCAACCAGAATTTGAGTGCTCTTTTCTTTATATTAATAAGAGCTGGGTATCGGCCTAATTCTGCCCTGCATGCGTGGTTTGGTGTATTTCTTTGCACCTGCAGTGTATTCTTGTATAGTTCAGCATGCAGGGTCTCGATTGGGTGTTTGTCCCATTTAGTGTAGTCTTGTTGACTGAGTGGACCCCATACCTCACTTCCATACAGCGCAATGGGCTGGATAACACTGTCAATTAATTTTAGCCAGATTTTGACAGGTATATTGATTTTATAGAATCTCCTTTTGATGGCATAAAAAGCTCTGAGTGCTTTTTCTTTTAGTGCATTCACTGCCAGGTTAAAACTGCCTGACGCACTGATGGTCAGACCCAGGTAAGTGTAGCTGGTGGTGTGCTCTAGGGTGGTGTTGCCGAGTGTAAAGTGATATCTGTTTCCCTGAGATCTGGCCTTTTTTTGAAAAATCATTATATTGGTCTTTTTGAGGTTTACTGCCAGGGCCCAGGACTGACAGTACTGCTCTAGCAGTGCCAGGCTCTGCTGCAGCCCCTGCTCTGTGGGTGACAGCAGGACCAGGTCATCTGCGTAGAGCAGGAACTTGACTTCAGTGTCATGTAATGTGAGGCCAGGGGCTGCAGACCGTTCCAACATCGTTGCTAACTCATTGATGTAAATATTGAACAGTGTTGGACTCAGACTGCAGCCCTGCCTCACCCCTGCCCCTGAGTGAAGAAATCTGTCCTTTTGTTGCCAATTTTACTGCACATTTGTTTTCTGTGTACATTGATTTTATTATATCATAGACTTTACCCCTACACCACTTTGAAGAATTCTATAATATAAACCTTCATGCCAAATTGAATCAAAGGCTTTTTAAAGTCAATGAAGCAGGCGAAAATTTTGCCTTTACTTTTTGGTGTACATGTTTATCTATTAGGGTGTGCAGGGTGTAAATATGGTCAGTTGTGCGATGGTTTGGTAGGAATCCAATCTGACTCTTACTCAGGACATTGTGTTCGGTAAGGAAGGCCAGTATCCGGCGTTAATGATACTGCAGAACACCTTCCCCAGATTACTGCTCACACAGATGCCCCGGTAGTTGTTGGGGTCGAATTTGTCTCCACTCTTGTGAATTGGGGATATAAGCCCTTGGTTCCAGATGTCAGGGAAGTAACCAGTACTTAGTACCATGTTGAACAATTTAAGCATTGCCTCCTGTAATTTAGGGCTGCTGTGTTTTAGTATCTCAGTACAGATGCTGTCAGGGCCGCAGGCTTTTCCAGGTTTAAGTGCCTGGAGCTTCTTTGTTAATTCTTGTGGGGTGATTGGAGCATCAATTGGATTTTGGTTATCTTTAATTGATTTTTCTAGTAAGTTAAGTTTTTCTCTAGTTTCATTTTGTGTATCTGTTAGATCTTTTTGAGGGATATCTTTATAAAGGTTTTCAAAATAATTTTTCCAGGTTGTTCCATTTTGTATTGTCAGTTCTTGTTTTTTTGTTGAGTTTAAATTGTTCCACATTTCCCAGAACTGTTTTTTGTCGACAGCTTGTTCTATGTCAGTAAGGGTTTTGTTGATGTGTTTTTGTTTTTTCTGTGTCAGGGTGTGTTTGTAGTATTTGAGGGTCTCACAGTACCTCCGGCGTAAATCTGGGTTTTGTGGTTGATGGTGTTTTTGACTGGATAATTTTCTTAGGTTTGTTCAAATAGATTTACACTCATCAACAAACCAGCTTTGTTTGTGTTTTTGTTTCTGCTGTATTTTCTTTTTGTTCTTTTTAAGATTTGCCATTGTGGCTGCATTCTCAAATATCTTATTGATGTCTTTAACTGCCAGATTTAGTCCTGACACATTTGGTTGGTACTGTGTGTTGAGGAAAGTGTTCATGAGGTTAGTTATTTTAGTAGAACTGATTGCCTTGTTAAATTCCTCTGCACTATTTGAAGCCCATCTGTATGTTTGATTCAGATTGTACAGCTTACTGGGCTGTGTCTGTGCGGTGCTAGACTGACCTGTCCTTTTCAGGAACACAGTGATTTGATTGTGGTCTGATAGAGGGGTTTGTTGCCTGACAGTGAATGCATTAAGAGAGGAGGGGTCCATGTCAGTGATGGCATAGTCGACTACGCTTGTCCCAAGAGCTGAGCAAAACGTGAACCTCCCTAAAGAGTCCCCTCTGATCCTGCCATTAACGATGTACAGACCCAGGGCTTGACAGAGATGCACTAATTCTCTCCCGTTCTTGTTTACGACAGGGTCAGGTTGTTTCTCTGGATTGTAGTAGGTGTGAGGTACAGAGGGCTCTTTCCAAATACATGCCTGTTACCCTGGGAGTTTATACAGTCAGGCTCTGAGCCTGTCCTGTCGTTGAAATCCCCACAGAGCAGCACATTCCCCTGGACCTGGAAGTGGCTGATCTCTGTGTGGAGGGTGTTAAAATATTCTTCATTATAATAGGGGGATTCAGAAGGGGGCGTGTATGCTGCACACAGGTATCATTTTCACACTGGGCTAGTCCCTTGTTAATTTTGAGCCATGTGTGTGTTTGGCCCTGTTTGACTGGGCTGATGTAGTTGGCGAGCTCCCCTCTGTACCACACTATCTACCACTCTCTCTATGTACCACTCTCTCTCTCTCTCTCTCTCTCTCTCTCTCTGAGGATTGTGGGAGGGGCCTGCTGCAAGCAGGGTTTGTGAGCTGTGTGAGAGCGGTAGTGGTGAACTTAATGCCATTTACTTATATATTTATTTATTATATATTTATAAAACGTTTTTTTAGAAAGTATTTTTTGTAATCTTAGTACTTTTTAAACGTTTTAGCCAATGTGTGCCCAAAGATGGGCTCCCACACCGGTGGGTCGGGGGGGCTTACTAGGTGCCACGGTTTTAAAGTTTTTTTCTGAAAATAATGACTCTGTTGAAGATGTACTGCTTGCCGTGGGGCGGGTGGTTGGTTTTGAAAAGATCAAATCCGCCTCACGGATGAACAAAGCTATAGTCGTTTTCCTTAACCAAGAAAATCTGGTTAACAAAATTGTGGAAGAGGGATTTATGTTGAATGATTCTTGGGTAACTGTAACACCGTTATCTACGCCTCTTACCAAAGTAATATTGTCGAATATTCCCCCTTTTATTAATAATTCATTGATTGAAAGAGAACTGTCCAGATTTGGTAAAATAATGTTGCAGATCAAAATGATTCCCCTTGGATGTAAAAATCCAGAAATTAAACATGTCATGTCTTTTAGGAGACAAGTATTTGTACTACTTGATAACCCGGAAAGAAGTTTAAATGTAGCTTGGCGTTTTAATGTAGAGGGCAGGGATTATGTTGTTTTTGCCAGCACGGAGGTTTTTAAATGTTTTTTTTGCGGGGAACAGGGGCACCTTAAACGGACCTGCCCCAAGCTACAGACTGAAGCAGGGACAAGTAGTAGTAGTGGTGACGGGGAGGCGGCCAGAGTTGTTCGGAGAGCTGAAGTGGGTGAGCCGCCAAGACCTGAGCCGCAGCCCAGGAGGAAGAGACCGGAGGAGCCGAACCAGGGGCTGCAGCGCCTGCCGACGCAGACGAGGAGGGGTGTACACTGCAGTCGTCAAAAAAGAAAACTTAAAAAGAACATCTCCTGCTGCTGCCGACCATGGCGGCGGGTGAGGAGGAGTCTGTGTGGGGGCCCATTATGGTCTCTCACGACAGCGGCGTAGGGTCTCAACCCTCCGCTGTGGTGGAGCCGAGCGCCGGGTCTGAAGGACAAGAGAAAGGCGGGCCTCAACCCGCGGATCTTGTGTCTGAGGACCCGGTGCTGGAAGGGAGCGGTGTTGAGGGGGATAGCCTCGGGGCTCAGGTAGGCCTTGTTGGCGTTCCCCCCAGTGATGAGACTCCTCAGCCTGCTGGGTCGGTAGCGGAGATGCCGGCGGCTGATGGAGATTCTGCGGACGAGGAGGAGGACGGATCGGCGGGATCAGATGAGGATGGATGGGAGGACGGGCTCTCCGACACCTCGCAGCTCTCTGACATCACGGCCAGCCAAAGGGGGAAACTGTATTCACTGAAAGAGATCAGCGACTTTCTAGAAAGAACAAAAGGTAAGAGGCGAGTAGACATTAAATCCTTCTTCCCAGACCAGAAACTCTTTTTGTGTTCTGCAGATTTAATATTAAGGAAATCGACTATAAATGAGTTTGATCAGAAAAAGAGGTTCAGCTTAGTTCGGAAAACATTAGCCGCATCTAAACATTTTTAATGGCTAATTTTATTAAGAACATTTTTATTTTAGCATGTTTGTTATTTTTGAATAATCTATTTTTGTCAATGGAGAAAATTATTTTAGGCTCTTTTAACGTGAACGGGTGCAGGGATTTTAATAAAAGGGCACAATTATTTAATTTTTTAAACAGCAAGCGTTCAAACGTGATTTTATTGCAGGAGACACACTCAGACAGCAGTAATCAGTCTCACTGGCAGTCTGAGTGGAGGGGCGACTGTATTTTAAGCCATGGTTCTAATTTTAGTGCTGGGGTTGCTGTTTTATTTTCTCCAGGATTTGGGGCGGATATTTTATCTATTGAGGAGATTATTCAAGGTCGACTTTTAAAAGTACAGATAAAACACGCTGGTATTTTTATTGATTTTATTAATATTTATGCGCCAAATGTTGGGGCGGAGAGGATTTTATTTTTTAAGAAGCTCAGTCAGGTACTCAGGGGTTGCAGTACAGATAATTTCCTCGTGGTGGGGGGAGATTTTAATTGTACTATGGATTTTAATAAAGATAGAAACCACGGGGAACCCCATCCCCAATCTGTCAGGGAGCTGGCCACTGTATTAAATACTTTTGACCTGGTTGACATTTGGAGGATTTTTCATCCCACAAGTAGACAATATACCTGGATCAAATGTAATCAAAATCAGCTGTCAGGGGCACGCCTGGATAGGTTCTATACTCCACAACAGCATATTAACAAATTCACTAAAAGTAGTATAGCACCCAGTAGCTTTTCTGATCATCATTTTGTTTCCGTCACTGTTTCACTACCAATCAAATCACATTCAAAGTCATATTGGCACTTTAATAACAATCTGCTACAGGACAAAAACTTCACTGATTACTTTGAATTATTTTGGAAAAATTGGCAAAATGAAAAAACAAATTACAGTAGTTTAAGACAGTGGTGGGATATAGGGAAAATTCAAATAAAACTTTTCTGTCAACAATACACACAAAATGTCACCAGGTCAGTGGATGCAGTGGTCAGTGAGCTGGAGAGAGAGATTGTTGAGTTTGAGAGCCAGCTGGCCAGCAAAGCGATGAGGAGGTGTATCGGGGCCTGCAGGAGAGGAGGCAGCTCCTGGGCAGCCTGCTGGAGAAGAAGGTGAAGGGCTCTCTGCTCAGAGCCCGCTTTACTGAACTCAAAGATATGGACGGCCCCACAGCCTTCTTCTTCGGCCTGGAGAGGAAGACAGCAGAGCGCAAGACAATGTGCTGTCTGAGGCTGGGGCGGGAAGAGAGGTCTCCAGCCCTGCGGAGCTCAGGCGTGTTGCAGTGAGCTTTTATTCTGATCTCTACAAGGCTGAGGGCTGCGACCCGGGAGAGATGGAGCGGCTTCTCCAGGGTCTCCCCAGCCTGGACAAGGAGGAGAGCAGCGGACTGGACATTCCGTTGGCATTCCCAGAGCTCACTGCGGCCGTGGCGCAGCTCTCCAAAGGGAAGGCTCCCGGAATAGATGGACTGCCTGCAGAATTTTATCAGACGTTCTGGAACTGTGTTGGTGAGGACCTGTACCAGGTCCTGCAGGAATGTGTCCGGGATGGGGAGCTGCCGCTGAGCTGCCGCAGGGCAGTGATAACACTGCTACCCAAGAAAGGAGACCTCTGTAACATCAAGAACTGCGCCCTGTCTCCTTGCTGTGCTCGATTACAAACTGCTTTCCAAGGCTCTCGCTAATCGCCTAAAGACCAACATAGGATCAGTGGTGCACACAGACCAGTCATACTGTGTGCCCGAGAGATCGATTTTGATAATTTGTTTTATTAAGAGATCTTTTAATGTGTCCAAAGTTTATAATGTTGGTTTTGGTTTAATTTCGCTTGATCAGGAAAAGGCTTTTGATAGAGTTGACCATGAGTATCTGTTTCGTGTTTTAAAAGCTTTTGGTTTTGGCCCTGTTTTTACTTCTTTTATAAGACTCCTTTATCACAATGTTTTTAGTGTTGTGAAAATTAATAACGGTCTGACTGTCCCCTTCCCTGTGCAGAGGGGATACGGCAGGGCTGCTCCCTCTCAGGGATGCTCTATGCCCTCTCTATAGAGCCCCTGTTACACCAGCTGAGGGAGAAACTGCCTGGATTGGCAGTACCAGCTGCGCCAATGCAACCCCTATCAAGCTCTCCGCATATGCTGACGATCTCAGCGTGTTTGTCACAACTGACCGAGACGTCGCTGTGCTGGAGTCATGCATTATAATGTATGAAAAGGCAACCTCAGCACGAGTAAACTGGGCAAAAGTGAAGCTTTTCTTGTTGGCAGCTGGGAGGATACCCCCTCCATTACTGCCTTCAGTTTTAAGCTGGAATAAAACTGGGGTCAAACTTTTAGGTATTTATTTTGGGAATGAGCAGTTCATGCAGCAGAACTGGGAGGGGCTGCTGGACAGGGTGAAGGGTAGGCTGCAGAGCTGGCAGTGGCTCCTCTCTCGGCTCTCCTTCAGGGGCAGGGTCCTCATCATTAATAATCTTGTCGCCTCCATGCTTTGGCATAAGCTGGTGTGCCTGGATCCTCCCCTGGTTTTGATAAATGAAATACAGAAATGCCTGGTGCAGTTTTTTTGGAGCGGGCATCACTGGCTGCGCCCAGCTGTTTTGTATCTCCCCCGTGAGGAGGGAGGGCAGGGGCTCATTGATATCCCTAGCAGGATGGCAGCGTTTAGGCTGCAGGCTGCCCAGAGACTGTTGTACACCCCACAGCTGAGCTGGAGAGACCTGGCATTTTGTTTATTGCAGAAGGCAGGGAGGCTGGGTTTTGACAGACATTTGTTTTTAATATCTCTTGATTGTTTTAGTGATGCAGGGTTGGAGGGTTTTTATAAGAATCTGTTAAATGCTTGGAGACTTTTAAAGATCACAAGGTCAGAAGAATCACAGAGCACACAGTGGGTTTTTGAAGAGCCCCTGTTTTTAACCCCATTTTTAAATGTGAGGTTTTTAGCTCTGTTTTTTTATCCACTTTGTTTTTTAAAGCCGGTTTTACTAAACTGGGGCATTTAATTGATTTTAACCTTTTTAGTTGGAAAGCCAGCAGGGTTTTAACCCCTGCACTGAATATTAGATCAGAGCGTTTCCTGGAGAAGGTGCTGAGTGATCTCCAGGCATCCCTCTGTCCGGCACTCTCCCAGTTTTTGAGCAGGTTTCTGGCGGAGCGCGTGGCTCCAGAGCAGGAACCCCTGTTCCCCGCAGTGCTGGTCTCCCCATCAGTGACAGTGGAGGAGGAGGAGGAGCCGGCTGGAAAGCTCCTGTTGCTTAAGAAGGTCACTGAGGTGGCTTTCCACACAATTGAGAAAAAGACATTATATGAAATCTGTGTGAAAACCAGACATTTTAATAAGTTGAAAGACCTGGTGGACACTAAGTGGAGAGCTCACCTTGGTGTCCCTGTTGATGAAGTTCCTGTCTGGAGGGTGCTGTATAAGCTTCCCTTGCCTAAGCGCTCCGGAGACCTGCAGTGGAGAGTACTGCATGGCATTTTTGCCACAAATCGTTTTTTTGAGCCGAGTGGAACAGGGGGTCAGTGTCCAGTGCCCCTTCTGTCCCGCGGAGGAGTCTGTTTTCCATTTGTTTGTGGATTGCCTTCGGCTGCAGCCTTTCTTTTTGTTTTTAGAGAACCTGCTGGCTTCCTTGGGGGTTATTTTTACTAAAACATTTTTTGTTTTTAGTGTAAAGTATAGTTTTGCACGAAGGGATAGGTGCTCATTGGTCAACTTTGTCCTTGGTCAGGCGAAATTAGCTATTTTAAAATCCCGAAAAAAATAAGATTTTAGCCACTGGTTTTATAAATCCTATTAGTATTATTAGGATCCTGATGGTCTCCAGGATCAGGATGGATTTTGCTTATTTTAAAATGGTGCACGACCTGGACAGTTTTGAGAGGTGTTGGTGCATTGGGGAGGGGGTGTGTGCCGTGAGTGAGGAGGGGCAGCTTGTTCTATTCTTATGAGAAACACTCTGAAAGGCTGAGATCCCATTGAACTGGACTGTTTGAAAATGAAGTGAGAAATGTTGGATCTGTTCTGTTATTTTGCACCAGTGTATTTTGTTTGTTTTGTTTTTTGGTTTTATTTAGTTATATTGTATTCTAATTTATAGAATAAAGGGATTTTAAAAGTCAAAGTCTCTCTCTCTCTCTCTATAAGAAGAAGCTGTAGGCTATTTTAAGCGCCGTGGTTCATAGACACGCCTTCGGATTGCTGACAGTAAACACGTGTATTCTGAATGGGCCTTGTTGTTATTTGGTCACACTCGCCCGCCGCACCGAGCAAACATTATGAGTTGAGACACGTAACCACAAGACCACAAAATAAATCATTTCCAAGTATTTAACTTGACAAGACCCACCAAAGTGACCGCTAATAATTCATCGACCTGTTAATATATATATATATAATGTGCTGTTGTATCGGTAGGATTTTAACTGACACTAAGCCGGCTGGTTTCACTGGCGTTTCCCCGTTTAAAAAGTGCAACAGCTGCACAAAACAAGTTCTTCATATAAATACTCACTTCCCTTTTTGTGCAGGTCGGTAACATGTGAGAGTTCCTGTTTGTTCAGCCCTGGTGTAAAATGGCAGCGCTAGTTTGAGGTTTTACTGTAATATTAGTAATATAGAAACTCCACAAACAGCCGCTCTCATAAAAAGAACCGCCCAGAAACAGCAGAAGACTCACCATTGTATTATGAGGTTGGTTTTTACACCGATATTAATAGTACTGTATATATATATATATATATATATATATATATATATATATATATATATATATATATATATAGATAGATAGATAGATAGATAGATAGATAGATAGATAGATAGATAGATATAGTTAATGCACCATCATGTAATGAAAATAAACTACAAAATGATATTGCAAATAATATCCAGCAGGTTTTATGGGTAACCTTTAATCATTAATTTCTTAACACCTGGAACAATTTCATCAATTAAGCAGGTGATTTATTAAATGAAGTCATTTGGTACAAAAAATGAACTACCATTTTTCAGCCCTCAATGACCTGGATTACATGCTGGGAAAATGTCACGACTTATCTGTCTACTGTCATGACTTATTTAAGGTGGTACGGCTGAATTATAATTTTAGATCATTTTGGTTCGCTTAAGATAACAATTCCGGCTTTGAAACGTCATGTTGTATTTGATTTTTGTATAATGTATTACATTTGTATTCAAACATAAACTAAACATAAACCAAAACTAACTAAAATTGTAATCCAGACCGTACCACCTTAAATAAGTCATGACAGTAAACAAGTCATGACATTTTCCCAGCATGTAAACTGGCCCAATGACCAGAGTTCCCTTAATTGAACAAGTTATTTGCTTAATTGATCAATAACTTGCATGTGTTCCCAGTCTTTAGAAATTAGCGATTTAGGGTGACCTACAAAACTTACTGGATAGGGGCTCTCCAGGACCGTGTTTGGGCAGCACTGCTCTACCATGATGCAAAACTTTTGGCCAGAGCTGTATGTACTAGCTTCATAGATTCACCCTTCATGGAGTCACACGCGGTCCCACAGCAGATGCGTGCTTTCCTCAACACGCCTGTTAGTTTTTAGAACGTGTCATCCTTTCTCTAAAGACATTTAAAATATATGAGCTTGTTTCTTAAGCCCTGATGTTCAGTAAATAAAACTAGCAGCGTAATTCATATATCTTAACCGCTAATGTCAACGTTATTGATATTAATAATAATTTATAACTCCCGTTCTGTGTGTGTGTGTGTATATATACAGCTCTGGAAAAAATTAAGAGACCACTGCAAAATTATCAGTTTCTCTGGTTTTACTATTTATAGGTATGTGTTTGGGTAAAATGGACATTTTTGTTTTATTCTATAAACTACTGACAACATTTCTCCCAAATTCCAAATAAAAATATTGTCATTTAGAGCATTTATTTGCAGAAAATGACAACTGGTCAAAATAACAAAAAAGATGCAGTGTTGTCAGACCTCGAATAATGCAAAGAAAATAAGTTCATATTCATTTTAAACAACACAATACTAATGTTTTAACTTAGGAAGAGTTCAGAAATCAATATTTGGTGGAATAACCTTGATTTTCAAGCACAGCTTTCATGCGTCTTGGCATGCTCTCCACCAGTCTTTCACATTGATGTTGGGTGACTTTATGCCACTCCTGGCGCAAAATTCAAGCAGCTCGGCTTTGTTTGATGGCTTGTGACCATCCATCTTCCTCTTGATCACATTCCAGAGGTTTTCAATGGGGTTCAGGTTTGGAGATTGGGCTGGCCATGACAGGGTCTTGATCTGGTGGTCCTCCATCCACACCTTGATTGACCTGGCTGTGTGGCATGGAGCATTGTCCTGCTGGAAAACCAATCCTCAGAGTTGGGGAACATTGTCAGAGCAGAAGGAAGCAAGTTTTCTTCCAGGACAACCTTGTACTTGGCTTGATTCATGCCAAAGCTGCCCGATTCCAGCCCTGCTGAAGCACCCCAGATCATCACCGATCCTCCACCACATTTCACAGTGGGTGCGAGACACTGTGGCTTGTAGGCCTCTCCAGGTCTCCGTCTAACCATTAGACGACCAGGTGTTGGGCAAAGCTGAAAATTGGACTCATCTGGGGGTGCTTCAGCAAGGCTGGAATCGGGCAGATTTGTCTTTGTGAAGGACGCATGAATCAAGCCAAGTACAAGGTTGTCCTGGAAGAAAACTTGCTTCCTTCTGCTCTGACAATGTTCCCCAACTCTGAGGATTGGTTTTTCCAGCAGGACAATGCTCCATGCCACACAGCCAGGTCAATCAAGGTGTGGATGGAGGATCACCAGATCAAGACCCTGTCATGGCCAGCCCAATCTCCAGACCTGAACCCCATTGAAAACCTCTGGAATGTGATCAAGAGGAAGATGGATGGTCACAAGCCATCAAACAAAGCCGAGCTGCTTGAATTTTTGCGCCAGGAGTGGCATAAAGTCACCCAACATCAATGTGAAAGACTGGTGGAGAGCATGCCAAGACGCATAAAAGCTGTGCTTGAAAATCAGGGTTATTCTACCAAATATTGATTTCTGAACTCTTCCTAAGTTAAAACATTAGTATTGTGTTGTTTAAAAATGAATATGAACTTATTTTCTTTGCATTATTCGAGGTCTGACAACACTGCATCTTTTTTGTTATTTTGACCAGTTGTCATTTTTTGCAAATAAATGCTCTAAATGACAATATTTTTATTTGGAATTTGGGAGAAATGTTGTCAGTAGTTTATAGAATAAAACAAAAATGTTCATTTTACCCAAACACATACCTATAAATAGTAAAACCAGAGAAACTGATAATTTTGCAGTGGTCTCTTAATTTTTTCCAGAGCTGTATATATATATATATATATATTACTGTAAGTGGACCTCAAGCCTTCTGCCTTTTTTCTGCCCCACCACTCACTGGATTCTTCCCATACTCTGTCCAATATACCTGACCCTGTGGTTGTTTTATAGGAATGAGAGGAACGGAGTGTTTGATGAGATCTGAAGGGATCCTCCTTCTCCTTCTCCAGGTGTACTCTGCATACGCAGGTGAGAGAAAGAAACAATATATTCTGTACCTGTCTGAGTTTTAAAGCAAAGTCTGACACCAACTGTGATTCTAACATGAAATACTTACTGTACTGCTATTTTGGCTTCCGGTTGACATTTTGAAGTTTCTTTTGATTACACAATGTTAAATCAAAGATCTAAATTATGTTCACTTAGTTTATTTATTTAATTATGTCTCAATCCTAAAATTATATATTGAACGAGTGGGTGGGGCTTGCTGTTATCACATGACTTGAATGGAATGAGGAAGGCTGTTCAGTACCGGCACTTAGGATTCTCGAGGGAAGCCCAAAGCAGCCCAAAGCAGCCCAAAGCAGCTCAAAGCAGCTCAAAGCCAGGTCAAAGCCAGGTCAAAGCCAGGTCAAAGCCAGGTCAAGCCAGATTGAGAAACATGATAATAAGTAACGATTGCAAATGGTATGCATTCAAATGAGCTCCCTGCTCACTCAATTGGTATAGGGACTGATAGGAATATACATGGAAGTGACTATCTTTGTTTCCTGTATCCTCAGATGATTTTAAAGTGGAAGTTCCAGTTGAACCCGTGTCTGCCCATGTGGGGAGCAGCATCCTGCTTCCCTGCCGCATCTCCACAGGTGTCAGCGCCGTGGGGATGGAGGTGAGGTGGGTGAAAAACGGAGATGAAACCGTGCATGTCTACGCAGCTGGAGCCGACCTGGAAGGCCGACAGAGCCCAGGATTCAAAGGCAGAACTCACCTCGATAAAGAAGCACTGGGAGCCGGGAACGTGTCTCTGCAGCTGAACGATGTCAGAGTCTCGGACGAAGGAAGCTATCAGTGTTACGTAGTTTCAGAGAACTGGTTCACTGACGCCACCATGAAATTAAAGGTCTCAGGTGAGTTTGAATGGCTTTACCTCTACAGCGGCGGCCGCAGGTTTTGCATCGCCCCTATAGAATACATTTTTGACTTCATAAAGTCGAATGAAAGCTGCTGAATAATGTTCCCTTATTAACATATTGAATTCCACACCCTCTATATAGAATGAACTCCCTCAGCTTCATAGAGTCCAATGAAAGCTGCTAAATAATGTTCCCTTGTTAACATATTGAATTCCACAACCTCTATATAGAATGAACTCCCTCAGCTTCATAGAGTCCAATGAAAGCTGCTGAATAATGTTCCCTTGTTAACATATTGAATTCCACACCCTCTATATAGAATGAACTCCCTCAGCTTCATAAAGTCCAATGAAAGCTGCTGAATAATGTTCCCTTGTTAACATATTGAATTCCACACCCTCTATATAGAATGAATTCCCTCAGCTTCATAAAGTCCAATGAAAGCTGCTGAATAATGTTCCCTTGTTAACATATTGAATTCCACCCCCTCTATATAGAATGAACTCCCTCAGCTTCATAGAGTCCAATGAAAGCTGCTGAATAATGTTCCCTTGTTAACATATTGAATTCCACCCCCTCTATATAGAATGAACTCCCTCAGCTTCATAGAGTCCAATGAAAGCTGCTGAATAATGTTACGTTAAGATATTGAATTACACACCGCTTTGTAGTTTTTTTTCCCTCAGAAAAAACTGACAAATTTGAAAGAACTCTAACATGAAGTACTTACTGTACTGCTATTATGGCTTCCGGTAGACTTTTTCTGCAATATCATTTTGCAGTTTCTTTGATTACAGGATGTTAAATAAAAGATCTACATTGTGTTCATTATGTATATACATTTTTTGTTTTTAATAATTGTCTCAATCCTAAAGTGATGCAAAACTTTTGGCCACAGCTGTGGAGATATATATATATAATCTATTTATTTATCAATAGCTTTTTTTTATCACCGTAACTTAAATCACACGTTGTAGGAGACACAAGCCAAAGCCCTTGTCTACTTGACTTGGACATGAGTAGAAGAAAAACTGCCGATGTAATTCCTACACAGACACCTGCAGGTCTAGAATTCAGTCCTCAATTATATTCTGCTTTACTGTCAATATCCAAGTAAAAAACATACCATAACCAATTTTTATTTAGCCCATTTCATTGAGACGAGGGAAAGTGTTGACCATGAGAATACTGCAAAATGACTGAGTGTTTTTATTATTTATATATTTTTAATTGACTTTGCGTTTAAAGGCAGTTAATCGCAGGCCTAGCGATATTCAGAGTAACGTGATGTCACGAGTTTCTTTGTAATGGATAAAACAAAGCGTCTGCTAAACGACTCATTTATTATAATAATGATAACAACAATGGGTTAATGGCGTACAGCGTGTGATGCGTAGAATCTGATTGTCTGAACAGTGACGTCAAGCTTATTTGACCCTTCTCCCCCTCTCCCTCTTCCTATCCGCAGCCATGGGCAGCTCCCCGCGCTTCACTGTGGCTGGCCGGCAGGACAGTGACGTCACTCTGCAGTGTGACTCGGAGGGCTGGTTTCCTAAGCCGGAGCTGCAGTGGAGGAATGTGAAGGGCACTGATTTAACAGGGAGGGCTGTTCTCACTGAGAAGCCAGGAGCAGACGGGCTCTTCACTCTCCAGAGCGCTCTGCAGATATCGGAACAGGAGGCCGACGAGATCACCTGTCTTATTAGACACGGGGAGGAGAGGGGAGTCCTGGAGACCCGAGTCCACATCGACGGTCAGTCAAACCTGCTCCCTTTTTCTGTACCAGTTGGAAAATTCCTTCTCAGTCCTGACTCCATATTATTAGTTTATTCGACAGATGTTTATATCCAGGATGACTTACAGGTGTTACAGGGCAGTACAGGGTTACAGTAAGATTCATATTTAAATACAGTGTCGTTTACACTAAGTGCAAATAATGCTACGACTAGAATACATTATGAACTAGGATGCAACAAGTTAGGATTACAGCAAGTTATATATCTACAATGACACATTTAAACCCATAGACTGACAACCCTTTGCTTCCTTTCTCACTAAATATCTTGGGCTCCATGAATAGATACCCCCCTCTCCCTCCCTCCCGCCCTCCCTTTTCAAATGCAGGCATTTTAATGAGACAGTGAGTCGTCCCCCAAGTGCAGTGACACCTCAAAATGTTTCAAATCAATGAAAGCAAACCGATTGACTGTAAATACTGCTATCAACAAAATGAAATGATTGTCAGAAACCCTGGACTATGCAAATCCAATGATCTTGTGTGCTGTTCTTGAACCCTGGACTGTGGAAATCCAATGATCTTGTGTCCAGTTCTTGAACCTTGGACTGTGCAAATCCAATGATCTTGTGTCCTGTTCTTGAACCCTGGACTGTGCAAATCCAATGATCTTGTGTCCTGTTCTTCTGCAGGTGAATTCTTCACACTGGTCGCCCCCTCATGGAAGGGCTTGTCAGTGTTTTTTATAGTTTGTCTCGTACTCTTTGCCTTGTGCATCTCTGCAGCCATGTACTACTACAGGAAGAGAGAAGGTAAGGACTTTTATCAACAGCAGATACTGCAAATACTTCAATGCTGTGTAGTGCAATGCACTCTGTTTCTAGATTTGAATGAATGCAAGATTGAAACATAAAAATATTCACTCTGAAGCTTTGCAGAAAAAATATTATTCAACTCTATAGCTGTGGCCAAAAGTTTTGCATCAACCTCCCTTATATAGAATGAACTCCCTCAGCTTCATAGAGTCCAATGAAAGCTGCTGAATAATGTTCCCTTGTTAACATATTGAATTCCACCCCCTCTATATAGAATGAACTCCCTCAGCTTCATAGAGTCCAATGAAAGCTGCTGAATAATGTTCCCTTGTTAACATATTGAATTCCACACCCTCTATATAAAATGAACTCACTCAGCTTCATAGAGTCCAATGAAAGCTGCTGAATAATGTTCCCTTGTTAACATATTGAATTCCACCCCCTCTATATAGAATGAACTCCCTCAGCTTCATAGAGTCCAATGAAAGCTGCTGAATAATGTTCCCTTGTTAACATATTGAATTCCACACCCTCTATATAGAATGAACTCACTCAGCTTCATAGAGTCCAATGAAAGCTGCTGAATAATGTTCCCTTGTTAACATATTGAATTCCACCCCCTCTATATAGAATGAACTCCCTCAGCTTCATAGAGTCCAATGAAAGCTGCTGAATAATGTTCCCTTGTTAACATATTGAATTCCACCCCCTCTATATAGAATGAACTCACTCAGCTTCATAGAGTCCAGTGAAAGCTGCTGAATAATGTTCCCTTGTTAACATATTGAATTCCACACCCTCTATATAGAACGAACTCTGTCAGCTTCATAGAGTCCAATGAAAGCTGCTGAATAATGTTCCCTTGTTAACATATTGAATTACACACCAGTGCTTTGTAGATTTCCAGATGCTTAACGAAAAACTGACATGAAAAACATGGCATTTTGAAATCTAACATGACATGTTACTATTCTGGCTTGCATTATAATTGTATAGTTTCATGATGTTAAATAAAAGATCTAAATTATGTTCATATAGTGTTTTATTGAATTGTCTCAATCCTGAAATCCTAGGTGATGTGAATCTTCTGTCCGCAGCTGTAGCTCTCTCAACACTTCCTGTCTCTCATGATTGATTACGTCCACGCCACATGCACTGTATGAATGTGTTTGTGATGCATGTATTGTTTTGTGACCCGGCTGATATGTAGAGATGATTATATTGTAATATTTTCCTTTTGTTTCAGCCAATAAGGAAATTGAGAGACAGAATCTTTTAGCAGGTAATGTGAATTCATTAAACAAATTCAAACATAATGTAAACTGGTGTACATGAGTCAGCACTCGTATATCCAGCTCTCAATAATACCTCATCACCGGCACGGGGGCAGACCAACAGAGTAGAACAGGGGTCCAGTGGTTAAAGAAAGGGGCTTGATACCAGGAGGCTCCGGGTTCAATCCCAGCTCAGCCGCTGACTCACTGTGTGAGACACTTAGCAAGTCACTGAACCTCCTTGTGCTCCGTCCTTCTGATGAGATGTAAAACAAAACAAGCTCCTATTGGAAGTGACTCTGCAGCAGCAGCAGCAGTTGTTGATGATGCGTAGTTCACCCCCCTAGTCTCTGTAAGTCGCTTTGGATAAAAGCGTCTGCTGAATGACTGAAATAAGAGTAGAGTTTAACCGTGACTATGTGGAGATCCAATGGTCCTTTTGAGCACAGTTCTTTTGCACATGGCAGCAAGCAGAGTCTCCTGGGGGTGGAGCATGCGTTTACTCAAACTAAACTCCAGGGGGCGTGCCAAGACAAAAACGGTCAATCAGAGGGCAGAATTCAGGTAAGATGAATGCAATTCGAACGAGACAAACCCCTTTAAAACATTCTACTCATAAAAACCTCTCCTTTCTTTCAGAGTGCGATGACCTTCGTCAAGAAATAAGTAAGATTTTCTTTTTTTTTTAATGCAGTAATCACTTTAATTTGATCAACCTTTATATACCCTGTTAGGATAAACAAGATCTGGATTTGTTTTAGAGCATTTTACACCACTGGGGATTCCAAAAGTGCCGCATCACGTGATAGGCTGTAGGTTTATTCACATCTGATTGGATCCCAGGCCAGTAGAGTCTGAGAGTCTAGTTATTTAGCCACCGCAGCCTCTAAACATAGAAACAAAGTTGTTGAAATGTTTGTCTGCTTTACTGAGATTAATATGCACCACATCACTCACAATACATACTGCTGTAGATTGATAGCACTCAAGACATTGCCAGGGCTGTTATAGACTGGTATTGAAACTCTTCTATTTTCTCTCAACAGAATCCAAAGGATTTGTCCTCAAATCAGGTAAACTTGACTTTCTTAGTTTTTTCTAATTTAGTTGTTTTTACCTGTGCAGAGTTTCTGATTGGAGTTCTGGATTAACTGCCTGTAATATCACAAGATCCACTTAAACAGACAGGAGAAGAAACAGACACACTCAATATCTCTCTCACACACACACATTACACTGAGGAAGGCATTCACAGAAATGCTTGGCTTGTGTTCTTATAGTGTAGTAATTAATACTGTATTGTGTATTACTCTAAAATAAATGAGTTATGAATGAACTCTGTGTGCAGAATTATTTAACAGCATTATTTTCCTCTGTCTCTGTTTTATTTCTTATAGAATGGAAGCAGATCCAATCTGAATCAGGTAACTTGTTTGTTTTTATAAAACCAATCAGCCACTTACTTTTGTCTACGAAGGTATTTCTCAATAACATTGAAGATAGAGAGCGCTATCATTCACAATACAGAATTATTCCAAAGTGTGATTTGCAGCATTTTGTGTGAATGGAAATAATGTTAATTAATGTTACAAAACTAGCATCAAGCAGGCATTGAATTGACATGACATTGTTACCAATGTTTGTAGTATTAACAGTTTACTGTGCATGGTGAAATGTATTAAGAGCTGCATCTCATTCTGGATTCTCTCTAGCATCTATTCAAATTCAGCTACAGAATGGCTGGGCAAACAGCACTATTGCAAATGATGCCGCGTTGCTATGCAGATACTTGAAATAAGGAATTCACTAAATGTTGTTGTATTATTTAGGGTTAAACACACAGCTCTGGACAAAAAGTTTTGCATCACCTAGAATTTTAGGATTGAGACATAATTAAAAAAAAAACTATATAAACATAAGTTAGATATTTTATTTAACATCATGATGTAATTAAAAGAAACTACTTAATGATATTGCAAAAAAAAGGCTACTGGAAGCCATAATAGCAGTACAGTAAGTAATTTATGTTAGATTTCAAAATGTCAGTTATTTTCATTAAGTATCTGGGAAAACTACAAACCTGTGTGTAATTCAATATGCTAACATAACATTATTGAGCAGGTTTACATTCGACTTTATGAAGCAAAATTAGTTAATTCTATATCGAGGGGGGTGAGAAACTTTTGGCCAGAGCTGTAGTTTCTTCATCATATAAAGCACTTGTATAAACACCATAAACAATCTTATACATGAATCCATCCATAGTAAAATATATCTATTGCTGTACATTAAAAATCTATGTCTATTAACATTGATGATTAAGGGTGCTTGCTTCTCGTCTCCAGTGGCTGTGACTCTGGACCCTGATACAGCACACCATCGTCTCACTGTGTCTGAAAATGGGAAACATGTGAGAAATGACTACAATGACAAGAATGTCCCCAAAACTGAACGGAGATTTGATCACCATCACTTTGTGCTGGGCAGGGAGGGGTTCACCTCAGGGAGACACTACTGGGAGGTAGAGGTGGGGAAGAGGGATAACTGGAAACTGGGTGTGGTCAGCGAGTCTGCCAAGAGGAAAGGAGTTTTCGATCTGAGTCCCAAGGAAGGTTACTGGGTGCTCCAGTTACTCATTGGACATGATCTCAGTGCCTTGACCGACCCCGTGACCCCTCTCAAGGTTCCGCCCCCCCTGAAGGTCGGGGTGCATCTGGATTATGAAGACGGCAAGCTCTCCTTTTACAGGGTGGAGGATCTTTGTGTTATTTACACCTTCCTGGGGAAATTCTCTGGGAAACTCTTCCCTTTATTTGATCCAGGATGTGAAGGGGAAGAACTTGTGATCCTGAACAAAGATCAATCAGATAATTCTCTTTCACTCGAAATGGGACCCGACAAAACTGGGATGTAATTCTTTTTTTGTTTCATTTTCAGCAAAATTGAGAAAAACTAACATGGTCAGTTATATATAACAATACAATGCAATTAAAAAGTTGTATTTTCTGGAAAAAAGGTCAAGATCTAAAGTTCTATAGTTTTTTTATATATCCTATTAGAATTCACCAAGATTTTATTTGAAATATTTAGACTCGTATTTACTCAATCAGAGATCCTGATTGCATATTCATATAGATTTGCTGGTTTAAGAGTGGTATTGGTTTGTATAGAAAAGCCACACGGATGAAGGCTCGCTTTTCCATGTAGTTGATATTTACACTGAAGCTGGAATATCACCTGAATATTATTGCTGGCTGAGATTAATGTTCTGACTTGTGCTATATTGATGCTAATCTACTTTTGCATTTTTTTTCATTGTATTTTACTAACTTTTTGATAAAATTAAGATTACATATTTAACAATACACTGTATTCTGTGTTACATATAGCTGTGTGATACAGTGTATAACTATAGCAGGTTGTGTTTTGTTTCTTGTTTCTGTCTCTACTGTTCTGTGTGTTTTAAATACGGCAGCACCCTAAATAAAGGAATGCCATTGTAACCATGACTACAGGGGGTTCATTCATTCACTGCAGACTTCAATGACAGATTTTCTCAAGTGCCAAAGCATCCTTACAGATGCAATTATTAAAAACACTGACACCAAATAAAGCACGACAGTTCTGGGATTTTGAGAAACACTGCGTGCGCTCGCAAAGTCACACAGCATCAACTATGGGGTGCCAGGTGTAAAAACACACACACACACACACACACACAAATATTTTACCAGGTATTATTTTCTGGATTCCACTTAAACACTAACTTTACTTAGATTTCAAATAAAGATTTAATTGCTAACGACAAAAACATACTTCAAAGTTTAGAAATGTGTACTTTCAGGTACAATTTATAAATATTGAAAACGCGTATCACAAATTAAACATGTAAAGTCAATATGACAAATTAAATCTGGAACTTTTTTGGCGATTCAACATTTAGCTGACACATTAAATCTGGGAATCTAACAAATAAATCGGTGAAAAAAATACATGGAACTTAAATCTTTATTTTACACTCTGCATCCAACATTTCACGAACAGATCAAGCCGAAATACACGATCTCTCAGCATTTTAAAGTAAGTTCAATCTTTGTCGTTAGCAATTAAAGCTGAAAAAATAATTCTGGAAAGATTCAAATATATTCCCTCATCCAGATGAAGACAACAATTAACAAGTTTGTGTTTTTGTTTTTGTTTTTCATTTATTGGTCCAATTAAACATTTAGTTTAATATATCATTGTTTTTCTTCAGCTAATATGATTTCAGACCCTCACAATTCTCTGTTGTATTGCTCCTCTGCTCTTGATGTAGGTGTGGTTACTCGTGTTAGAAGATAAGGAAGAAGGGGATAGCCACTGTCTCCCAACAACCAGCCAGATCGGAAGCCACCCTCCTCGCCAATGACTTTAGCATCACGATTTGTCCACATAATGGATGCATTGTGCGCCACGCCCTGCGACTTAGCCAGCAGTATTATACAGACTGTGATCGAGAGACAGGCTTCACTGCAGAGTTCTACCTCCACAGATTATATAAAAATACAAATAAATCAATTAGGATCCTTTTTGAGGGGGGGGGGTCAGGTTTGGAGGAAGAAGCCTGAGTCTCAGTTTCAAGTTCACCCCCCCCCTTCTGTGCTGACGTATGCAATGTAATTGGGGGAAAAAGCTATTTAACAGCCCTGCAAAACAATCTAGTGTTTTAAAACAAATTTAAATAAAATAAAATCTAATGAACCAAGAATCATTTTTATAACAAATTAGGAAATGGAAATATATATATATATATATATATATATATATATATATATATATATATATATATATATATATATTAAGTGCCATAAGAGAATAAGAAACAGGGAAGGGGCTATCAGTTTACAGTAGTATAATATACAATACGAGATTTTAAGTTGGTAAAGTGCGCCACCTGCTGTTGAAATTGAATAGTGCAGGAGACTAAAAACTAAAGAGATAGTTATCCACTAAATAAACCCACAAAACAGTCTCACAGCAAATTTATTATCAACTCGTTTTTTTATTATTATTATATTTGTATTTTACACGATTTATCCAGATAATGGATGCATCGTGAGCCACGCCCGGCGACTTAGCCAGCACATGTCTCATAATGAGTTTGAGGTCGCATATTATCTGGATGTTCAATGAACGTAAGTCTTTCCGACACACGTGGTGGTACTCCTCATTAGGAGGTCAGCGTGTGTTAGTCTGCGCCCTCCCGAGTCAGTGGGGGGTGGTAACGTTGAGCTGAGCCTAAAAATAATTGGCTACTCTAAATCACAGGAAGTAATTCCCGCCCCCAGACAGGTGTGTGGTTTTAGCAACTCGTTAGCAAAACAATTCAATTCATTGAGCGGTTCCCACTCACTTTACACGCTCAATAAAATCAATTAATTTGCGGTTAGAGAGGCGAGTTGAGAATCCTGACCTGTCTTAAAGTGTCCCGGAATTGTGGGACCAGTTGACAACCCAACTAGGGGGGTGAACTATCTATCATCAACAACTGCTGCTGCAGAGTCGCTTCCAATAGGACCTCGTTTGTTTTACGTCTCATCCAGTGGTGTAGTGCTATATTTACCAGTGAGGGGTCACTATTAACCACGCAGCCTGCAGTCCCTGTTTCCCCATACACTCAGGACTGCAGTTTATCACTAGTAGGTACGGTATTTGAAAGGGCTAACAAGTGTCCCAATTGATTACAAATTCAAACAATCAGGTATTGAGGTATTATTGTAAAGCAACTAGACTTGCAGCTATTTATATTAAAGATAAATAAATACACAAATACTGTATATATTTTCACAACCAGTTTCATACACTAATACACACATGATTATTATTATTATTATTATTATTATTATTATTATTATTATTATTATTATTATTATTATTATTAATCCTATTGACACAAACATAGGAGGAGTGACAAACACTGTTGCAGCAGCAAAGGTCATTCAAAATGATCTAGACGGCATTCAGAACTGAGACACATGGCAAATGACATTTAATAGAGAAAAGTGTAAAGTATTGATGCGGGCAATAAAAATGTGCATTATAAATATCACATGGGAGATAGTGAAATTGAAGAAGGGAACTATGAAAAAGACCTAGGAGTTTATGTTGACTCAGAAATGTCTTCATCTAGACAATGCGGGAAGCTATAAAAAGGCTAACAAGATGCTTGGATATATTGTGAGAAGTGTTGAATTTAAATCAAGGGAAGTAATGTTAAAACTCTACAATGCATTAGTAAGACCTCACCTAGAATATTGTGTTCAGTTCTGGTCACCTCGTTACAAAAAGGATATTGCTGCTCTAGAAAGAGTGCAAAGAAGAGCAACCAGAATTATCCCGGTTTAAAAGGCATGTCGTATGCAGACAGGCTAAAAGAATTGAATCTGTTCAGTCTTGAACAAAGAAGACTACGCTGGTGATCTGATTCAAACATTCAAAATCCTAAAAGGTATAGACAATGTCAACCGAGGGGACTTCTTTGACCTGAAAAAAGAAACAAGGACCAGGGGTCACAAATGGAGATTAGATAAAGGGGCATTCAGAACAGAAAATAGGAGGCACTTTTTTACACAGAGAATTGTGAGGGTCTGGAACCAACTCCCCAGTAATGTTGTTGAAGCTGACACCCTGGGATCCTTCAAGAAGCTGCTTGATGAGATTCTGGGATCAATAAGCTACTAACAACCAAAACGAGCAAGATGGGCTGAATGGCCTCCTCTCGTTTGTAAACTTTCTTATGTTCTTATGTTCTTATAACACTACCCCTTCTCGTATATTGAATGGTTTGGTCCAGAATCAGCTCGTCTCACTGTCCTATTGGAGCCGCTTCAGAGCGAATGGGACTGAAGTTTTGAAAGAAAGTGCATCCGTTTGCAAAAACAGATTTGTGAAAGACCTCAGGCACCCTTTATTTGTTAGTTGCGATTGAGTTTTATCTTTTAAATAAATGTTTAGCTTATTTAATCTACATGATTTTTGATATATGGGTCTAAAAATAAGAAGTGTTCCAATTATTCCATCTAATTGTAAAACGCTGACACCTCAGCACAGCGTTGATGCATTTCTGTGTATACAGACTGTGACCGAGAGACAGGCTTCACTGCAGAGTTCTACCTCCACAGATTATATAACAATACAAATAAATCAATTAGGATCCTTTTCGGGGCAGGTTTGGAGGAAGAAGCCTGAGTCTCAGTTCCAAGTTTCACCCCCCACCCCCTTCTGTGATGACGTATGCAATGTAATGGGGGGGGAAAAGCTAACTGGACATATTTAATAGCCCTGCAAAACAGTCTAGTGTTTTAAAACAAATTTAAATTAAATGAAATCTAATGAACCAAGAAACATTTTTTGTAACAACTTAGGACATGGAAATTTATTATATATATATATATATATATATATATATATATATATATATATATATATATATATATATATATATATATATATATATATATAGTGCCATAATAAACAGGGAAGGGGCTATCAGTTTACAGTAGTATAATATACAATACGAAATTTTAAGTTGGTAAAGTGCGCCACCTGCTGTTGAAATTGAATAGTGCAGGAGACTAAAGACTAAAGAGATAGTTATCCACTAACTAAACCCACAAAACAGTCTCACAGCAAATTTATTAGCAAATCGTTTTTTTATTATATTTGTATTTAACTACTAATAAAACTGATATAAATCCCACAATACATTTAAAAAAAAAATTGTCTCAATAGTAAATAAAAAATAAAATAATAAAAAATCCAAATACATGAGCACATTCCTTAAATCCTGACAATGAAAGATATACGCTTGTCACTCACATTCATTATCATGATATAGTTGCTGTAGCTTAACAGGGTCTCACACTGATACAGAGGGCAATGCTGGCAGGACCACACTGTATAACACTAATATAAAACCTGTACAGAACTACAGCAGTTACCCAACACAGAGTCTATATAACACTGATATAAAACCCTGTGCAGAACTACACACCTACCCAACACAGAGTCTATATAACACTGATATAAAACCCTGCGCAGAACTACACACCTACCCAACACAGAGTCTATATAACACTGATATAAAACCCTGCGCAGAACTACAGCAGCTACCCAACACAGAGTCTATATAACACTGATATAAAACCCTGCGCAGAACTACACACCTACCCAACACAGAGTCTATATAACAGTGATATAAAACCCTGCGCAGAACTACACACCTACCCAACACAGACTCTATATAACACTGATATAAAACCCCGCGCAGAACTACACACCTACCCAACACAGAGTCTATATAACACTGATATAAAACCCTGGACAGAACTACAGCAGCTACCCAACACAGTGGTGTCTATATAAAGTAGTAATCTAGTGTGCTGGCATTGCCTGCTGTGTGCTGAGCAGAGACTCACTGTGCTGTGCTGTACACAGGGCAATGCTGGCGGGACCACACTGTATAACACTAATATAAAACCCTGGACAGAACTACAGCAGCTATAATTTTATCAATAAGTTAGTAAAATACAATGAAAAAATGTAAAAGAAGATTAGCATCAATATAGCACAAGTCAGAACATTAATCTCAGCCAGCAATAATATTCAGGTGATATTCCAGCTTCAGTGTAAATATCAACTACATGGAAAAGCGAGCATTCATCCATGTGGCTTTTCTATACAAACCAATACCACTCTTAAACCAGCAAATCTAATATGAATATGCAAGCAGGATCTCTGATTGAGTAAATACGAGTCTAAATATTTCAAATAAAATCCTGGTGTCAATGTGTTGTTAAAATATCCATGTCCTTCAATTAGAATCCACAGCACATAACTGGGCACCCTTTCATTTATTATTAAAAACACTTCAGCACCCATTACTTCATTTCCTAAACATGTTGTAGGTGATAACATAGTGTGTGTGTGTGTGTGTGTGTGTGTGTGTGTGTGTTGTAGCAGGCTACTTGTCAGGACTACGCATTCTTCACAGTTGCATTGATTATCAATGGTCCTTTACCATGTGACCCTGGGCTGAAAATGGGGTAGACCTGCCCAGGGAATGAGCTTTCTAAAGTATGGATGTGAAATCTGGTCTCTGCATTGTAAAACAACAGCCTCCCTCCCTCGTGATCCAGATACACCCCCCACACCTTGCAGATCTTCTCCAGTTTTAAGATCTGATCCCCTGACTGGCTCACAGCTGTACAGGTCTTCCCTCTAACCAGCCTCACAAGCCAGTAGCCCTCCCCTGGTTTCTCAGGTATGCTCTTCTCATGAGGGTGTGTGGAGACCCCCAGGACCCAGTAGCCCTCCACCTCCACCTCCCAGTAGTGCCTCCCTGAGGTGAACCCCTCCCTGCCCAGCACACTGGGCCACTCTGATGATCTTTCCCCTGTGAATCTCACTCGTGAGCCATCTTCAGAGACTGTGAGGCTGGGGCTGGCTGTGTCAGGGTCTAGAGTCACATTGACTGGGGTAAAGGAATGAGAAGAGTGTGTTATTGAGAATCACAGGAAAAGCAGGGAACTTGATTATTGATGCTTTCTCTCTCTCACGATGATGAACAACAACAACACTGTCATTCTTTGATCATAACAACTATATTTAGACAGATTTTAAGGCTATTGTAACTGGAAACACAGAAACATTTAATGTCATTTTTTTCTTCTATATATTAAATTATAAATTGCAAGTGATGCTACATTGAAAATATTTTTAAAACACATTTCAAAAATAAAATCAAGCCCCCTAATTGTGTTCAATGAGAAATTTGAAAATATGATTTATTAAATTCAAACTTACCACGAGCTTCAGTCATTTTTTTCCATTCTGAAATAACCGAATAGAAGAATGAATGAAGTGTAAGAGAATGAATCTGTGGATTCTGATTACTGTAATTGTATTAATGCAGATTAAAATGTTATACCTCTGTCAAGGACATAGCCACATGTGTCTGTTTGAGAGAAGAGAATATATTTAAGGGTGGGAGGAAACTGCCACTATAAATTAGAATTAGTGTCCAAACACACCCTTAATGGGACTCTTCTAATCTGCACACATCTTGGTACAGAGGGTTTGATCCCCCGTTAAATAATTCACACATCTGAACTAATCAATTAAACCTGACACCAATAGCAACTGCTTTTTTCAATACACCCAATGAACCACTTTTGAAAAATGATTTATTACTCATAATGACAAAATAATAAAAGAGAGAGATCTTATTATCTCAAATGAGGTCATCCCGTGCAGAGAACACAATTCTAAAAAACACTTCTGTTTCATAGTAGTTCTTGAGAACTATCTTCATTTTTGTAATTAATAAGAATGTATGACTTTGTTTGTAGGGAGTCTCTGTTTAAAACAGATTGAAGAGATTGAATTTCAGAAGCTTAAAACTGCACTTGAGATGACATCTCTTCTACAGTAAGACACACCCCTCACGTGTTGAATTCACTTATATGAGATAGAAAGACAGAAATCCTCGATACAAAAAAACACAACACATATTCTTACTGGTATTCCTTTGAAGGTCTTTAAGATCTAGGAATAAAAAACACAGAAACCATTTCATTAAGTGCAGAAGCATTCCCCCCATTTCAGTTTTAAATGTAATGAAACCACAACAGAGATCTTTACTATTTAATATTCTCCCTACAATTGGTTTTCAGAGTTACTTTATTAAAATAATAAAGTATTTCTGATCAATTACATTTGAAATCAAAGACCAGCTTGGTTAGATTTTACTCAGTTTCGGAATAGTTGAGATTCATCATTAAGGGTGATATGACTAGATTTCATTGCATTAGTTACATTATTAATATACTTAGATTGGTTTTCAGTGTTACTTTATTCAAATAATAACATATTTCTGATCTGAAATTGTTCAGACTGCCTTTATATGGATTATAATGATCTTACCTGACTCAACCTTCTCTTTCTCCTGTTTTAAAGTCTCTAAAAGATAGAAAATGAAAAGTTTAGTTTATATTTCAGCTCATGAACTCATGTGATTCAATACAATAGTTTAATAAAAAGAATATTGAGATGAATGTATTAATCTTGCCATATTTCTTCTGAAGATCCTCCTTTTCTAAAAGACACAAACAAAGACAGCTTGGTTAGTTTTACTAGTTTGGAACAGTTGAGATTCATCATTAAGGGTGATATGACTAGATTTCATTGGATTAGTTACATTATTAATATGCGTAGAAGACCATAAATGGTCCCAATGCTCAAACACGTTGTCCAATGGATGATTTTGCCTTCATTTCATTAGCGGTACAGCATTCCCTCATTTCAGTTTAAAATTTAGTTCAATCACAACAGAGACGTGTGTTTGTAACTCTTTATTATTCTCCAAACAAACTGCAGAGCATTTAGAATTAGAACTGCTAGGGTTTCTGATAAAGGGAGATTGAAATGGAACCGTTCTTTCTGCAGATTATTTATACACTTACCTTTTCCCAGTCTCTCATTCTCTCTTTTTAAACGGTCTAAAACAGAAAACAATGAAAAGTTTAGTGCGTGTTCCCGTTCATTAATTCATGTGATTCAATACAATAGTTGAATTAATTAAAAAAAAAAATTATAATGAGATGAATGTGTTAATCTTGCTATAATTCTTCTGAAGATCCTTCTTTTCTAAAAGACACAAACAAAGACAGCTTGGTTAGTTTTGCTAGTTTAGAACAGTTGAGATTCACCATTAAGGGTGATATGACTAGATTTCATTGCATTAGTTACATTAGTAATATACTTAGAAGCAGGGTTAGACTCCTACAGAAAACAGCGAGTGGATCCTATTGGGTTACACAAGGAGGAGTGTTTTTGTACCCGCAAGGGGTTTTGGGACCCATCAGTGGGGTCCAGGGGCAAAATCCCAGGGGAATAAATTGATCTCCAGATATTATTTGGGGAGGTGGGTCCATGAAAAATGTCTATTTGCATGTAAATCGTTATATTTTGTGAAGATGACAACTAAGTTTTAGGCTACCAATGATCAGTATAATAATTTGAGTTAATAGTAGAAGATGCTGGACTGGAAAATGCTGCCAATCTCACTGCTGGGTAAAGAAAAGGAGACTCTCGCTCTCTAAACTATCCTTGCCTGTTCTTGAGAAATGTTATTTGGCTGCAAGGCTATATTCGGTGGATTTTCAAACATATTAATGCTGGATGTACCCACACAAAACCATCTGGAAAACAATTATTCACTTCTCCTAAATGGTCCCTCCAAAAAAAAATGTTTAAACATTTAACTGTTATTTTACATTCACTAGATGCCTGGTATAATGTTTAAAACATTTTAGGATTAGACATTGATTATTTAAAACTGGAGAACAAAGTTTAGTTTGTGTTCTGGTTCATGAACACAATAGTTTAATACATTTAATAAAAAGAATATTGAGATGAATGTATTAATCTTGCCATAATTCTTCTGAAGATCCACCTTTTCTAAAAGACACAAACAAAGACAGCTTGGTTAGTTTTGCTAGTTTGGAAGAGTTGAGATTCATCATTAAGGGTGATGTGACTAGATTTCATTGCATTAGTAACATCATGCAATATACAACACACACAGAGATACCAGCGATGCTCATTATTCATTATGATGAAAATAATATCAAACAGGAATCCAATGGTTCCATATTATTATACTTCTAGGTACTACTGTCTCATCAATGTGATGAACTGAGGAAAGAAAGATGAGATTATTAAAAATAAAATTAATATTCTTACTCAGTGTCTTGTTGAAGCTTCTTCAACAATCTAGGAATGAAACAAAGAAATTATTTCATAAGCGGTACAGCATTCCTCAGTTTCATGTTTTAGCATGCAATTAAATACTAACTGAGATCTGAACTATTTAATATTCTGCCTACAACTGAGTTTTCAGTGTTACTGTATTATTAGGAGATAGTGTGGTCCAGTGGTTAAAGTCCAGGGCTTATAACCAGAAGGGTCCTTGGGTTCAAATCACACCTCTGCCACTGACTGACTCACTGTGTGACCCTGAGCAAGTCACTTCGACCTCCTTGTGCTCCGTCACTGCGGATGACATGACTAAATCAACGTCCTATTGGAAGTGACTCTGCATATAATGCACAGTTCACAGCCTGCCTCTGTAAAAGCTTTGTGATGGTGGTCCACTATGAAAGGCGCTATACAAAGATATTATTATTATTAAAATAATAACAGTTTTCTGATCAATTGCATGTGAAATTGTTCGGATACTGTAACTGCCTTTATATGGATTATAATGATCTTACCTGCTTCAACCTGTCTCGTTTCTCCTGTTTTAAAGTCTCTAAAAGATAGAAAATGAAAAGTTGAGTTTATATTCAGCTCATGAACTCATGTGATGCAATACAGTGCTTTAATTTAATAAAAAGAATAATGAGATGAATGTATTAATCTTGCCATTTTGCTTTTGAAGATCCTCCTTTTCTAAAAGACACAAACAAAGACAGCTTGGTAAGTTTTGCTAGTTTGGAAGAGTTGAGATTCACCATTAAGAGTGATATGACTAGATTTCAATGCATTAGTTACATTATTAATATACTTAGATTGGTTTTCAGTGTTACTTTATTAAAATCAAAATGTATTTCTGATCTGAAATTGTTCCGACTGCCTTTATATGATTTATAATGATCTTACCTGCTTCAACCTTCTCTTTCTCCTTTATTAAAGTCTCTAAAAGATAGAAAGTGAAAAGTTTAGTTTGTATTTCAGCTCATGAACTCATGTGATTCAATACAATAGTTTAATAAAAAGAATAATGAGATGAATGTATTAATCTTGACATTTTGCTTCTGAAGATCCTCCTTTTCTAAAAGACACAAACAAAGACAGCTTGGTTAGTTTTACTAGTTTGGAACAGTTGAGATTCATCATTAAGGGTGATATGACTAGATTTCATTGCATTAGTTACATTATTAATATACTTAGAAGACCAAATATGGTCCCAATCCTCAAACACGTTGTCCAATGGATGATTTTGCCTTCATTTCATTGGCGGTACAGCATTCCTTCATTTTGAGTTTTAAATGTAGTTCAATCACAACAGAGACGTGTGGTTGTAACCAATGGAAAAAGTCAAAGATCTTCCTTTTGTTATGCAGCTGTCCGATCAGGAGTGAGCAGAGGCGGGACATAAATGTACCGTCATTCTTGCTGTTTATTTTGATGTCTTCCCACGATATGAACATCACTGAGATATTTAACATGTAAATCAAATAATCTACACAATCATATCGCACAAGCCTATAATAGTACTACAGCAGCATTTCATGTTAGATTTCAAATTTCTGTTCATTTTTTCGTTAAGTATCTGGGAAAACTACAACGCGGTGTGTAATTTCAGTATGTTAAGGTTAACATTATTCTGCAGGTTTGAAGCAAAATGAAGTTCATTCTATATAGAGGGTGATGCAAAACTTTTGGCCAGAGCTGCAGGTGGTATTAATGTCAGCTGCAATCTCTTTGAAGGAGCTATAGTTGTATTTAACGTTACCTTTTGTTGGCTTCCTTGTAAAATAGAAACTCAGAACAGGAATGCAGATTACAGCAGCCAGTATGGAGCTTGCAATGCCAGTCCAGTGCATAGAGATGTCACAGCCTTCTGCAAATAAGAATAAACAAAGGAAATCATCTGAGTCGGTCAACCAGACACATTCCCTTCTATTAGTTCAGTGAGAGAGTAGTCTATTACCATGTTTACAGGAAAACAAGGGTATACAGAACTACAACTCCCATCATCCGTCGCTGATAGTGCAGGTGCTGAGGCATACTGGGAGCTGTAGTTTAGAGTCAGGGAAAGAGGGGTCGACTGGATACTTCTATTAGTTCAGTGAGGAGACAGACAGCAGTCTTGCACCATAAGAGGGGACACATAATTACTAACCAGCGATGTTCATCACGGTCTTCAACTCTGTGGCCCCATCCCTGGATCTCACCACACAGATCATGGTGTTCTGTTGCTGGGGGGCGTGTCCTTGTTGTCGGGGGAGTTGTATCTGGCTGCGCACAGTGACCAATCCTGTGCTGTCCTGCTCCTCATTGGTAGTGAAGTGTGCTCTCCAGTCTGCACCCGTCTCATCAGTCCACAGCACCTCTGGAGGGGTGTACCAGCCCTCCGACACACACAGCAGAGTGAGACCCCGGCCGGGCTTCAAGCAGGGAGACAGAGGGGTGCTGCCCTGGGCTGGGGAGATGCGGGGCGGAGAGGCGACAAGGGGAGATGAAGTTAGCCAGGGCGTTTACATTGATTCAATCAATTTGCTAGAGAAATAGAGCTCCCATCATATCACACAGGTACTGCAGGTGCAGAGGCATGCTGGGAGCTGCAGCAGTCTTGCACCATAAGAGGGGACACATAATTACTAACCAGCGATGTTCATCACGGTCTTCAACTCTGTGGCCCCATCCCTGGATCTCACCACACAGATCATGGTGTTCTGTTGCTGGGGGGCGTGTCCTTGTTGTCGGGGGAGTTGTATCTGGCTGCGCACAGTGACCAATCCTGTGCTGTCCTGCTCCTCATTGGTAGTGAAGTGTGCTCTCCAGTCTGCACCCGTCTCATCAGTCCACAGCAGCTCTGGAGGGGGGTACCAGCCCTCCGACACACACAGCAGAGTGAGACCCCCCCCGGCCGGGGCTTCAAGCAGGGAGACAGAGGGGTGCTGCCCTGGGCTGGGGAGATGCGGGGCGGAGGGGCGACAAGGGGAGATGAAGTTAGCCAGGGCGTTTACATTGATTCAATCAATTTGCTAGGGAAATAGAGCTCCCATCATATCACACAGGTACTGCAGGTGCAGAGGCATGCTGGGAGCTGTAGAATTTTTAATTTTATTGAGAGCACCAGACAGCTCGTCGGTTAAGTCATGTTACATTGCATTAAAGACCTACAACTCCCATCATCCCACACAGGTACTGCAAGTGCAGAGGCATGCTGGGAGTTGTAGTCTTTATTCCAATTCCATTGAATAAAACAAAAGGACTGCTCACCGGCAAGCTTCAGCTCAGTTTGTTCACAACACTGCTGCTCTGAAATCACACAGCAGGAATATGATCCTTCATCGGAGATCCGGGCGGCTCTCAGCTGTAGAGACACATTCCCCTTCTTCAGCTCCTCCTGGAACAGGCTGGTGCGCCCCTTATAAGGCTCACTCTGTGCCTCCATCAGATCTCTGTGGGCTATGTAGGAATGGACTAGACTATCCTGTGCTCCGTACCACCTGACCTCCAGCGACTCTGCGCTGGTGTGAGTGGGGAGGAGGAGGCAAGGCAGAATAGCATCCTCTCCCTCCAGGACAATGAGAGGAGAACCCGAGACCTTGAGGGTAAGGGAGTCTGCAAGAACAGAGAATAAAGAGACTGAACACAGCCAACAAGTGTCCGGGATGGAATGCCTTAAATACAGTTGAAATGAACAGCTCTGGCCAAAAGATTAGCATCACCCTCTATACAGAATGAACTCACTCAGCTTCAGAGTCCAATGAAAGCTGCTGAATAATGTTCCCTTGTTAACATATTGAATTCCACACCACTGCTTTGTAGTTTACTAAACGAAAAACTGACATGAAAAATGTGACAGTTTCTTTAATTACATTAAGGTAAATAAAAGATGTAAATTATGTTCATATACAGTACTCACCAAATATTGTGGTCACACCAAATATTGATTTGATGTAGATTTTTCTTCTGTTCACTCACTTTGCATTTTGTTAATTGATAAATATAAAACTATTAACATGTCTATTTTTGAAAGCATTCTTACTTTACAGCATTTTTTCACACCTGCCTAAAACTTTTGCACAGTACTGTGTATATATATATATATATATATATATATATATATATATATATATATATATATATATATATATATATATATATATGCAACATTTTGGCCAGATGTATCCTTACCCCTTTCCGGACAGCACTCTTCTGTTGGGTCAGCGTTGGCTTTGGGTCGGTAGTTTGGTTGGCCCCACACTGACAATCAATGGTTAAAATATCTAAATTATGTTCATGTAGTTTTTTATTTATTTATTATATATTAATCCTAAAACTGTAGATGATGAACGAGTTTCAGCCATAGCTGTACTTAAGAAGTACAGTAAAATATATGAGCATTTTAATAATAATAATAATAATAATAATAATAATAATAATAATAATAATAATAATAATAATACAGTACTGTGTGTTTCGTGTGTGAAAAGCGATACAGCGCGCACTGAGTGAAAATGTCGGCCGCGTTTAATTTAAAGAACGCTCTCTATGTATTCAACTTATAACTCAACGTGTGTTTAAATCGTAACAGGTTAACTTTTCATTTTCACTCACCTTCAGAAGCCGGCTCTTTAGAAGAATAAAAAAAAATAAAAACCTATAATACATAGAAATGTAAATAAAAAATATATAGACTTCTCCATAGAGAGTTTAGTTTCACTTTCTCTATAAGGGTGTTGCGTTCAGAATCTGCGCTTTCCTGCAGAACTAAGCAGCGTAAAGAACATAGTGAGGCTTTTCACGTGACGTCACCAGCTGCTGAGGCTTCACGTTGCAGACAAAATCCACTGTCTATAATTTAAACGCGGTGCTAAACAATGCGTGATTCAGGAACACCGACAGAAGAGGACAGAAATATGAATTCTCCTTCTACACATGGTGGTACTCCTCATTAGGAGGTCAGCGTGTGTTAGTCTGCGCACTTCCCAGTCAGTGGGTGGTGGTAACGTTGACCCGAGCCTGTGGTTTTAGCAACTCGTTAGCAAAACAATTCAATTCATTGAGCGGTTCCCACTCACTTTACACGCTCAATAAAATCAATTCATTTGCGGTTAGAGAGGCGAGTTGAAAATCCTGACCTGTCTTAAAGTGTCCCGGAATTGTGGGACAAGTTGGCAAGCCTACTAGGGGGTGAACTATCTATCAACAACTGCTGCTGCAGAGTCGCTTCCAATAGGACCTCGTCTGTTTTACGTCTCATCCAGTGGTGTAGTGCTATATTTACCAGTGAGGGGTCACTATTAACCACGCAGCCTGCAGTCCCTGTTTCCCCATACACTCAGGACTGCGGTTTATCACTAGTAGGTACGGTATTTGAAAGGGCTAACAAGTGTCCCAATTGATTACAAATTCAAACAATCAGGTATTGAGGTATTATTGTAAAGCAACTAGTCCTGCAGCTATTTATATTAAAGATAAATAAATACACAAATACTGTACATATTTTCACTACCAGTTTCATACACTAATATCATGATTAAAACGCTATTACTATTATTATTATTATTATTATTATTATTATTATTATTATTATTATTATTATTATTATTATTATAGAGACATAGCCATAAGCCCGATATACGCTTCTTGCAAAGGAGCCGGCTCTTTTGTACAGCGGTATCGGTGCTACGCTTCAGTGCGAAAGGACCCGGGGTTCACGCTCGCCCTCCGCCTGGGTGTGGATTACCTCGCTCTGTGTGATGCGACAGCCAGAATCGCTAAAGTATTCTTCATAGCGTTTTAATCAAAGTATACCAAATCAATTGTTTTTAAATTCCAATGAAGGTAAAACATAATACATGTTTTCATTATAAGCGTTTGGACGACACAGTGCATGTTCCCGTCATTTTAAATAAAAGTGTGAGTCGGTATAATTGAATCAAAACGCTGTTAATGATAATTTAATCGTGCTTGTGGCAGGAGTTTTTAAGTATTCTGTAAATATTTCGACTAATAGTTAAAAAGTACAATGCTTACGAGGCTGTGTTGATTTCAAAAGATATCGGCACGGACATTGTATACAAACCAATGGAATACCCTTTGTGTGTGTGTCTGTATGTATGTATGTATGTATCTATCTATCTATCTATCTATCTATCTCTCTATCTATCTATCTATCTATCTATCCTTTTTATATATATATATATGAGAGAGAGAATGTACGCAGGCATTGTATACAAAGCAATGGAATCCCCTGTGTGTGTTTATATCTGTCTATCTATCTAAAATCAAAGAAAAAGGTAATGTAGGTATACAAAAATGAATAATTCATAAAACATCAAGCTGAAGGATTTAATCCAAAACGTCATGATGTAATTTTTTTAAATCAATTATTTACATTTTATGTACCTACATTACCTTTTTCTTTTTCTATATATATATTTGAGAGAGAGAGAGAGAGAGAGAGAGAGAGAGAGAGAGAGAGAGAGAGAGAGAATGTATGCAGGCATGTCACCAGTCATAAGTGTTTTTCACGATCTCATCGCTTTCCAGCCAAAATGGTTCCCTAGCCTCATGTTTTCGCATATTGTCATTGCTTGCCCCATTGCCACTGTACTGTATTCATCCAGAGCAGGTCAAATCTGAAAGAAATCACAAATTCTGCGTCCCTTCCAGCGATTCTTTTGTGATACAACCACCTCCATTGAGATGCGACGCTCGTAGCTGGCCATGTGTTCCGGGCTTAATTCTTGACTTTTTTTAAAGCCTGTTTCATGTCTGAAATTTAAAAAAAATGTTATCCTTAAGGTGATTGGCTACTCTTGTAATTAAGCTGCATGTCTGTAAAATGAGCAGCCATCACATAGGAACTAGTGTAAAATGAGCAGCTATCACATAGGAACTAGTGTAAAATGAGCAGCCATCACATAGGAACTAGTGTAAAATGAGCAGCCATCACATAGGAACTAGTGTAAAATGAGCAGCCATCACATAGGAACTAGTGTAAAATGAGCAGCTATCACATAGGAACTAGTGTAAAATGAGCAGCCACTATGTAAAAGATGCGTAGTTAATTTACATTTATTTAGAACGCATAGTATTTTATGTATCCTGATTGGTCCACATGAATACGTGTACTAGGTATGTGTTTTTGACCTGGACGGCCTTCCATATGTTTCTGCAATGATATCGGACATGAGCGCACGTCACACTGAATGTGATACGTGTTTGATGCCGTGTGACTTTGTGAGCGCACGCAGTGTTTCTCAAAATCCCAGAACTGTCGTGCTTTGTTTGGTGTCAGTGATTTTAATAATTGCATCTGTAAGGGTGCTTTGGCACTTGAGAAAATCTGTCATTGAAGTCTGCAGTGAATGAATGAACCCCCTGTAGTCATGGTTACAATGGCATTCCTTTATTTAGGGTGCTGCCGTATTTAAAACACACAGAACAGTAGAGACAGAAACAAGAAACAAAACACAACCTGCTATAGTTATACACTGTATCACACAGCTATATGTAACACAGAATACAGTGTATTGTTAAATATGTAATCTTAATTTTATCAAAAAGTTAGTAAAATACAATGAAAAAAATGTAAAAGAAGATTAGCATCAATATAGCACAAGTCAGAACATTAATCTCAGCCAGCAATAATATTCAGGTGATATTCCAGCTTCAGTGTAAATATCAACTATATGGAAAAGCGAGCATTCATCCATGTGTCTTTTCTATACAAACCAATACCACTCTTAAACCAGCAAATCTAATATGAATATGCAAGGAGGATATCTGATTGAGTAAATACGAGTCTAAATATTTCAAATAAAATCTTGGTGAATTCTAATAGGAGATATAAAAAAACTATAGGAACTTCATTTAGATCTTGACCTTTTTTTCCAGAAAATACAACTTTTTAATTGCATTGTATTGTTATATATAACTGACCATGTTAGTTTTTCTCAATTTTGCTGAACATGAAACATCCCAGTTTTGTCGGGTCCCATTTTGAGTGAAACAGAATTATCTGACTGATCTTTGTTCAGGATCACAAGTTCTTCCCCTTCACTTCCTGGATCAAATAAAGGGAAGAGTTTCCCAGAGAATTTCCCCAGGAAGGTGTAAATAACACAACGATCCTCCACCCTGTAAAAGGAGAGCTTGCCCTCTTCATAATCCAGATGCACCCCGACCTTCAGGGGGGGCAGCACCTTGAAAGGGGTCACGGGGTCGGTCAAGGCACTGAGATCATGTCCAGCGAGTAACTGGAGCACCCAGTAACCTTCCTTGGGACTCAGATCGAAAACTCCTTTCCTCTTGGCAGACTCGCTGACCACACCCAGTTTCCAGTTTTCCCTCTTCCCCACCTCCACCTCCCAGTAGTGTCTCCCTGAGCTGAACCCCTCCCTGCCCAGCACAAAGGGATGGTGATCAAATCTCCGTTCAGTGTTGGGGACATTCTTGTCAATGCAGTCATTGCTCACACGTTTCCCATCTTCAGACACAGTGAGACGACAGTGTGCTGTATCAGGGTCCAGAGTCACAGCCACTGGAGACGAGAAGCAAGCACCCTTAATCATCAATGTCAATAGACATAGATTTTTAATGTACAGCAATAGATATATTTTACTATAGATGGATTCATGTATAAGATTGTTTATGGTGTTTATACAAGTGCTTTATATGATGAAGAAACTACAGCTCTGGCCAAAAGTTTCGCACCCCCCTCGATATAGAATTAACTAATTTTGCTTCATAAAGTCGAATGTAAACCTGCTCAGTAATGTTATGTTAACATATTGAATTACACACAGGTTTGTAGTTTTCCCAGATACTTAATGAAAATAACTGACATTTTGAAATCTAACATAAATTACTTACTGTACTGCTATTATGGCTTCCAGTAGCCTTTTTTTTGCAATATCATTAAGTAGTTTCTTTTAATTACATCATGATGTTAAATAAAATATCTAACTTATGTTTATATAGTTTTTTTTTTAATTATGTCTCAATCCTAAAATTCTAGGTGATGCAAAACTTTTTGTCCAGAGCTGTGTGTTTAACCCTAAATAATACAACAACATTTAGTGAATTCCTTATTTCAAGTATCTGCATAGCAACGCGGCATCATTTGCAATAGTGCTGTTTGCCCAGCCATTCTGTAGCTGAATTTGAATAGATGCTAGAGAGAATCCAGAATGAGATGCAGCTCTTAATACATTTCACCATGCACAGTAAACTGTTAATACTACAAACATTGGTAACAATGTCATGTCAATTCAATGCCTGCTTGTTGCTAGTTTTGTAACATTAATTAACATTATTTCCATTCACACAAAATGCTGCAAATCACACTTTGGAATAACAATTCTGTATTGTGAATGACAGCGCTCTCTGTCTTCAATGTTATTGAGAAATACCTTCGTAGACAAAAGTAAGTGGCTGATTGGTTTTATAAAAACAAACAAGTTACCTGATTCAGATTGGATCTGCTTCCATTCTATAAGAAATAAAACAGAGACAGAGGAAAATAATGCTGTTAAATAATTCTGCACACAGAGTTCATTCATAACTCATTTATTTTAGAGTAATACACAATACAGTATTAATTACTACACTATAAGAACACAAGCCAAGCATTTCTGTGAATGCTTTCCTCAGTGTAATGTGTGTGTGTGAGAGAGATATTGAGTGTGTCTGTTTCTTCTCCTTTCTGTTTAAGTGGATCTTGTGATATTACAGGCAGTTAATCCAGAACTCCAATCAGAAACTCTGCACAGGTAAAAACAACTAAATTAGAAAAAACTAAGAAAGTCAACTTTACCTGATTTGAGGACAAATCCTTTGGATTCTGTTGAGAGAAAATAGAAGAGTTTCAATACCAGTCAATAACATCCCTGGCAATGTCTTGAGTGCTATCAATCTACAGCAGTATGTATTGTGAGTGATGTGGTGCATAAATCTCAGTAAAGCAGACAAACATTTCAACAACTTTGTTTCTATGTTTAGAGGCTGCGGTGGCTAAATAACTAGACTCTCAGACTCTACTGGCCTGGGATCCAATCGGATGTGAATAAACCTACAGCCTATCACGTGATGCGGCACTTTTGGAATCCCCAGTGCTGTAAAATGCTCTAAAACAAATCCAGATCTTGTTTATCCTAAAGGGGTATATATAGGTTGGTCAAATTAAAGTGATTATTGCATTAAAAAAATAGAAATCTTACTTATTTCTTGACGAAGGTCATCGCACTCTGAAAGAAAGGAGAGGTTTTTATGAGTAGAATGTTTTAAAGGGGTTCGTCTTGTTCGAATTGCATTCATCTTACCTGAGTTCTGCCCTCTGCTTGACCGTTTTTGTCTTGGCACGCCCCCTGGAGTTTAGTTTGAGTAAACGCATGCACCACCCCCAGGAGACTCTGCTTGCTGCCATGTGCAGAAGCACTGTGCTCAAAAGGACCATTGGATCTCCACATAGTCACGGTTAAACTCTACTCTTATTCAGCAGATGCTTTTATCCAAAGCGACTTACAGAGACTAGGGGGGTGAACTCTGCATCATCAACAACTGCTGCTGCTGCTGCAGAGCCACTTCCAATAGGAGCTTGTTTTGTTTTACATCTCATCAGAAGGACGGAGCACAAGGAGGTTCAGTGACTTGCTAAGTGTCTCACACAGTAGCTGAGCTGGGATTGAACCCGGAGCCTCCTGGTATCAAGCCCCTTTCTTTAACCACTGGACCCCTGTTCTACTGTGTTGGTCTGCCCCCGTGCCGGTGATGAGGTATTATTGAGAGCTGGATATACGAGTGCTGACTCATGTACACCAGTTTACATTATGTGTGAATTTGTTTAATGAATTCACTTTACCTGCTAAAAGATTCTGTCTCTCAATTTCCTTGGTGGCTGAAACAAAAGGAAAATATTAAAATATAATCATCTCTACATATTAGCCGGGTCACAAAACAATACATGCATCACAAACACATTCATACAGTGCATGTGGCGTGAACGTAATCAATCATGAGAGACAGGAAGTGTTGAGAGAGCTACAGCTGCGGACAGAAGTTTCACATCACCTAGGATTTCAGGATTGAGACAATTCAATAAAACACTATATGAACATAATTTAGATCTTTTATTTAACATCATGAAACTATACAATTATAATGCAAGCCAGAATAGTAACATGTCATGTTAGATTTCAAAATGCCATGTTTTTCATGTCAGTTTTTCGTTAAGCATCTGGAAATCTACAAAGCACTGGTGTGTAATTCAATATGTTAACAAGGGAACATTATTCAGCAGCTTTCATTGGACTCTATGAAGCTGAGGGAGTTCATTCTATATAGAGGGGGTGGAATTCAATATGTTAACATGGGAACATTATTCAGCAGCTTTCATTGGACTCTATGAAGCTGAGGGAGTTCATTCTATATAGAGGGGGTGGAATTCAATATGTTAACAAGGGAACATTATTCAGCAGCTTTCATTGGACTCTATGAAGCTGAGGGAGTTCATTCTATATAGAGGGTGTGGAATTCAATATGTTAACAAGGGAACATTATTCAGCAGCTTTCATTGGACTCTATGAAGCTGAGGGAGTTCATTCTATATAGAGGGGGTGGAATTCAATATGTTAACAAGGGAACATTATTCAGCAGCTTTCATTGGACTCTATGAAGCTGAGTGAGTTCATTCTATATAGAGGGTGTGGAATTCAATATGTTAACAAGGGAACATTATTCAGCAGCTTTCATTGGACTCTATGAAGCTGAGTGAGTTCATTCTATATAGAGGGTGTGGAATTCAATATGTTAACAAGGGAACATTATTCAGCAGCTTTCATTGGACTCTATGAAGCTGAGGGAGTTCATTCTATATAGAGGGGGTGGAATTCAATATGTTAACAAGGGAACATTATTCAGCAGCTTTCATTGGACTCTATGAAGCTGAGTGAGTTCATTCTACATAGAGGGGGTGGAATTCAGTATGTTAATAAGGTAACATTATTCAGCAGCTTTCATTCAACTTTGAGAAGCAAAATGAGTTCATTCTATATAAGGGAGGGTGATGCAACACATTTGGCCACAGCTGTAGAGTTGAATAATGTTTTCTATGCAATGCTTCAGAGTGAATATTTTCATTTTGAAATCTTGCATTCATTCAAATCTAGAAACAGAGTGCATTGCACTACACAGCATTGAAGTATCTGCAGTATCTGCTGTTGATAAAAGTCCTTACCTTCTCTCTTCCTGTTGTAGTACACGGCTGCAGAGACACACAAGGCAAAGAGTACCAGACAAACTATAAAAAACACTGACAAGCCCTTCCATGAGGGGGTGACCAGGGTGAAGAATTCACCTGCAGAAGAACAGGACACAAGATCATTGGATTTGCACAGTCCACGGTTCAAGAACAGCACACAAGATCATTGGATTTGCACAGTCCAGGGTTCAAGAACAGGACATAAGTTCATTGGATTTTCACAGCCCAAGATATTTAGTGAGAAAGAAAGCAAAGGGTTGTCAGTCTATGGGTTTAAATGTGTCATTGTAGATATATAACTTGTTGTAATCCTAACTTGTTGCATCCTAGTTCATGATGTATTCTAGTAGTATTATTATTTGCACTTACTGTAAACGACACTGTATTTAAATATGAATCTTACTGTAACCCTGTAACACCTGTAAGTCATCCTGGATAAAAGCGTCTGTCAAATAAACTAATAATATGGAATCAGGACTGAGAAGGAATTTTCCAACTGGTACAGAAAAAAGGAGGAGGTTTGACTGACCGCCGATGTGGATTCGGGTCTGCAGGACTCTCCTCTCCTTCCCGTGTCTTACAAGACAGATGACCCCGTCGGCCTCCTGTTCCGATATCTGCAGAGCGCTCTGGAGAGTGAAGAGCCCGTCTGCTCCTGGCTTCTCAGTGAGAACAGCCCTCCCTGTTAAATCAGTGCCCTTCACATTCCTCCACTGCATCTCCGGCTTAGGAAACCAGCCCTCCGAGTCACACTGCAGAGTGACGTCACTGTCCAGCCGGCCAGCCAGACTGAAGCGCGGGGATCTCCCGAGAGCTGCAGGCACAAAAAGAGGAGGAGGGGTTTGACGTCACTAATCAGATTGTACGTGTCACACGCTGTACGCCATTAGCCCATTGGTATTATTATTATTATTATTATTATTATTATTATTATTATTATTATTATTATTATTAGGCTTCCAAGCCAAAGGCTGGGAAGCCTATTGTTATTGCTGTGTTTATTATTATTATTATTATTTTTCTTTCCAAACATCATCGCAGAGTTATGAAAACGCATACGTAAGTAGATGCCTACGGCTGGACAACCAGACTGGCGTCCCCGAATGAAAAAGTCACATGGTTCGACCGCCATATTGAATCCTGTGGAAATTTTGGGAATTTTTCAAAACTCTTGCCGTTAAAAACAACTTAAGGTGGAACGATGACAATGGCAGCAGTGCAGGAATGGCCTATAAAAAACTTATGTTCAATCGAGGTCGATTGAACAATTACTTTGCCCGCTACGCTGGATTGGCGCCAAATATTCAACAATCTTCTTGTCTTAAACCGCAACGTCAATCGACACCTAAATTGGCACGCATGTTCATGACCAGGTCCTTTCTACCGTTTGTAAAATCCACGCTTTTTGTTACAAAACATATCGCAAGGCAAATAACCGTTTCACGGCTGCACTATTTTCATACATTCGTGCATAAATCCAAGGTGCAATACACTACAGTCATGAAACTTTATATGACCATAGAGACTCACGTGAAGTACTGTTGATATGAAAATGACACATTTTGGTCACATGGTTTGGCGGCTATATTGATAATTGTAAAAAAACTCTTGCAACCCATAACAAGCACACCAATGCACTTATGCTCTTCAATGCCAACACAATTGCACAGACCATTGGAAAGTAATAACTGCTGATGATTGAAACAGATTGCTCACACGACGCGGCGGCCATATTGGAATTTACGTTGAAATTTTAACTCCTAGGGCGTGCCGACAGGGTCAAAGTTATAATGGAACACGTATAGGAAGTCATATGTGCTCTATGAAAAAATGTCATCGCCCGTGACCTCTGACCTCTCCTAAAGGTCAAACGGTGATGCATGACATCATCAACATACGCAACTGGCTATAACACTGCCTATAACTTCTTATCGGCTGCACCAAAACGCACAAAATTTGAGAAGGATGTAGAGGACTATGGGATGTTGTGCCATGGTCAATATGGCGGCCTTTGGTCACATGGTGTGGCAGCCATCTTGGATTTAATGAAAATGGAGCAATTTTCAAAAGTCTTATTCTCATGAATGGTAAATTGCACAGCTGTGAAAAATGTTGTACATAGTGCACTAACCAATGCGCTTAAATTTCACGATAACTGCTTGGAAGCCTGTATAGTTGCTAGCAACTCTAGTTATTATTATTATTATTATTATTATTATTATTATTATTATTATTATTATTATTATTAATTAGTCATATAGCAGACACTTTGTTTTAACCATTACAAAGAAACTTGTGACAAATTACGCTATTCTGAATATCGGTAGGCCTATGATTGACGTTATTAAGTCAAAAATATATTCTATATATTAGTGGCGATGCAAAACCTGTAGCCACCGCTGTAGAGGTAAATCCATTCAAACACACCTGAGACCTTTAATTTCATGGTGGCGTCAGTGAACCAGTTCTCTGAAACTACGTAACACTGATAGCTTCCTTCGTCCGAGACTCTGACGTCGTTCAGCTGCAGAGACACGTTCCCGGCTCCCAGTGCTTCTTTATCGAGGTGAGTTCTGCCTTTGAATCTTGGGCTCTGCTGGCCTTCCAGGTCGGGCCCGCCGCGTGAGACATGCACGGCTTCATCTCCATTTTTCACCCAGCTCACCTCCATCCCCACGGCGCTGGCACCTGTGGAGATGCGGCAGGGAAGCAGGATGCTGCTCCCCACACGGACAGACACGGGTTCAACTGGAACTTCCACTTTAAAATTGTCTGAGGATACAGGAAACAAGGTTAGTCACTTCCATGTATATTCCTATCAGTCCCTATACCAATGGAGTGAGCAGGGAGCTCATTTGAATGCGTGCCATTTGCAAACGTTACTTATTATCATGTTTCTCAATCTGCCTTGACCTGGCTTTGAGCTGCTTTGAGCTGCTTTGGGCTGCTTTGGGATGCTTTTGACTGCTTTATTGTCTTTAATGTGATATTTTGTAACAACTGTAAGTCGCCCTGGAATGTAAGTTTGGCAGGGACAGGGTTAACTCTGTCCCTGCCAACAATCACAGCTGTGGCCAGTCTCCAGTTAGGTAATTGAGTGCTAATTGATTTTCTGTTAATAAGTGTGCAATGCAGCGCTTCACTGCAGCTTCTGTCTCTGAGACTCGAATCCCTGCCGGTAACATGTTGGGCCGCACCGCTATCCTGTCACAGTTGGTGTCAGACTTTGCCTTAAAACTCAGACAGGTACAGAATATATTGTTTCTTTCTCTCACCTGCGTATGCAGAGTACACCTGGAGAAGGAGAAGGAGGATCCCTTCAGATCTCATCAAACACTCCGTTCCTCTCATTCCTATAAAACAACCACAGGGTCAGATATATTGAACAGAGTATGGGAAGAATCCAGTGAGTGGTGGGGCAGAAAAAAGGCAGAGGGCTTGAGGTCCACTTACAGTAATATATACAGTACTGTGCAAAAGTTTTAGGCAGGTGTGAAAAAATGCTGTAAAATAAGAATGCTTTCAAAAATAGACATGTTAATAGATTATATTTATCAATTAACTAAATGCAAAGTGAGTGAACAGAAGAAAAATCTAAATCAAATCCATATTTGGTGTGACCACCCTTTGCCTTCAAAACAGCATCAATTCTTCTAGGTACACTTGCACAAAGTCAGGGATTTTGTAGGCATATAGTCAGGTGTATGATTAAACAATTATACCAAACAGGTGCTAATGATCATCAATTCAATATGTAGGTTGAAACACAATCATTAACTGAAACAGAAACAGCTGTGTAGGAGGAATAAAACTGGGTGAGGAACAGCCAAACTCAGCTAACAAGGTGAGGTTGCTGAAGACAGTTTACTGTCAAAAGTCATACACCATGGCAAGACTGAGCACAGCAACAAGACACAGGGTAGTTATACTGCATCAGCAAGGTCTCTCCCAGGCAGAAATTTCAAGGCAGACAGGGTTTCCAGATGTGCTGTCCAAGCTCTTTTGAAGAAGCACAAAGAAACGGGCAACGTTGAGGACCGTAGACGCAGTGGTCGGCCAAGGAAACTTACTGCAGCAGATGAAAGACACATCATGCTTACTTCCCTTCACAATTGGAAGATGCCCAGCAGTGCCATCAGCTCAGAACTGGCAGAAGACAGTGGGACCCTGGTACACCCATCTACTGTCCAGAGAAGTCTGGTCAGAAGTGGCCTTCATGGAAGACTTGCGGCCAAAAAGCCATACCTCCGACGTGGAAACAAGGCCAAGCGACTCAACTATGCACGAAAACACAGGAACTGGGGTGCAGAAAAAGGGCAGCAGGTGCTCTGGACTGATGAGTCAAAATTTGAAATATTTGGCTGTAGCAGAAGGCAGTTTGTTCGCCAAGGGCTGGAGAGCGTACACGAATGAGTGTCTGTAGGCAACAGTGAAGCATGGTGGAGGTTCCTTGCATGTTTGGGGCTGCATTTCTGCAAATGGAGTTGGGGATTTGGTCAGAATTAATGGTCTCCTCAATGCTGAGAAGTACAGGCAGATACTTATCCATCATGCAGTACCATCAGGGAGGCATCTGATTGGCCCCAAATTTATTCTGCAGCATGACAACGACCCCAAACATACAGCGAAAGTCATTAAGAACTATCTTCAGCGTAAAGAAGAACAAGGAGTCCTGGAAGTGATGGTATGGCCCCCACAGAGCCCTGATCTCAACATCATCGAAGTCTGTCTGGGATTACATGAAGAGAGAGAAGCAACTGAGGCTGCCTAAATCTACAGAAGAACTGTGGTTAGTTCTCCAAGATGTTTGGGCCAACCTAGCTGCCGAGTTCCTTCAAAACTGTGTGCAAGTGTACCTAGAAGAATTGATGCTTGATGCTGTTTTGAAGGCAAAGGGTGGTCACACCAAATATGGGTTTGATTTAGATTTTTCTTCTGTTCACTCACTTTGCATTTAGTTAATTGATCAATATAATCTATTAACATGTCTATTTTTGAAAGCATTCTTACTTTTACAGCATTTTTTCACACCTGCCTAAAACTTTTGCATAGTATATATATATATATATATATATATATATATATATATATATATATATATATATATATATATATATATACACACACACACACAGAACGGAGTTATAAATTATAATTAATATCAATAACGTTAACATTAGCGGTTAAGATAAATGAATTACGCTGCTAGTTTTATTTACTGAACATCAGGGCTTAAGAAACAAATCCATCTATTTTAAATGTCTTTAGAGAAAGGGTGACACGCTCTAAAAACTAACAGGCGTGTTGAGGAAAGCTCGCCTCTGCTGTGGGACCGCTGTGACTCCATGAAGGGCTGAATCTATGAAGTTAGTACATACAGCTCTGGCCAAAAGTTTTGCATCACGTTAGAGAATGAACTCATTTTGCTTCTGAAACCGTGGTGATTAATGTTACGCTAACATATTGAATTACACACTGCTTTGTAGTTTTCCCATATACTTAATGAAAACTGACAAATTGAAAAACGTTTCAAATCTAACATGAAATACTACTTTACTACTATTACGGTTTCCTGTCGGCTTTTTGATATTATTTTGATTACATGATGGTGCATAAAATAAATAAATTATGTTCATGTTATATATATATATATATATATATATATATATATATATATATATATATATATATATATATATATATATATATATATATATATATATATATATGTGTGTGTGTGTGTGTGTGTGTGTGTGTGTGTGTGTGTGTGTGTGTGTGTGTGTGTGTGTGTGTGTGTGTGTGTGTGTATTGTGTGTATTGTGTGTCTCAATCCTAAAATTCTAGATGATGCAAAACATTTGGCCACAGCTGTCTCTTATAAAACAGTACTATAAATATCCGTGTTAAAACCAACCCAATATTATACAACGGTGAATCTTCTGCTGTTTCTAGCGGTTCTTTTTAAGAGTGGAAGAAAAATCGAGCGGCAGTTTGTGGAGTTTCTATATTACTAATATTACAGGAAAACCTCAAACTAGCGCTGCCATTTTACACCAGGGCTGAACAAACAGGAACTCTCACATGTTACCAACCTGCACAGAAAGGGTACTGAGTATTTATATGAAGAACTTGTTTTGTGCAGCTGTTGCACTTTTTAAACAGGGAAACGCCAGTGAAACCAGCCGGCTTAGTGCCAGTTAAAATCGGTTAGCGGTCACTTTGGTGGGTCTGTCAAGTTAAATACTTGGAAATGATTTATTTTGTGGTCTTGTGGTTACGTGTCTCAACTGATAATGTTTGCTCGGTGCGGCGGGCGAGTGTGACCAAATAACACCAAGGCCCATTCACAATACACGTGTTTACTGTCAGCAATCCGAAGGGGTGTCTATGAACCACGGCGCTTAAAATAGCCTAGCTATATATATATATATATATATATATATATATATATATATATATATGTGAGAAAAGGTTTTGAATCACATGGAATTTTAGGCCTGAGACAATTTAAAAAAACAACTAGATGAACATCATTTAGCTCTTTTATTTAACATCTCATGTAGTCAAATAAACTTCAAAACGACATCGCAAAAGTCAGCCAGAAGCCATAATAGTAGTATTTTCTGAAGCAAAGTTAGTTAATTCTATATATAGGGGAATGGAAATATTTTTGGCAGGGCAGGTGGTTTGGGCGTGTCCGAGCACCATGAGTGCAAATTCTGAAATAAAGGCAACAAAGAAAACGAATAACAGAAAAAAAGGCGACAAAATAGTTAAACAAACAACCGAACAGATAAATAAACAGAAACAATGTACACTTACCGTCCCTTGTGATTGTGAATGTAGCCCGCAGAATAGCATGAAGAAGGATCACAGAATATAACCTTGTTCGTGTGACTGTAGGCTCGGGTTTTGTTGTTTTGTAGAATCTGGCAATACTTTCACTTTCGTCTTCTCTTTCTCCGCACCCTTCCCCCGCTGGTAGCCGAGGGGATTTTGAGTAGAGCAGTGGGGAGGATGCAAACACTTCATTATAAAACAACCTCTATGAATCAAATCCTCACATCCCGTTATCTATCTGTCCTATACTCTGCGTATAATGATGCACCCCATGCAATTCACACGCTAGCAACAGCATCATCAACACAGTGTTGCGTTAATAGATTAACAAAGATGTATTATAGACTATGTATTGTATAAGTTGAGAGGGAGGAGCGAGCGGAGAGTGTCACTATAATGAACGAGAAGCTATATGCTAATATTTGGATGAATAATAAGAGCTCTCGATCCATATGTTTAGGTTTCATAAATCCTCTGAGATTACAATAAACAGCTCCGGCCAAACGTGTTGCACACCCCTCTATATAGAATGAACTAACTGTGCTTCATAAATTCTATGTATTAATATCAATGTGGGGACAACATTTGAGAAAATTATTATTAATTATTTCTTAGCAGACCCCCTTTTCCAGGTCGACTTACAATTGTTACAAAATATCACATTATTTTTACATGTAATTACTATTTATACAGTTGGGTTTTTACTGGAGCAATCTAGGTAAAGTACCTTGCTCAAGGGTACAGCAGCAGTGTCCCCCACCTGGGATTGAACCCACGACCCTCCGGTCAAGAGTCCAGATCCCTAACCACTACTCCACACTCCACAAAGATAGTATCTCCTGAAGAAACGACGTTGTGCGGATGTCTCCACTTTGTGGAACACCTTTCTAGAACTAAATATACCTTTAAAAAAAGAAGTCCCAAAATATTTAGTTTGTTATCGACTTTCACCCTGTGTGGAGTTTTGTCTGACTAGAGTTCAAAGAGAAGTCCCCACAAATATAGGAATGCAAACACGCGCGCGTTGTGCGTGTGTGCGTGTGCGTGTGCGTGTGCGTGTGCGCGTGTGCGTGTGCGTGTGTGTGTGTGTGTGTGTGTGCGTGAGTGTAGACGTGCGCAACAGCAATTACTGGCAGTCTTGTGACTTGAGTTTTTTAAGCTAATTTTCCAGTCCCGTTATATGAGGCGCCGTTAGGGACATAATTCACACTGACACCTCATACACTACACACTGAAAGTGCATGCGGTACTCACTGAAAAAAAAAATTGCACAGTGAAATCAGATACGCTACACAGTGAAATCGCATGCACTACATACTGAAAACGCATAAGCTACATATTGAAATCTCATATACTACCTAGTGAAATCGCATAAGCTACATATTGAAATCTCATACACTATATATTGACATCTCATGCACTGCCTGTTACAATTGGCAAAACAATTATAACAACGATTATTTGAAAGTCAAGAACTTTGTTTTCGTAGTAACGGTGTAGAATACCCCCTCCTCCTCCTCCTCCTCCACCGAAAATGAAGATTAGCTTTTGTTTGTTGAGTTGTGCTTTCATACATTCCCCTTTTGACAAAACATGTGAAAAGCAATGAAAAGGATATCGTGAATTACTTTCATGGGGTACTCCGTTGACTTGAACAAATAACAAGGCGCGAGAACGCCCTGTTCAGATTTATTTTACATGTGTGTGTTATTATTTTTTATTAAAGTATTTTATTGATTTGATTAGTGCACGCTTAGTGTTGTCTGGCTCTTTTTGATAATTGATTTGTATCACGTTATGTTGGCTTCTCCGCCCGCTTGCCTATGTTTGCCCTGTTGAGCACCGAGTACATCTTGCGATATTTTGGAATTAGTCAGGTTTGTGGTGCGTTTGTACGTGACCGGGGAGGAGTTACAAGTTCAACAATGAAATCATTATTTCGCAGCGGTGTGGAGTAGTGGTTAGGGGCTCTGGACTCTTGACCGGAGGGTTGTGGGTTCAATCCCAGGTGGGGGACACTGCTGCTGTACCCTTAAGCAAGGTACTTTACCTAGATTGCTCCAGTAAAAACCCAACTGTATAAATGGGGAATTGTATGTAAAAATAATGTGATATCTTGTAACAATTGTAAGTTGCCCTGGATAAGGGTGTCTGCTAAGAAATCAATAATAATGAGGTATCAGTTTGAATTATGTCCTTAACGGCACTGGAAAATTAGCTTGAAAATTCCTAAATTTGTGGGGACTTCTCATTGAATTCTAATTAGACAAAACTCCACACAGGGTGAAAGTCGACAACAAGCTAAATATTTTGTCACTTTTTTTTTGAAGGCATATTTAGTTCTACAAAGGTGTTTTACAAAGTGGGGACGTTCCCACAACGTCGTTTCTTCAGGAGATACTATGTGATATTTTCTCAAATGTTGTCCCCACATTGATATTAATACATAGACTTTATGAAGCACAGTTAGTTCATTCTCTATAGAGGGGGATGCAACGCGTTTGGCCGGAGCTGTATATTGTATTCTCAGAGGATTTATGAAACCTAAACATATGGATCGAGAGCTCTTATTATTCATCCAAATATCAGCATATAATTTCTCGTTCATTATAGTGACACTCTCCGCTCGCTTCTCCCTCTCAACTCAGGTTACGACGGCAGTGATAGAGTCTGTTAAAGTGAAAGCGAAAGTGTTTTCGCACAGAAGCCTAGCTAAAAACAAGAAGAAAACCGACATTTTGAGACACTTCCGAAAAGAACAAAACCTTCCACTGAACGACTGAGGCAACGAGAAGCACGAAAAAGGTACAGAGAGAGAGAGAGAGAGAGAGATATATGGGGGGAACAGTTTAAAGCTGAACGAGCGTTCTCTGAGTGGAGTGTGGTGTACTATTGTTTGGGATGATGGTGAATAAAATAAATTATGTACATTATATATATATATATATATATATATATATATATATATATATATATATATATATATATATATATATATATATATATCCTGACATTCTAGGCGATGCAAAACATTGATCCAGAGCTGAATTGCGTTTGCCTGACTATTATAAAACAGTACTCTTAATATCCATGTAAAAACCAACCCCATAATACAACAGGGAGTCTTCTGCTGTTTCTAGCGGTTCTTTTTACGAGTGGAAGAAAAATCGAGCGGCAGTTTATTACTAATATTACAGGAAAACCTCAAACTAGCGCTGCCATTTTACACCAGGGCTGAACAAACAGCAACTCTCACATGTTACCGACCTGCACAAAAAGGGTACTGAGTATTTATATGAAGAACTTGTTTTGTGCAGCTGTTGCACTTTTTAAACAGGGAAACGCCAGTGAAGATCCTACCGATACAACACCATATTATACAAGAAATACATATATATTAACGGGTCGATGAATTATTAGCGGTCACTTGTTAAATACCTGGAAACTCTCACATGTTACCGACCTGCACAGAAAGGGTAGTGAGTAATTATATGAAGAACTTGTTTTTCATATAACCAGAAGACTTAACCACAAGACCACATAACACCACATAATAAATCATTTCCAAGTATTTAACTTGACACAGACCCACTAAAGTGACTGCTAATAATTCGCCGACCCGTATATATATATATATATATATATATATATATATATATATATATATATATATATATATATATATATATATATATATATATATATATATATATATATATATATATATATATAACAATTTAGTTTGTTGTCGACTTTCACCCTGTGTGGAGTTTTGTCTGACTGAGTTTTGTCGAGTTCAATGAGAAGCCCCCACAAATATAGGAATGCAATTACTGGCAGTCTTGAGTTTTTCAAGCTAATTTTCCAGTCCGGTTACGATGCGCGTCTCTATAGCGAATCTGTGAAAGTGAAAGTGTTTTTGCCCAGAAATTCCTCTCTTTTTTCGCCTAGCTAAAAACAACAAGAAAAAAAGAGAATGAATAACTTTAATCAACACATGCTATGTTATTCCTCACAATATTTTCCTCAACTTTTCAGTTACAACAAAGTAATGTGTTTATATATATAAAATAAAGATTGATATGTTTGGAGTTTATATGAAAAATGAAGCGACGTGGTGCCGGAGTGTTGAGTGATGAAGCTTCAATTTAAAACAACTGTGTGTCGGCGCTACAGAGTAATCAACATGCTAATCAGCTTCGGGTAGAAGTATTATACATCCCATCGATTCTAATGATCACTTTTCAGAACATTTATCAACTGCAGTAAATGTCCACTGATACTGCCACCAGCTTCAGGCACAACTTCAGTAAGACTTTCAGCACGAAGGAGTGACACTAAACAGCATCCATACTGGAAAACATTAAACCGCCGTAGACACACATTGGTGTATTAGATCAGTTTAGTGCCGTGTTATTTTCCCTAGCCCTGTATACAGGTCTGCAGTGTTGAAATAGTTCAAGCTAAATAACATTTGGACGAAAAAAAACAAATGTCCAAAGTTCTGTGCTTCTGCATTTTCAATCGAGGTGCAATGTTTGCTTAGCCTATCGTTAGAAACGGCTATCTAGCACTGTTACACAACCTCAAATAAACAGAGTTTCACTTAAATAGGTACAATGCATTGCATACATGTTGGTTACAAATCTGATTAACTATACTTCTTTAAACCAAATGTAAATGCCACACCGGCGAGAGGGGAGTGCGTAACGTAAGCCCCTGAAATAAAGAATAAAGCCAGACTACGTCACCTTATGTTTAGAAAAAATAAGGAATTCTGTTCGATTATAATTACCTTCTACTTTCATTGGCACACAGGTTCGAGTCATCAACTAAGTCGGACAGCAACCAGCCCACAAACTACAGCAATGAACAGAGACAGTAAGTAATATTCAATTGTTCTTTATTAAAACAGGTTATATTCATTTATGATAATGTAGCATACGTTGTCGCTAGCGAGAAGGGTAAAATACAAGAAACAGCAGTTTAATGTACATAACCAGTCTTTGTTTAATATTGCACTTGCCCTGGCTGGATTGTCGGTAGGGGATGTGGTTCCAATCTCCTGCCACCCAAATTTCAAACTGCTCAATTATCCCTTTCCCAACAGGGGGCTCCACTCCACCACAGACTAATATCCCTGAGACTCCCCCAGAGTCGAGTGAGTGGAGAGAGTCGTTTCAATCTGTTACTAGGCAGGACCTCCACTCTCGATCTAGAGTAGGGTATTGTACACGGTACAGGTTTCCTGATAAGAAATAAGCAAAGGATCATTGCGATTCAAGACTCATGCAATTTATCTGCTGGTTTATACAATGAATTAAAATAGTAAAAATATATATATATATATATCACTATTGGTAAAATTACTAATTACAATTAATCACAACACACATCTATATGTTGGAAGCATAGTCAACAGTAATAATGCAATCCATTTGTACTTAATTAATACCAATACATTAAAAAGATTGAGCCGGGAGCTTTTTCTGACACCATAAGTGGAAGAGCAGAAGTAAAACAGAGGCGAGCAAGCGCAGTACAACAACCGCAGGGTCAGGTATATTGGACAGAGTATGGGAAAAATCCAGTGAGTGGTGGGGCAGAAAAAAGCAGAGGGCTTGAGGTCCACTTACAGTAAGCAGTAGGTTGTGAAATATATATAGCGTTAAAAACGTTTTTATATATATATATATATATATATATATATATATATATATATATATATACAGTACCAGTCAAAAGTTTGAGTACACCTGCTTGAAACCAGGTTTTTCATGATTATCTATGCTTTCAACTGTATAAACTTGTCTATGAATACTTAATATTTCATTATATGATACGTGTACTTATATAAGCTGATAATCATAAGTGAATTGCATTCAAAAATTTTATTTTTAAATGAAAATGTAAATCTTGTCAATTTCAATGAAATGGTCACCCAAAGCAAGGGGATTTCAGTCTGAAGTCCAAGTCAGTTAAAAGTCTGAAATGTGTATAACACGTGTTAGAACACTGGCCTAAGTATAAAAGTGTCTTTGTTAGATGTTCTCCGAGTTAACTAGCATGTTACCTAATTAACCTTTTGTCACCAATTATTGTTAATAGGTGAGGGTCCATGATTACTATAATTATAGGTTGCATAGGCACAAGTTTGTCATTCCTGAATGTAAGGGAGCAGAAAATGGCAAAATACGCTCAAGTTAAACAAAGAAAAATGAAGAAATGAAGGTCAATCTTCAAAACAAATCGCAAGAACTTTGCAAGTGTCTGTAACTGCTGTGGCCAAGACCATCAAACGATTTGAAGAAACTGGCACTCATGAGGACCGAACAAGGGCAGGCAGGCCAAGGGTGACCTCAGAATCAGAGAACAAGTTCATTCAAGTTACAAGTCTGCGAAACCGGCGATTAACTGCCCCTGAAATACAAGCTCAACTAAATGCTACTAGAAGTACAGATGTTTCAACATCAACTGTTCAGAGGAGATTGCGTGAAGCTGGCCTAACTGGAAGAATTGCTGCAAAGAAACCATTGTTAAGAGTGCAGAATAAGAGGAAGAGACTTGCCTGGGCCAAAAAACACAGAAACTGGACGTTTGAGAAGTGGAAGTCAGTCTTATGGACCGATGAGTCAAAATTTGAAATATTTGGGTCAAACCGCCGAGTATTTGCAAGACGCAGAGAGGGTGAGCGCATGAGTTCTGCATGTGTGGTTCCCACTGTCAAGCATGGAGGAGGCAGTGTCGTGGTCTGGGGTTGCTTTGCTGGTGACAGAGTTGGTGATCTTTACCAAGTCCATGGCAAGCTCAACCAGCATGGCTATCATAGCATACTTCAGAGGCATGCCATTCCATCAGGATTACGGCTAGTTGGGCAGTCCTTCATTCTTCAGCAAGATAATGACCCGAAACACACCTCAAAGTTGTGCAAGAACTATCTGGCGAAGAAGGAAAGTGAAGGACAACTCAATCTAATGACCTGGCCTGCCCAGTCTCCAGACCTCAATCCCATAGGACTTGTATGGGACGAACTGGACAGAAGACTTAAAGCAAAGCTACCCACAAGTGCCCTACATCTCTGGGAATTGCTGCAGAAGAGCTGGGAAGACATGTCGGGTGATTTCCTGCTGAAACTTGTTAACCGAATGCCTCGTGTTTGTGAGGCTGTTATTAAGGCAAAGGGTGGCTATTTTGAGGAATACAAGATTTAGAGACAATTTTCAATTTTCTTGAACATTGCTTTGATACTCCTTATGTTTTGTTTTGTATATTGTAACATGTGTTTTCATTTTCAAGTATTTACAGAAACGTATACGACGTAAAACATTGTCAATTATGAAAAAAAACTAGTTTCCAGCAAGTGTACTCAAACTTTTGAAAAAAAACTGTCCAAAGTTCTGGAATAAAGAATAAAGCCAGACTAGGAATTCTGTTCTATTATAATTACCTTCTACTTTCATCGGTACACAGGTTCGAGAAATAAACTAGGGGGGAGAGCAACCAGCCGACAACCCACAGCAATGAGCACAGACAGTAAGTAATATTCAATTGTTCTTTATTAAAACAGGTCATACTCAAGACTTGGCATTTATGATAATGTAGCTTACCTTGTCACTAGCGAGAAGGGTAAAATACAAGAAACAGCAGTTTAATGTACATAACTAGTCCTTGTTTAATATTGCACTTGCCCTGGCTGGATTGTCGGTAGGGGATGTGGTTCCAATCTCCTGCCACCCAAATTTCAAACTGCTCAATTATCCCTTTCCCAACAGGGGGCTCCACTCCACCACAGACTAATATCCCTGAGACTCCCCCAGAGTCGAGTGAGTGGAGAGAGACGTTTCAATCTGTTACTAGGCAGGACCTCCACTCTCGATCTAGAGTAGGGTATTGTACACGGTACAGGTTTCCTGATAAGAAATAAGCAAAGGATCAGTGCACTTCAAGACTCATGCAATTTATCTGCTGGTTTACACAATGAATTAAAATAGTATAAAAAACAAAAATATCACTGTTGGTAAAATTACTAATTAAAATTAATCACAACACATATCTATAGCAAAGATATATATATATATATATATATATATATATATATATATATATATATATATATATATATATATATATATATATACAGTACTGTGCAAAAGTTTTAGGCAGGTGTGAAAAAATGCTGTAAAGTAAGAATGCTTTCAAAAATAGACATGTTGATAGATTATATTTATCAATTAACTAAATGCAAAGTGAGTGAACAGAAGAAAAATCTAAATCAAATCCATATTTGGTGTGACCACCCTTTGCCTTCAAAACAGCATCAAGCATCAATTCTTCTAGGTACACTTGCACACAGTTTTTGAAGGAACTCGGCAGGTAGGTTGGCCCAAACATCTTGGAGAACTAACCACAGTTCTTCTGTGGATTTAGGCAGCCTCAGTTGCTTCTCTCTCTTCATGTAATCCCAGACAGACTCGATGATGTTGAGATCAGGGCTCTGTGGGGCCATACCATCACTTCCAGGACTCCTTGTTCTTCTTTATGCTGAAGATAGTTCTTAATGACTTTCGCTGTATGTTTGGGGTCGTTGTCATGCTGCAGAATAAATTTGGGGCCAATCAGATGCCTCCCTGATGGTATTGCATGATGGATAAGTATCTGCCTGTACTTCTCAGCATTGATGAGACCATTAATTCTGACCAAATCCCCAACTCCATTTGCAGAAATGCAGCCCCAAACTTGCAAGGAACCTCCACCATGCTTCACTGTTGCCTGCAGACACTCATTCGTATGCGCTCTCCAGCCCTTCGCGAACAAACTGCCTTCTGCTACAGCCAAATATTTCAAATTTTGACTCATCATTCCAGAGCACCTGCTGCCATTTTTCTGAACCCCAGTTCCTGTGTTTTCGTGCATAGTTGAGTCGCTTGGCCTTGTTTCCACGTCGGAGGTATGGCTTTTGGCCATGAGTCTTCCATGAAGGCCACTTCTGACCAGACTTCTCCAGACAGTAGATGGATGTACCAGGGTCCCACTGTTTTCTGCCAGTTCTGAGCTGATGGCACTGCTGGACATCTTCCGATTGCGAAGGGAAGTAAGCATGATGTGTCTTTCATCTGCTGCATTAAGTTTCCTTGGCCGACCACTGCGCCTCACGGTCCTCAACGTTGCCCGTTTCTTTGTGCTTCTTCAAAAGAGCTTGGACAGCACATCTGGAAACCCCTGTCTGCCTTGAAATTTCTGCCTGGGAGAGACCTTGCTGATGCAGTATAACTACCTTGTGTCTTGTTGCTGTGCTCAGTCTTGCCATGGTGTATGACTTTTGACAGTAAACTGTCTTCAGCAACCTCACCTTGTTAGCTGAGTTTGGCTGTTCCTCACCCAGTTTTATTCCTTCTACACAGCTGTTTCTGTTTCAGTTAATGATTGTGTTTCAACCTACATATTGAATTGATGATCATTAGCACCTGTTTGGTATAATTGTTTAATCATACACCTGACTATATGCCTACAAAATCCCTGACTTTGTGCAAGTGTACCTAGAAGAATTGATGCTGTTTTGAAGGCAACGGGTTGTCACACCAAATATGGATTTGATTTAGATTTTTCTTCTGTTCACTCACTTTGCATTTAGTTAATTGATAAATATAATCTATTAACATGTCTATTTTTGAAAGCATTCTTACTTTACAGCATTTTTTCACACCTGCCTAAAACTTTTGCACAGTACTGTATATATATAGCAGCACAGTATAATCTAGTAGCAAATATAACCTAACAGCATTATATAGTTTAGCAACAAATATAATCTAGCAGCATTACATAGTTTAGCAACAAATATAATTTAGCAGCATGATATAGTTTAGCAGTCCAATACAGTCTAATAACATATTTCTACCAGCAAAATACAGTCCAACATCAGTTTAATTCTGGCTGTAATGTAAGGCAGGGAACAGGGAAAAGACTCTGCAGATATCAACAGTTATAATACAATATAGCAATAGCTCAATGAAAGGTGCGTGACTCTAATGTAGTTTAGGTATAATGCACCACCACAAGACAACAACACTCTCTCTGGGCAGCTCTCTGTCTTTCTCATAAAGTGCTCGTGCTCTTTGGTTCTCTCCGGTCAGCGCCGCTCGGCTGGTCATCTTCAGCTCCTCACGTCCTGACTTCTCGTTCCCAGTCCACCAATTTTTCCGTGTAGCTTCCTGCAGCTCCCCAAATTCCTCACTTCCTGGTCCCGTGCTGCTGCCTGCAACTCCCCGATCTGCTCTCTTTCTGTGGTCTCGTGTCTGTTTTCCTTTTTTTTCAATCTGCTGATTTCTGTCTCTTTGCTTTCGTTCTCTCTGCTGATTTCTGTCTCATCTGTGTCCCTCTTTCTGTATTCTCCTCTCCTCTTCCATCTGTTCTGTTCTTTTTCTTTTTTTTCGTCTCCCCACCCCAACCTACACCTGTGATCCAAACATAATCAGTAGTTCCAGGCGGTCCATGCTCTGGCGGGAGCTTTTTCTGACACAGTAAGTGGAAGAGTTGAAGTAAAACAACAAGTAACAACTGATGAGACACAACAAAAAACACAACTCCAGAATACAAGCTAAACTTGTCATTGTTTTCTGTTTTAGTCCGTTCAAAAAGAGATGAAGAGAGACTGGGAAAAGGTAAGTGTATACATAATCTGCAGAAAGAAAGTTTCCATTTCAATCTCCCTTTATCAGAAACCCTAGCAGTTCTAATTCTAAATGCTCTGCAGTTTGTTTGGAGAATATTAAAGAGTTACAAACACACGTCTCTGTTGTGATTGAACTACATTTAAAACTGAAATGAGGGAATGCTGCACCGCTAATGAAATGATTTCTTTGTTTCATTCCTAGATTATGAAGAACTTCAACAGGACCTGAGTAAGAATATTAATTTTATTTTTTAATAATCTCGGCTATCTTTCCTCAGTTCATCACATTGATGAGACAGTAGTACCTAGAAGTATAATAATATGAACCATTGGATTCCTGTTTGTATTATTTTCTCATTATGAATAATAGCATCGCTGGTTCTCTGTGTTTTGAATTGCATGAGTTAATGAACCAGTGTACTGTCACAATATGCATCCCCGTCAGAATGTGCTACTGGTAGCAAAATCTGACAGCTATAGATGCAACAGTTTGTCTCCCAATCAGAAATGGCTACCCCTGTTTTTTTTGTTACAACTGGGGGGAGGGGGTGTAAAGATGATATTAAATTGTCGTGTTATATTGTGGTGTCAGACCGCTACCCCTCTTTATACAGTGGGGTGGGGGGGAATGTGATCATTATTTGGTAGTCTGACTAAACTAAGTGAGGGTTCCGAAGGTAAACGCATCAACTGGAAATGTTCAGAAACCATATCTTTAATTGTGCAAAAACCCAAATGAAGGAGATCCTGGGTAATCCATTGTAAGAGACTGGATGAACAGATCTTTATAACGAACACTGTTCATGCTACACATTTTCATTTAAGTTCGGTAATCTTAGGAAGGTCGCGTTACCTGTGTTGGAAATGGTCAGCAGTAATAATGATATCCATTTGTACTTACTTAATACGATTGAAGCCGGGAGCTTTTTCTGACACAGTAAGTGGAAGAGTTGAAGTAGAACAGCGGCGAGCATGCATGTACAACAACAACCAACAACTGATGAGACACAACAAATAACACAACACCAGAATACAAGCTTAACTTGTCATTGTTTTCTGTTTTAGCCCGTTCAAAAAGAGAGAAAGAGAAACTGAGATACGGTAAGTGTATAAATAATCTGCAGAAAGAAAGTTTCCATTTCAATCTCCCTTTATCAGAAACCCTAGCAGTTCTAATTCTAAATGCTCTGCAGTTTGTTTGGAGAATATTAAAGAGTTACAAACACACGTCTCTTGTGATTGAACTACATTTAAAACTGAAATGAGGGAATGCTGTACCGCTAATGAAATGAAGGCAAAATCATCCATTGGACAACGTGTTTGAGCATTGGGACAATTTTTGTCTTCTAAGTAAATTAATATTGTAACTAATGCAATGAAATCTTGTCATATCACCCTTTATGATGAATCTCAACTGTTCTAAACTAGCAAAACTAACCAAGCTGTCTTTGTTTGTGTCTTTTAGAAAAGGAGGATCTTCAGAAGCAAAATGGCAAGATTAATACATTCATCTCAATATTCTTTTTATTAATTTTATTAAACTATTGTATTCATGAGTCAGAACATAAACTAAACTTTTCATTGTTTTCTGTTTTAGACTGTTTAAAAAGAGAGAAAGAGAGACTGGGAAAAGGTAAGTGTATCGCTAATGAAATTACGACAACATAATGCATTGGGCAACTCCCATATTTGGTCTTCTACATATATTAATAATGTAACTAATGCAATGAAATCTAGTCATATCACCCTTAATCGTGAATCTCAACTGTTCTAAACTAGCAAAACTAACCAAGCTGTCTTTGTTTGTGTCTTTTAGAAAAGGAGGATCTTCAGAAGAATTACGGCAAGATTAATACTTTCATCTCAATATTCTTTTTATTAAATTAAACCATTGTGTTGCATCACACGAGTTCATGAGCCGAACTACAAAGTCAACTTTTCATTTTCTATCTTCTAGAGACTTTTAAAAAGGGGAAAGAGAAGGTTGAAGCAGGTAAGATCATTATAATCCATATAAAGGCAGTCTGAACAATTTCAAATGCAATTGATCAGAAATACGTTATTTTAATAAAGTAACACTGAAAACCACTCTAAGTATATTAATAATGTAACTAATGCAATGAAATCTAGTCACATAACCCTTAATGATGAATCTCAACTGTTCTAAACTATTAAAACTAACCAAGCTGTCTTTGTTTGTCTCTTTTAGAAAAGGAGGATCTTCAGAAGCAAAATGGCAAGATTAATACATTCATCTCATTATTCTTTTTATTAATTTTATTAAACTATTGTATTCATGTGCCAAAACATAAACTAAACTTTTCATTGTTTTCTGTTTTAGATTGTTTAAAAAGGGAGAAAGAGAGACTGGGAAAAGGTAAGTGTATAAATAATCTGCAGAAAGAAAGTTTCCATTTCAATCTCCCTTTATCAGAAACCCTAGCAGTTCTAATTCTAAATGCTCTGCAGTTTGTTTGGAGAATATTAAAGAGTTACAAACACACGTCTCTTGTGATTGAACTACATTTAAAACTGAAATGAGGGAATGCTGTACCGCTAATGAAATGAAGGCAAAATCATCCATTGGACAACGTGTTTGAGCATTGGGACAATTTTTTGTCTTCTAAGTAAATTAATATTGTAACTAATGCAATGAAATCTTGTCATATCACCCTTTATGATGAATCTCAACTGTTCTAAACTAGCAAAACTAACCAAGCTGTCTTTGTTTGTGTCTTTTAGAAAAGGAGGATCTTCAGAAGAATTATGGCAAGATTAACACATTCATCTCATTATATTTTTTTTGACTAATTCAGCTATTGTATTGAATCACATGAGTTAATGAATCAGAACACAAGCTAAACTTTTCACTGTTTTCTGTTTTAGACATTTTAGAAAGAGAGAAAGAGACACTGGGAAAATGTAAGTGTATAAATCATTTGCAGAAGGAAAGTTTCAATTTCAATCTTCATGTAAAACTGAAATGAGGGAATGCTGTACCGCTAATGAAATGATTTCTGTATTTCATTCCTAGATTTTGAAAAACTTCAACAGGAGTGGAGTAAGAATATTTATTTTATTTTTTAATAATCTCGTCTTTCTTTCCTCAGTTCTTCACATTGATGAGACAGTAGTACCTAGAAGTATAATAATATGAACCATTGGATTCCTGTTTGTATTATTTTCTCATTATGAATAATAGCATCGCTGGTTCTGTGTGTGTTGAATTGCATGAGTTAATGACCAGAACACAAGCTAAACTTGTCATTGTTTTCTGTTTTAGACATTTTAAAAAGTGAGAATGAGACACTGGGAAAAGGTAAGTGTATAAATCATTTGCAGAAAAAGTTTTAAAAAATGACGGAATGCTGTATCGCTAATGAAATGACGCCAGAATAATGCATTGGGCAACATGCATTTTGGTCTTCTAAGTATATTAAGAATGTAACTAATGCAATGAAATCTAGTCATATCACCCTTAATGATGAATCTCAACTGTTCTAAACTAGTGGAACTAACCAAGCTGTCTTTGTTTGTGTCTTTTAGAAAAGGAGGATCTTCAGAAGAATTATGGCAAGATTAATACATTCATCTCAATATTATTTTTATTAAATTACTTAAATTATTTGCCAGAACACAAACTAAACTTTTCACTCTTTTCTGTTTTAGGCATTTTAAAAAGCGAGAAAGAGAGACTGGGAAAAGGTAAGTGTTTAAATAATCTGCAGAAAGAAAGTTTCCATTTCAATCTCCCTTTATCAGAAACCCTAGCAGTTCTAATTCTAAATGCTCTGCAGTTTGTTTGGAGAATATTAAAGAGTTACAAACACACGTCTCTGTTGTGATTGAGCTACATTTAAAACTGAAATGAGGGAATGCTGTACCGCTAATGAAATGAAGGCAAAATCATCCGTTGGACAACGTGTTTGAGCTTTGGGACCATGTTTGGTCTTATGAGTATATTAATAATGTAACTAATACAATGAAATCTAGTCATATCACCCTTAATGATGAATCTCAACTGTTCTAAACTAGCAAAACTAACCAAGCTGTCTTTGTTTCAAATGCAATTGATCAGAGATACTTTATTATTTTAATAAAGTAACACTGAAAACCAATTGTAGGGAGAATATTAAATAGTTCAGATCTCTGTTGTGGTTTCATGACATTTAAAACTGAAATGAGGGAAATGCTTCTGCACTTAATGAAATGGTTTCTCTGTTTTTCATTCCTAGATCTTAAAGACCTTCAAATGAATACCAGTAAGAATATGTTTTGTGTTTTTTTTTTGTATCGAGGATTTCTGTCTTTCTGTCTGATATAAGTGAATTCAACACGTGAGGGGTGTGTCTTACTGTAGAAGAGATGTCATCTCAAGTGCAGTTTTAAGCTTCTGAAATTCAATCTCTTCAATCTGTTTTAAACAGAGACTCCCTACAAACAAAGTCATACATTCTTATTAATTACAAAAATGAAGATAGTTCTCGAGAAAGACAATGAAACAGAAGTGTTTTTTAGAATTGTGTCTCTACACAGGATGACCTCATTTGAGATAATAAGCTGACATAATAAGATTCATGAGACAGTAGTATCTTGAAGTATAATAATATGAACCAATGGATTCCTGTTTGTATTATTTTCTCATTATGAATAATAGCATCGCTGGTTCTCTGTGTGTGTTGAATTGCATGAGTTAATGAACCAGAACACAAGCTAAACTTGTCATTGTTTTCTGTTTTAGACAGTTTAGAAAGCGCGAAAGAGACACTGGGAAAAGGTAAGTGTATAAATCATTTGCAGAAAAAGTTTTAAAAAATGATGGAATGCTGTATCGCTAATGAAATGACGCCAGAATAATGCATTGGGCAACGCCCATTTTTGGTCTTATAAGTACATTAATAATGTAACTAATGCAATGAAATTTAGTCATATCACCATTAATGATGAATCTCAACTGTTCTAAACTAGTAAAACTAACCAAGCTGTCTTTGTTTATGTCTTTTAGAAAAGGAGGATCTGAAGAAGAAATATGGCAAGATTAATACATTCATCTCAATATTCTTTTTATTAAACTATTGTATTGAATCACATGAGTTCATGAGCTGAAATATAAACTAAACTTGTCACTCTTTTCTGTTTTAGACGATTTACAAGGCAAGAAAGAGAGACTGGGAAAAGGTAAGTGTATAAATAATCTGCAGAAAGAAAGTTTCCATTTCAATCTCCCTTTATCAGAAACCCTAGCAGTTCTAATTCTAAATGCTCTGCAGTTTGTTTGGAGAATATTAAAGAGTTACAAACACACGTCTCTGTTGTGATTGAACTACATTTAAAACTGAAATGAGGGAATGCTGTACCGCTAATGAAATGAAGGGAAAATCATCCATTCGACAACGTCTTTGAGCATTGGGACCATTTTCGTGTTAATGTATAAGTACATTAATAATGTAACTAATGCAATGAAATCTAGTCACATCACCCTTAATGATGAATCTCAACTGTTCCAAACTAGCAAAACTAACCAAGCTGTCTTTGTTTGTGTCTTTTAGAAAAGGATGATCTTCAGAAGAATTATGGCAAGATTAATACATTCATCTCATTATTTTTTTATTAAATTAAACCATTGTATTGCATCACACGAGTTCATGAGCCGAAATACAAACTCAACTTTTCATTTTCTATCTTTTAGAGACTTATAAAGAGAAGATTGAAGCAGGTAAGATCATTATAATCCATATAAAGGCAGTCTGTACAATTTCAAATGCAATTGATCAGAAATACGTAATTATTTTAATAGTAACACTGAAAACCAATTGTAGGGAGAATATTAAATAGTTCAGATCTCTGTTGTGGTTTCATTAAATTTAAAACTGAAATGAGGGGAATGCTTCTGCTCTTAATGAAATGGTTTCTGTGTGTTTCATTCCTAGATTTTAAAGAACTTCGAAGGAAAACCAGTAAGAATATATGTTCTGTTTTTTATTAGAGTCTTTCTATCTCATATAAGCAGGGTTAGACTCGAGGGTGAACGCAGGTGAGTGCCGTCCACTCACTTTTTTCACTTTTTTTTGGGGGGGGGGGTGAGTGGAATTTTTCATTACGATTTTTTAAACAAAAATCAATGAATAAAATATCAACTACTATATGAAGTGCACCCCCCACCATAAAAAACTTCAAATTGCATCGATTTTCCGTGCTGCCTTCTGTATGAGTCTTGACAAAGTGAACACCCCCTCAAACACACACCAATAAGAAATAGAACAGTCCATTTTTTTCATCTTTGTCAACAACCGTAAAACCGCCATCGTGTACTTTATGAATGTTAGAATATTTAACTGTTACGACCATTAATATACGATGAAGAGGAGGAGTGTAGAAGATTTTTTTGTTCCTGTGGGTAAGACGATAGTGATACAATCATATGCTTTTTGTATATTTTGTAAGGCACAGTTAAAGTTATCAATTGTATACGTTTTTTTTTTTGTCCACCATTACTAAGATTTTTTTGAGTAATTTGTGATTTGCATAGCAGGATTTAGGGGAGTTGTGTTTAACAGTAAGAGGTTCGGTTTTTTTTTTAATGTAGCAAGAAATATTGGTGTGTCCTCGTCCCGGTATTATTAATTGTGTTCTTTTGAGAACTGAATATTCTATCTGGGAGGATTTTTATTTATTTTTGGTATATTGTGTTCTATATCCTGTCAAAGGATAACAGTATTATTTGTTTTACTCTTGTGTCCACACTGCTTTTAACATCATGTGGTAGTAGAATTACCTCTGCTCTCACTTTACAGTTAACTTGTGTGACATACTTACCAAACCAAACAGCATGTGAAATAATAGATTTTTTTTAACGTTTAAACAGTTGCATAGTAATCATTATTGTTCAGATTGTTCCATGTTGGTGTATTGGATCAGATATAGCTTGCATTTTTCAAAATTGATTCATTTTGTTGACTTTGTTAATCCTGCCCTGTTTACATGGGATCAACTGGGTAGAGAAATAGTGAATCCGCCCTGAGTAGAGCTGTCAATCTGATTAACAAAATAGGACTTTGTCACCTGGATCAGAGGGTCCTTGGGACGAGTATCCTGCTTCGTACTTTACAGTCCACTCACTATTTTCTGTAGGAGTCTAACCCTGCATATAAGTGAATTCTCTGTGTGTGTTGAATTGCACGAGTTAATAAACCAGAACACGAGCTAAACTTTTCACTCTTTTCTGTTTTAGACAGTTTAAAAAGGGAGAAAGAGAGACTGGGAAAAGGTAAGTGTATAAATAATCTGCAGAAAGAAAGTTTCCATTTCAATCTCCCTTTATCAGAAACCCTAGCAGTTCTAATTCTAAATGCTCTGCAGTTTGTTTGGAGAATATTAAAGAGTTACAAACACACGTCTCTGTTGTGATTGAACTACATTTAAAACTGAAATGAGGGAATGCTGTACCGCTAATGAAATGAAGGGAAAATCATCCATTCGACAACATCTTTGAGCATTGGGACCATTTTCGTGTTAATGTATAAGTACATTAATAATGTAACTAATGCAATGAAATCTAGTCACATCACCCTTAATGATGAATCTCAACTGTTCCAAACTAGCAAAACTAACCAAGCTGTCTTTGTTTGTGTCTTTTAGAAAAGGATGATCTTCAGAAGAATTATGGCAAGATTAATACATTCATCTCATTATTTTTTTATTAAATTAAACCATTGTATTGCATCACACGAGTTCATGAGCCGAAATACAAACTCAACTTTTCATTTTCTATCTTTTAGAGACTTATAAAGAGAAGATTGAAGCAGGTAAGATCATTATAATCCATATAAAGGCAGTCTGAACAATTTCAAATGCAATTGATCAGAAATACGTAATTATTTTAATAGTAACACTGAAAACCAATTGTAGGGAGAATATTAAATAGTTAAAATATCTGTTGTGGTTTCATTAAATTTAAAACTGAAATGAGGGGAATGCTTCTGCTCTTAATGAAATGGTTTCTGTGTGTTTCATTCCTAGATTTTAAAGAACTTCAAAGGAAAACCAGTAAGAATATATGTTCTGTTTTTTATTAGAGTCTTTCTATCTCATATAAGCAGGGTTAGACTCGAGGGTGAACGCAGGTGAGTGCCGTCCACTCACTTTTTTCACTTTTTTTTGGGGGGGGGGGGTGAGTGGAATTTTTCATTACGATTTTTTAAACAAAAATCAATGAATAAAATATCAACTACTATATGAAGTGCACCCCCCACCATAAAAAACTTCAAATTGCATCGATTTTCCGTGCTGCCTTCTGTATGAGTCTTGACAAAGTGAACACCCCCCCCCTCAAACACACACCAATAATAAATAGAACAGTCCATTTTTTTTCATCTTCGTCAACAACCGTAAAACCGCCATCGTGTATTTTATGAATGTTAGAATATTTAACTGTTACGACCATTAATATACGATGAAGAGGAGGAGTGTAGAAGATTTTTTTGTTCCTGTGGGTAAGACGATAGTGATACAATCATATGCTTTTTGTATATTTTGTAAGGCACAGTTAAAGTTATCAATTGTATTTTTTTTTTGTCCACCATTACTAAGATTTTTTTGAGTAATTTGTGATTTGCATAGCAGGATTTAGGGGAGTTGTGTTTAACAGTAAGAGGTTCGTTTTTTTTAATGTAGCAAGAAATATTGGTGTGTCCTCGTCCCGGTATTATTAATTGTGTTCTTTTGAGAACTGAATATTCTATCTGGGAGGATTTTTATTTTGTTTTGGTATATTGTGTTCTATATCCTGTCAAAGGATAACAGTATTATTTGTTTTACTCTTGTGTCCACACTGCTTTTAACATCATGTGGTAGTAGAATTACCTCTGCTCTCACTTTACAGTTAACTTGTGTGACATACTTACCAAACCAAACAGCATGTGAAATAATAGATTTTTTTTTTAACGTTTAAACAGTTGCATAGTAATCATTATTGTTCAGATTGTTCCATGTTGGTGTATTGGATCAGATATAGCTTGCATTTTTAAAAATTGATTAATTTTGTTGACTTTGTTAATCCAGCCCTGTTTACATGGGATCAACTGGGTAGAGGAATAGTGAATCCGCCCTGAGTAGAGCTGTCAATCTGATTAATAAAATAGGACTTTGTCACCTGGATCAGAGGGTCCTTGGGACGAGTATCCTGCTTCGTACTTTACAGTCCACTCACTATTTTCTGTAGGAGTCTAACCCTGCATATAAGTGAATTCTCTGTGTGTGTTGAATTGCACGAGTTAATAAACCAGAACACGAGCTAAACTTTTCACTCTTTTCTGTTTTAGACAATTTACAAACAGAGAATGAGAGACTGGGAAAAGGTAAGTGTTTAAATAATCTGCAGAAAGAAAGTTTCCATTTCAATCTCCCTTTATCAGAAACCCTAGCAGTTCTAATTCTAAATGCTCTGCAGTTTGTTTGGAGAATATTAAAGAGTTACAAACACACGCCTCTGTTGTGATTGAAGTACATTTAAAACTGAAATGAGGGAATGCTGTACCGCTAATGAAATGAAGGAAAATCATCCATTCGACAACATCTTTGAGCATTGGGACCATTTTCGTGTTAATGTATAAGTACATTAATAATGTAACTAATGCAATGAAATCTAGTCACATCACCCTTAATGATGAATCTCAACTGTTCCAAACTAGCAAAACTAACCAAGCTGTCTTTGTTTGTGTCTTTTAGAAAAGGATGATCTTCAGAAGAATTATGGCAAGATTAATACATTCATCTCATTATTTTTTTATTAAATTAAACCATTGTATTGCATCACACGAGTTCATGAGCCGAAATACAAACTCAACTTTTCATTTTCTATCTTTTAGAGACTTATAAAGAGAAGATTGAAGCAGGTAAGATCATTATAATCCATATAAAGGCAGTCTGAACAATTTCAAATGCAATTGATCAGAAATACGTAATTATTTTAATAGTAACACTGAAAACCAATTGTAGGGAGAATATTAAATAGTTAAAATATCTGTTGTGGTTTCATTAAATTTAAAACTGAAATGAGGGGAATGCTTCTGCTCTTAATGAAATGGTTTCTGTGTTTCATTCCTAGATTTTAAAGAACTTCAAAGGAAAACCAGTAAGAATATGTTCTGTTTTTT